>JANEYF010004625.1:250000-570000 GCA_029963845.1 Rhamnusium bicolor | reverse complement strand
AGACCCAATGATTCAATTAAAAAAGCTCTGTAATCTCGACGATGCGATGGAAAAATCTGTCTTGTCTGTTCTAATCTCTACTTTTCTTTGGGGAAGTTTCAATTATTCGTGAAGAGCAGAAGGCAGAGAAATTTCAGTAGAATTATTGGAAACTTTCATATATACAGGTCATCATAAAAAGTGCGCACGCCATGAGAAAATAGTCACTATTTACTTGCAAAAAAATGTAGGAAGCAATTGGTGTTAACTGTAGGCTGTCATGAATTCCAATTGACAATATTTCATGTAAAATCAGAAATGGAAGTTTTTTTATTTATTTGTTGACTATGTACAATACAGTTTTTCTAAGCTAACAAATAAACCAAAAAAAAGTGACGCAAGGTGTACAAAAATAAGAAAATTTTTTTCAACTAATTAGTCACAGGTCCTAAGAGCCGTACGATAGTTTTAAGCAGGGTCATAGCTGCACTACTGTAATCTCGGACATTTTAGATGACATATTAAAAGCTACAGATAATGATGAGCTAACCGTATTAATTCTACTTGATTACTTAAAAGCTTTTGACCGTATAAACCACGAAAATTTATTGTCAATACTGCATTACATTGGGTTCAGTAATAATGCAGCAGAGTTTATTCAAAATTGTCTAGTAAATCGAAAACAAATTGTAACTTTAAATAATAAATCATCTTATGAAACTTTGGATCGTGGAGTACCTCAGGGATCTATTCTGGGGCCTTTACTGTTGTCAATATATACCAGTCAAATGCACAAAAAACTGTTAGCGTGTAATATGCATTGTTACGCAGATGATACACAAATTTATAAATCATTTAACCCAGCGGATATGGATAAGGTTATGAATGGGCCTTTTCACAGATTTTTTTATTGCTTTATGTGATAGTGTTTTATAAAAAAAACTTGCCGTATTTTTTATTATTTTTTTTTGAGCACGATTTCTATCGAAAAAAAAATTACAAAAGTGCGAAAATAAAGCGCGCGCTTTTACGTGACGTCACGCAACCCACCTTGGTGACGTCAAAGGGACTACGACCTTGAACATGACACATCGGTGTATTGCAAAGTTGGTTCTCTGCTTTTTTGACAGTTGACGTCGAAATTGACTTTGACAGTCGTTTCTTTTTAGTTTGGATTGTTGTGTGTGGAACACGTTTAAAAAGTGCTTTGTACCAACATGTACAAATAACAACATGAATTGTCCAATCAAAATTTTCGTTTACGTTCCACCAGATGAAAATAGACGAAAAGCATGGTTTAAAATAGCCAAAGTTGAGAAGCAGTTGACGAAAACCAGAAACATTTACTGTTGTGAAGATCATTCTGATGTAAGAAAAGTAGTTGTATTTAGAAATTGATGCTAAATTATTGAAATTTTACAGTTAAAAGAAGATTCAGAAAACTGGAAAAATATTGTAACAACAATTGCATGTTAAAATAATGGTAAAATAGTTCCATTATATTTATAAATAAATTACACGAAAATAAGATTACTAATGACTTACCGTTTTGTTTTAATATTCCTGACTTCTGCTGATAAATAATCCAAATTTGACATGTAAAACTCGTCCACCATAATAAAGTCAACTTACGGCAGATTTTCTGCATTTCCTTTAGAAAATCCTGGCTCCATTTTCTTCAAATAATGTGCAGAAACAAAGCAAAACACAATTCGTAAATGAACACAGAACATAACCACAAAACTAACCGTAAACAATGTAAAATGTGTCAGTTGTGGTGTGATGTTAGTAATATTAGGCGTTCTGGCAAATGCTACCAATATGATTCCGGCCTGTGTGACGTCACTCAGTTTCAAGGTCAAATGAGTGTTCAAATTGCCATAATAAATGTTTATTTTTTTATTAAACAATGGGAGACTTATATTTCAAACTGAGTTGCACAAGGTGAATATCTATCAGTTAGCTTTCAAATAAACATATTTGTTTTGAGATTTAAGAAGTAGTGAAAAGGCCCATTCAATTAACACTGATTTGCAGATTTTAGTAGAGACATCAAAAGACCACGGTTTATGTATAAATCTGAATAAGTCGGCAGTTATGTTTTTTTGGGAAAACTACATTGCGTAATAGGTTTATTCAGTACCTAAATATTAACATTGATAATATACCTAAAGAGTGTGTTAATGAGTCAAAAAATTTAGGCTTAACAATTGACACTACTCTAAGATTTAAAAATCATATTAATAGTTGCATAAAGAAATCATTTCAAAAAATATATATGCTAGCAAAGATATCTTAAATAAAAGTAGTATTAAATTATTATGTGACTCTCTAGTTCTGTCTCACTTTGCCTTCTGTGACAGAATATATGGATCTTGTCTGGACTTTGATACAGCAAAAAGGATACAGATGGTTCAAAATTCCTGAGTAAGATTAATTTGTGGTGTTAGACGCAGAGAACATATTTCTCACAAAATAACAGAAATCAATTGGTTAAATATGTCTAATAGACGTTTACTTCACTCCGCAATATTTTTTTCACAAGATTGTAACCACGAGGACACCACCTTATCTATATAATAAAATTCGATTTAGAACAGATGTTCATAACATTAATATAAGACGAAAATCTTTTATTACTCCTCCTGCCCATAAAACAGTTTTGTATCAGAGATCATTTTCTTACAACATATCAAGAGTTTACAACAAAATACCTGCTAGTTTGAAATCGTGCAATATTGTAAATAGATTTAAATTACAATTAAGTAAATTATTGTTAAGGAATCAATGAAAATATTTTAAACTTCTAGGCAAGATGTTATTAACAATGTAATTAATTGTTTGTCATGGGGATTCGATAAGTAGGGTTAAGTATTAAGGGGGTTAAGTGATAGAACAGTATTTGATTACTGAACTTCGCCTCCTCAAATTTTCAAGCAAATTGTACTTATAATTTAAAATTTTGGAATAAAGGCCTTTTTTTTTTTTTTTTTTTTTCGGTTGCCCGACGCTGGACAGTCCTCCCGTGGCCTCCGGGGAGTCGCGCCAGCACATTAACCTCAGCCACTCCCCACATCCCGCAGGGTTAGTGACTGTAGGCTCCGGAATCGTGTGCCCTAAGCAGACGGAGAGAACCCAGAATGACCGCCTTCTGCATTTGGCCTGCCAGCCACTTAGCTGATTTTTGGCAGGCCGGTATGATCTTTAGTTCCGAAAGTAGCGTAGGCTTTATCCCTCCGAGTACACCGATTATAAGGACGACCATTTTTACCGAGTAGCCTGGGTACAGCACTTGGAGCTCGTACCGGAGATCGCGATATTTGGTCCGTTTCTCCTCCTCCTTCAAGGTGATGTTTTTCTCTGCAGGTGCCGAGAACTCGATGACATACATCACCTTGAGTTGATGGTCGAGGAGGACTATGTCAGGCTTGTTGGCTTGGATTAGCCTGACAGTCGGGAACGAGTAGTTCCAGTAAATCCGGCATTTCTCGTTCTCGACAACGGACTCAATATCTCCGGGGACGTAAGGCAGCACTGGTGTCTGGTCTACCCCGTACGAGTGCCTTAGATGGTAGTATAGCACTCGTAACGCCGCATTATGCCGGTGGATGTAGGCCGAAATCGCATATATGGGGCATGCAGATAGTAAGTGCATGAGCGATTCCGGCGCCAGATGGCAGGTCCTGCAGTTGATATCAGGAACCTCTACACGCCACACGCGGCTACGGTAGACCAAGGTGTTGATAACACCATCTTGACAGGCCATAATGAATCCCTCGGTCCCCGACTTAAGCCCTGTTGACCTTAGAAAGGCGAAGGTCAGCCTGGTCGATAAACCCAGTGTCTCTATGTTCTTATAGAAGACACCATGCTGGGGTTTACCGACGTGCTGCCGAAACAGATTTTCCTGTTCGGCAGCTCTGATTCGGGCTTTCAGACGATTTGGCTGAAGTTCGGTGACTGACTCAACATCAGCACCTCGCCGGCCTCGTCGCTTGATGTCAAATGCGAGACCGAGTTCATCTGCGGCTCTTTTTGCTGCCTTGAACAATCCTGCTCCCACTCCTATAGTTTCGTGATGTTTTACGAAACGCAGGAGGGGATCTGAGCTCCTGAGTATGTTACATGCCATACGCAGTACTACTCTGCCATGCGTACACTCCAGGCTCAAGAGTCCTCGGCCCCCCGTTGACGTGGGAGGTACACACGAGGAACGGACGATCTAGGATGAATACTTCTGTGAATATTCATCATCTTGCGGGTATCTCTGTCTAATTGACGCAGCTCATCTACCCTCCACTTTACTACTCCGAAGGAGTAGAGCAGAATCGGAACGGCAAGCATATTAGTTGCAGACACCTTGTTCTTCCCCGAAAGTTCGGAAGACCAAATTTTTCGGAGGCGGTGTCTGTACTTAAAGGCCATTTATTATTATTATTATTATTATTATTATAAGAAATAGTCTTACATGCCGAAATCGGTTTATATTTCGTATATTTATGATAAGGTATTCAAAATTTTGTACATTTTGGTAAATAGGGTGACGATATTATTTTTTTTGAATGCATTTAAATGTAGCTTGCAGAGAGCAGTACAACTTTCTGCAACACAATTTTTTTTCTAACTCGTCTGGTTCAAAAGTTATGGGCCTGTAGTACGATAGAGTTAATATTGTCGAAAATTAGAGTAAGCTGTATTTGATGGGAAAATTCCACACGTTGAATCAAAATGTTATTACTTGCAAAAAACAAAACTTGAGGAATTTTTAAAATTTTTGGAAAATAGGGCGACGACATTTTGTTTTTTGAAATCGTCAAATTGTAGCTGGCGGAAAGCAGTACAATTTTCTGTATCACAATTTTTTCTATATTGTTTGGTTAAAAAACCTGGGTTGTGGAGCGATAAATAAAATAGTTAAAATTGAAAAAATGGGTGAACATTTTTTATTTTTAAAATTAATTAAAAAACTGAGTAGCCACGGGCCATTAGGGCACATTATTAATAATAAATACTCAATCAGTATGTAAAACGAAAAAACAGGTTCCCAACCATAAAATGCAATAGTAAATAACTGCAAAATTATGCAAAACTAAGTAAATATCTGCTGATCGATGCTTTAATGAAGTTTACTTTGTTCGAACAATGTACACAAGTTCCAATTCGTCACTAATTTATGCCCAGGTCAATATAAAGTTGTTTGCCTAGGGCCTCGCAGCTTATAACGGTTGTTTATGTAATATTTTTAAATGGTTTCAAAGTTGACAGAAATCAATTCCCGACTTTTGTTTGCTTACCAACGCCCAAAGGAAGAGGAAATTAATATTTCAACTCAGACAATGAGACCCAGACGTGATAAAGTCTCAAAACAGTATAAAATTACTCCCAGATAAAATGCTTCTTACCGAAAATGCCAAGTAGTTGATATTCTGAACAGATTTCCATAGTATTTAAAACACTGATAAGGCCGTTTGACTACGCAGTGTTAAATTGTTAATTAGTTGCTTACCTAATATCTGTTTGTAATTTCAAATACTCAGCAACTACATAAAATGTAATGAAATGATCCACTCGATAAAATTGGCAATACAAACAATTATACAAAACGGTGGAGTGAAAAGAACATTGTAGTTGTTTTAATTCGAATCTGTTTTATTAGGCAGATGTATGGGTTGTTTCTTTGATATTCTTCAAGAATAAAAATTGAAAAAAAAGTATCTAATAATGTTAAAAGCGAAATAGATTGACTTAATAGTTCTTTATGCACCAAGAGAATAAAGTGAGTTTTATTCCCGGCATGCATTCATGCAAAACACACTTTACTAAAGAATAAATAATTGGCTTCGAAGTTTATATTGTTTAACACAAAGTTGTAATCATAGTTATAACGTATAATTTTAAATAAGTTACATTTTATCGTTTGTATGTTTGATTCTAATTTCTCTTTGTCTTTCTACCATTAAAAGTTTGACGTAATAAAAATGTTGTTGATATTGTTCATTGGTTAATGGTTTCCATGGTGACTTTAAATCCCAAGAGAATAAACGCTTGTTTTACTCCGTGCATTGAGGCAGCAAAACACTGTTTTATTCCCGTTCGTGCAAAAAATAAATTAAACCGGGATACATACGTATATAGAGTCGGAAGCGATAGGTTTAGACATCTAGAAATTTTATATATTATGACACTAAGGCTTCTTAGAGTACCATTCAATGGCTGCCAGATCTCTATTACTTTGGCGTTCCAAAACGATTCTTCTTATCGCCAACTTATCTTTCTTTTTCATATTAACAACTTACTGCAGTTTCACTGATTAGCAGGTTTCAGAGGTCACATGCAAGTGGCTATACCTCAAGATGTACACATACCAACTTGATCAATTCCATCAATTGTGGAATGAAATTCAAATGATCTGATTCAATCCATTAGAAGTACCATCCATATTCTCCAAAAGTTTACCAAATATCACCATGTCATATCAAGTCGTATTAATGAGTTTCTCGATATCTATGCTTATTTGCCTAATTTTTTGCACAAAATCTAGCTAAGAAGCTGTGACCAATTTATATAGAACTAAGAGCTACTTTACCCACGGCAATTACATAAATAAAGTACAAACACTTCCTGGTTAGGAATACTGTTTCAAATATGGGGAGCTTCACTTAAAATGTTGCTGAAAATATTAAGCTCAATCCAAAATCTAATCATATCACGAAGATTGCTCAGCAGAAGTATCGTCATCATATGAGTGACTTACACCAAATAATGGGCCACAACTTATCTCTTTATCCTAAAGCTTCTTAACTGTAGTATATTATTTTATCAGACAATATTTTTATCACGAAACAAGTTATATCATTACCCAATAATGTTTTTCTAGTTTCTGTTATTATATTTCGGCCTTTAAGGTGCCTCTCCAATCTTCCTGCGCCACTGCTTCTTTCGCGAGGTGCCGTTCTATAAAAACGGAAAAAAAATACAATTATTGTTCTAATATTAATTTATATTTCAAACAATTTAGTTACTAATATATGTATGTATGTCTAGTTATAATGTTGCAGCTTAAAACGACCTCTCAATCCGATACGAAATATTAAACTTTTCGATGTTTGTAAAGTTGATCAGAGACCTTCGCAAGTTTTAATGAAATTTTAAAGTACATATTCCAGACGACTTGAAGATGCAGACAAAAAGGCACGACTTCTGTAAAATTAAATAAATTACTTTTCAAGTTTTTTTAGATACCTGTATACATTTTTTTCTACTTTTAATTAAATAGAACGAAAAAATATATTGCTGTAACGATACATTCTTTTAGTTATAATTCCACTTTTCTTGTTACTATATTTCTTGTTTATTGAGTAAGTTTTTTTTATTTGTTTCATAGCGAGACAACGGCTAACATGTTTCACGTTCTTATTATTTTTATTATCACAGCTGTATACCTCCCAGTTATGAGAATTTTTTTTAATGGTAACTCTTATTTCTTACATTACGGTAAACGACAGAGGATGTTTTTTGCAAAAGATTATAAAATTATTGAGTAAAATGAGACCAAAATAATAAAATTACATATCTTAGACTGTTACATGTGGTAACAGGACCATTAGGACCAATTTGTTTTACATTCTGGATATTGCAAGAGCAAAATAGACAAGGGGCAACAGTGGGAATATTCGACTCAACTGTTCAAAATGTCCATCATTTAATTCTTGATAATAACTGTTTAATTCAAGACCATTTAAGTTTTGACAATAACAAGACCATTTAATTCTTAACAATGCCAAGACATTCCCATTTATCAGTCGAAATACCTTTTGAATTTTCAACTTTAAGTCATCTAGACGACCTACAATGATCCTACAAATAAGAATCCATAGGGATCGTATCCGGAGATAGGGGTGGGCATTTAATAATAACCCTTATTTCCGCTCATTTCTGTGAAAATCTTTTATTCAAAATATTACCGAACATTCCCTCCATGATGTGGTGCTCCGTTTTGCAGCCAGCTTTCAAATTTTCAAAAAAAAAAAAAAAAAAAGGACCAATTATGTGCGCAGGCCAATAATTTCAGTTCATACATTTATTTTCTGGGTATGGGATTCTCTTACCTAGTGAGGATTTTTATGTGCCCAATAACTACAGTTGTTTGCTATTTTTTATGAATTAAGTCTCAAAGATATTTGGATATTTTCCTAAAAAAATTGTGTTTTTGTATGTTTGGTATAGATGGTAAACAGTGGGCATTTCAACAGCTGCCAATATCCATAAAACAATTAATTGAGACCTAATAGTTTTTCGAAAGCAATTCGAATTGCTCCAAATCTTTTTCACATTAGTGAAACAAATAATCCATAACCACTTTTAACGACAATATCTGATAAGAACACACGCTTTACAAAAGTGCCTTACTGAAAATTTGCAGTGAAGTGGCGAAACTTCGTGGGGCTCTATGTATTTCGTACTAGGTGGTGCAGGGCACTTCAACCGAACTACGCAGGTAGACAACGTTATTGTAAAACAAGTAATTTATTAGGTGCTCCTGCGATAATTAAATCATAAATAATAATAAACATTGAGTTATGGACTTTTAAATCTTTTGTTGTCAACGTAGTCATTTAAATGAAAAGCTACTTATTACCTACCTGTTATGTATATTTTTTGTCGGTGTATACAAAAACAATTGTTATGGATTATTAACTCGCAGCAGGCGCCAAAACTGCCTTCATGCAGTAATAATTTATTTTGCAAATATCCGTTCTTAAATTTTATTAGGTGGTGCTTCTGACTTTTATCCTTTGCATTTGTTAGTTCTTTATATACTCATTTGAATAAAAACCGTAATACCTAAGTAATTTATTTGAAATTTTTACAAAAAAAGGTACTTCAGTGTAGCAAAGAATTGATTCAATTTTCAATAATAAACAATAACAAATAAAAAAGATATTCAATAATGGATTTACTCAGTACGGTGCACTTTTAACAGATGATCAACGTCGCTTTCCAAACAACTTGGAAGATCGTTGACATTGTCGGGGGTAGGGTAAATTACCCAATTTTGTACAGATCATATTCTCGGCATGTTCGATCGGTGAAATATCAGGTGAACATGCAGGACATGGAAGCGTTAGCTTCCTCCGAAAATTGTGTAGTAACTGTGGCCGTCTAAGGGCGGGGCATTGTTGAAAAATTGGATAAATCAACCACCTTCCTTCGTTCCTGTCTCGCCCTCCTTCGTCCATCATGGGTCCGCAAAAAAATTGGGACTCGCCACTAAAGATCACATGATGACATTCCTGCACCCAATGCATTTGTTCATTACACTACTCCAGGCTGAGGGCGCGATGAAATAGAGCAAGGTGTAGGTATAAAAATAGTTGGTAGGAACGGAGTACAAATGATCTTATTCATCGATGTATGGACACCATATATACTCTTTTCCTAAAAGTTTCCTCCAATCATTTTCTATAACTTATGTTGTAGAAAACGTCCATCACGATCTGTAGACCTTCTTCACACCACCTTAACCAACATCTTAACACAGTTATCATGTTACAGTCTACGCGTTTGACAGTTTCCCTAAGTGAAAATTCGGCCGTTGATGAAGTAAAACTCACCGTTAAGAACACTTATTTCCTATTGTCACTCTTGTTTTATTTATCTCCCGATTACGTCAACGTGGTTAATGAAACGCGCGTCAAGTCTAGTATAGTACAGTAGATTGTTTTTGTGGAACACCTGATTTTTCCTTTCCAGTAAATGATGCTGTTTATCTCTCAGGCTTATATGATCTTTCACATTTCGTTGTTATAACTTTTGCAAATTCCAGTTTCTTTAAATCAATTTTGTGTCTTAAATTGTATTACTTTTAATGGAGACAAATATTTTAATTTTACATAAAATTCATTAAAGTTAAAACAAATAAGTATGTATTTTATTTAACATCGTAAAAGTTTTATTTCCAGAAAATTTACATAACAGTTTAAGTTTTATTACTGTCGTTCAGTTTGTCTCCGCAAAATTTTATAGTAAAATATTTAACAGTATGTATACAAGATTTAGTTCTATACGTTGTTATAGCCATGTATATGGTAAATAATGTTTATGTGCTAGTCTGTATTTTTTAAAAGTAAACTTCTTTTAAGAATTCTGATTCTTCTTGAAATTCTGCATACAGCAATATGCGGTTGTATGATGTGAACAAAAAAATCAACTTATTTGAAATAAATTAATAAGTTGGCTGAACGCCATATAAATAATATTATTTATCAGTTCAAAAAACATTAAACTATCAAATCAAGTGTTCAAATTGGTTATTTGTTCCTATTTACTTTGCGGAAAAAGGCAAGTCGATGGACGAATTACTGCCTAACTTTTGAAGAACATCGGGGTAATCGCCAAGATTTCATTTTGGATTATTTCTATGGCATTTGGTCTGTTAAAGTAGGCCTTACTGTTAAGATAACAGCACAAAACAAAATCTAACTGTGTGAGGTCAGGCGACCATGCCGGCCATTCAATTGTCCCTCCTCGCCTCCCAAGCCAGCGCCCAGGAAAAATGTCGTTAAGTAATCCCAAATAGACACGCGGTAATGAGGGGGGGTGAAATAAGGCTCTAGAATGTTGTTCCCAACATTGCCAGTTCAAACATTGAATATTGGGTATGGGCCTCCATCATCCAGTGTGGATTCTGGGGTGCGCAATAGCGACAAGTTTGTTTATTAATTGTTGCGCTAAGATAAAATGTAGCTTCATAATAAAAGATAATACGGTTGCCAAATCAGCATTAGTATTGCATCTCCCCATCACGTTGTCACAAAATTCAGTCCTGCGATCAGGATGGTCTTCGTTCAACTCATGAACTAAAGTCACTTTCTACGGATGCCATTTATATTTTTTCCAGTACTTTCCAATAGAAGATTGCCTGTTTCAGAAGCCAACGCTCGTGTAGTATGCGGATTTTCTTGTAGAAACAACAACATACTTAATTGTACTTATTCAGGCCCGCTTCGCTGGTGTCGTACTAATATGTCCCCTTTCAGAAAATTTACTTTTAAGCAAACTGTTAACTTGTTATTCATTTGTTTCAAATAAATTGATAAACTTCCACAGCTCTCTCGACTTTTTGTTTTCAGTTTTTCATAAATCAGTTTCTTTTTCGTAAATACGAATAACGTCGCTAACGAATCAAAACAACATCACACAACCGCATATTCCTGTATGCCGAATTTCAAGGAAAATTAGAATCCTTAAAAAGTGGGGGTTGCTATTTAAACAAAATGGCGATGGCGTCATGGATTAAAGTTTTTTAGGGAAAACAATCATATTATCTTAATGGTAACTCCGTTTAAAACCCTCTTATAATAATTTTCTAATTTTAGCTAAAAATCACAAATGGGTATTTTACAGGATACCTGCCCCCTTGCACCTTGCACATGCCCATGTGCTAGCGCCCATGGTGAACAGCAAGTGTTATGATGCTGTTATAACTTTCTGACATAATCAAATAATTGTAATAAACTAGATGGTGACTTAATGTTATACTAAGGGTTGTATATCATCACCTGTCTACCTACCTACCTACTAGGGTTCGGACAGGTAATTTTATATATTTTTTCCTTTATAACTAAATCTGTATTATTAATGCCCTCTATGAATTTTTCGTGATACTAAATTATACGAAATTTTAATTATTGTTGATAATTTCAATAATATTATTTCAATATCATACGACATGCGCTTCGTCCACTGAAAATTTAATCTTGGGATGGGATAGGATGGAAATTCAGTAATAAATTCAAATAGACATTGGCATTATTCACCTGGCACTGGACACAGTCAGTAAATCTGATAGAAAATGCAAATTCAAATTTTAAGAGTTTGTAAGGTAGCAAATCCCTTGATTGCGGAAGACTCTTCCAGAGAACAACCTTGGAAATGCGTAAATTACCCTGAAAAAATATTTTTAATTATCGATGGATCAGACTACGAGGGGTCGTTTTTATATTCTCGGACGGCACGATTACAAATGACTAGAGCAGCAAGAAATTTTTCATAATAGTGCCCCTACTTTTGATTACAGAAATTACACCGTTTCAATAACATATTTAATCCGTTATAAAAAGATTCATTTGATTTCTCGACAAAATGGCCCTCAATTGCTATAGGTTCGTCATGGTCCCTGAATTTTGTCCCCGTAAGTGTTTTTGTTGAGATTCAAAAACAAACAGTAGTTACTGGGTGCTAATTCGTCTAGATTTAGATAAGTGTTCAATTTTTCTGAGGACATAATCAGCAACAGTAGCTATTGCAAGTCTTGACTTGTGCACTGGTGCATTGTCGTGGGGAAGCAAAACACCTCGCGTCAGTTTTCCACGTCTTTTCATTTTAATAAAATATCTGAGGAGATGCATTAAGCTGAATAATATTCTTCCGTTACTGTACTACCCATCTCAGATAATAATCAATATACAAAATTCCGTGACAGTTCCAAAAAATGGTTGCCATTATTTTTCCTGCAGCAAGGGTGATCTTAAACTTCTGGCGCCCTTGACATGTCACTTGATCGACTCTTGTTTGGATTCAGGATCATAACAATGAATCCACGTTTCATCTCCAGTCGGTTGACAATTATATCTGGTTCGTCTCCACAAAACGCCGTTCACAGGTCTCTACCCGAAAACGCATTTGGAATGGCGAAAGCATTTCCGGAACTCATGTTGCACTAACCTTTGTCATTCCAAGGTAGTCACGTAGAATTCTGAAAACCGTGGTTTCTGAAACTCCTTAAAAAGCTACTAATTGCCGCTTCTTCAGTCTTCATCCTCCAATACCAGACACGTGTTTTTTTCAGCAACATCTGAAGTGATCACGTCAACAGGGCGACCTGGGCGGGGATCATTATCCAATGATATTCGACCACATTTAAACAGTATTCACCATTCGTTAATAGTTGACTTAGAAGGACAGTTATTCCCGTACACAACCAACGTTTATTCAAGAATAATTTTTGGTGTTTTCTTTGTTTTGTAAACCCGGGTACTCATATGCGCTCCTTAACTGTATCTGTATCATGTATTGTAAGAGGTACTGTAACAGTTCACTCTGTGTACGCCTCTGCTAAGTCGCCGTGTAACCAACTCTCATCATCTTGACCAGCAAGGTCGCATTCAGCAACATACACTCCATTATCGTATGGCTGCGCGCTGGAACGACTGACCCGTACTGATTTGCGTTCTACTGCGAGACGTCTACAATATTGGAGCCCTCCCCTTTATGTTTGTTGCATTTACCGACATGCGGTTACATCGCAGCGATGGAACTGAGCCTGTTCGCAAATCGTGAACGCAAGACGTACACACCTCAAAAGTTGGTTACAGTATCTGTTACAATACATGATACAGACACAGTTACCGAGCGCAAATGAATACCCGGCTTAAGGAATTTTATAACAGCACGGCATTCGATTTTATTCATTTTGAGAAGTTAATAATGTGCGACAACACAGACTGACAAATGGACGGCATTAAATAGAAAGGAATCAAGCCACAAAAATAAAAACAAATTGAATTTAATGAATGTAAATGGAATATACCGTAAATAAAATTTTATTTTTCAATTGATTTGCAGTATAATCTACACCTAGTGAACATTTTCCTTACAAAAAGTTAATATTGTAGTTTAAATATTGTAATTTTAGTGAAGCAAAATATTTGAGGGGATATTTCTTGATTTGTACACAAAGTTGGTTTGTTCCATTCTGTTTAACATCGTCCAGTTAATGAAATTAATAATAATTGTTGTTCTGTAAATTGATATGGAAGTTTCCAAGGCATATGTGATTAAAAAAAACTTGAAAATTTTATCAAAATTTAAAACTGCCCAGTCCGAGAATATAAAAACGAACCCTCGTATTTACATTGGAATAAATAGTGGGATAGTTGAGAGGCCCCAGGCTATATCCACCGCTCCTTTTGAATACTGTACATTTGTTAACTCTAATGAAAACAAATATCGAATGAAGTTTGTATATCTGCATGTCTCATTATTAGTTTTTTAAATGTGATGTTTGTTAGTTTTTTTATTAAATAATCTAGATATAAGAAACAAGAAACCGAGCTATAAATTTAAATTGCTTGTTGACGGCGAACACAAATTAACTTGCGGCATTATAACGAAGGCGTCTTGTGCTGAATCGTATTTTTTCATCATGACCATAAAGGTCTAAGGAGAATAGGGTTCAGTAAAAACATAATTGGGTTGTGAATTCCATAACTATGTTATGGACAAAGAAACAAATTGCTATTCTCTGACTAATAGCATAAGTATGTCTCGTGGTAGTTATGAACGACGCAACTTCTTCTAAACAACATGCACTCGTATTACAACTTGCTATTTTGCTACGAATTTGCGAGCACGTGTTACACGTATGATTTCGTTTACAACTAATCTACATGAGTAGATAGATAAGTAACTCGTATATGAATACAAGTTACTCGTAAATGTAAATCCCGTTTAACATTATACTGATTTATACAGGGTGTCCACAGGTGTAGTTGGGAAGAGGAAAAACTTTTTTTTAGTGATTTACGAAAATAAGTGTATAAAAAAAATCTACTTCCCCCAAATTTTAATTTGCATAAGGGGATGTCCACGGATAAAGTCAAAATTTCTTTGTGTCGTAACTTACGAAAAAATTTATATCAATAAAAAAATCTGCATCTCTTAAAGACTCTCAAATACCTAATGAAATTTTAATCATTTCCAAATAATCTTGTGGAATGTAGAACATCCATTCTGCTACACATACTGATCTCTTCTAAATTCTTTATGCAGCTTTTCCAATAATGGTAACAAATAACTTTTCAAAATATTCATACAAACATGCTGATTAAAATTCTCTTCTATATAGTGATGGCCAATAAGTTGGTTGTAAAGAATTCCACACTAAACATTAATTTTCTTAAATCGCAGACTTCTGCTATTGATTATAGAATTTGGTAAAAAATGTAGCAACAGTAAATAAAATTTCCCTGTAAAACGTCCTTATCTTCCAGCAATCATCGCCATTTTCAAGGGTATGTAAAAATTTTAATTTATATAATTAAGTGCCAACTCAAAGACTATATTTTTTTAATGCATCCCCCTGTCTGCTGTGTTTACGAGATGAACTCTTTATAAAGTTAAACATATTTTCGTAAATCACTAAACAAAGAAATGTTTAGTTCATCCACGGACACCCGGTATAAAACAAAAGTTTGATTATGTATTTGCAGGATCTTCAGGAGAGGCAGATTTTTTTATTAAGATAGAAATTTGTTCGTAAGTTGCCAAACAAACAAATTTTAACTTCATCCGTGGACACCCTATCCGTGGGCACCCTGTATTTTCAGGGAAAATAAAATCGAAACATATTATTATAGAAACTACTTTATATAATTTAGGAATAGTATCTTTTACTATTAGCTAAAACAAGCTCTATTTATTAAAGGATTTTTTTAAATTAGTTTTGTCGAGGAAGAACTAAAAAATAGTGCTCTTATATCGTCTGCCCGTTTTGTAACATTTTTACTTGGATACCACATAAAATTAAAGATAATTTACTTAGTATTTTTATTCTTATCTAAAACTACCTTACAAAAGCATTAAAGAAGTAAAAGGATAATGCTTTTAATTTTGCCGGATTCAAATGTTTCACCTATAGAAATATAACACCTACTAATCCTATAATAAAGTAAGTACAAATATAATCTTTTCATCCATCACAAATCACAATAAAAATCCAATCACTGGAATCTTCAACAGAGAAAGTAAAACTGATTTCCCTTTTCTCACATCCCAGATCAATCATGATCCCATCCATCAATTCAAGATTTAAACCACAAACCACCGTGTTCCACATCTCGTACCTGGACTAACAGCCTTGCTTACCTGACTGTAAACATGGCCAACTGTAAATTAGAAAATAATGACATTATTATCCCCTCCACACCCGTCCTTATGAATTCCATTGGTCATCCTGCCACAGTGGGGGTGCAAGCCAGAATTGTAAGCATGCAGCTGTCTGAATTGTCTGAATCAAGTCTGCTGTGACTCTGCGGTGTCTGCTGGATCTCGGTTGTCGGCTGCGTTAGTTTATTTTGGAGCGCGCGAGTGAGTGTACGCCGGCGGACCCCTTCTGAGCGCGTCGGTGTTTTCGAGCACGTATTTGTAGTATATATAGTAAAAACTTCTGTTGTCACATCTTGCTTGGATTATATCTCGCCGAATTCTGAGAAGGATTGGTTTGTGTCGCTTTTAAGGAAAATTGGATGATTTTCCCCTTCAGAGATAGTTTTGTGGTGAAGTTTTGTGTTAGTGGATACCGATGGAAGTGCCTTTTCTTATCGATGTAGAGGTGTGTTTTTAAATTTGGATATTATTACGGTTTGAAGAAAGATGCGATATTTTTATTATACATTTTGAAATGCTGAGGACCACCAAATCATTCTTGAAATGATGTGATTATTTTTCGTAATTACAGATACAGACAGATAATAACTCAATTTTTTTGGATAAACAGGACTTTTGGGTTTCTTATGTCGATTTCTATAAAGAATGCAAAGTAGAACATGGCAATCAGTAATCCCGGCTTAGTTTTACAAAACTGTTTATACCCGAGAAAAAGTTGTAATATATAACTTTGTGCGTTGCAAAATAATTCTGAATTGATGTTATACCGGTCACAATTAATGTTTCAGTTCAACTGAAAATAAAGCACTTTTCATCATTTATTTAAATTTCAAGAAACATCTCGCCATAGTAAAATTGTGAAATATCGTATACTGAATAAAATATCGTATCAGAAATCACTTTTTGATTAGGCACCTATCAAATATAAGACTTTCTGAGAAATATCGTTCGGTACGAATATGTGTAAAACTAGAGGTAGAGGCACATAGCTATCAAATTATTACCTACGTATTTCATTTCTACTATTACAACACAGATTTCTTGCAGTTTCAACTATTGGATAACATATCTACATACTTTTTAACGATAGTGTCGATAGTTGTATTTCATTATAATTAGCCGGAGTAGATATTGGGCCAATCAAATTTTTATGCTCTGATTCAATCATTGGTCAGAATCGTGATGAATAACAACATGCAAACTTATTTGCTTCTTGATTTGATCCCGAGGCGATTTGGTTCTGTTTATTTATAGCCGTTTATGGCTATCTGGAATGGTTAATATTGCTGTAACATTTTAATCATGCAGTAATCGTCCTAAATCAAATACCCAAAACCACAGGCGCTCTATACATATGCTCTGATATTTTCTTCTCTTAAAAAGTTGGCGAGAAGTAATAGAAGGAACAAATTTTTTTCCAGACTCTTAGTAAATATTCACACATTGTACATTATTTTCTCCGCGGTTTTGTCATCATTAATGCCATTAAAATCTAAAAATACTCTATTTGAATGAGGTAAATTTGAATAATTTGCTATTTTATGTTAAAAAATTTATAAATTTTTAACGAGATTTACATGTTACCAAATTTTAATCTGTCATTCTCGGTGAACATGTCGTATAGACAAAATTACAAATACCGATGAAGGACAGCCTTCTTTATAAATGGTTTTTGTAATTTTTCGATTTAGAATTTTGGAGTTATTCTCAAAAACATTGACCTCACGCTCCATTGAGTTATTTTTCGAGTATTAATTAAATTTTTGAAAAAAAGAATGTAGATATGAACAGGAAATTTTGAAAAACTTTTTGCATATAAAAAGGATGTCCATTCATCTTCCTGTAAAATTGTTTTTAAAAGTAGCAAGTGGTTTACGAGAAATGACCAATTAATATTTACTGTAACGAGAGTATCGTTCAAAAATGATGAACTCTGTATAATTTACTAAATCTTCGTAAGTGTTAGGGCCGGTACTTTGAGTGTCAGTTAGCTACTAACTGGAGGTTAGCAAATACTATATTTTCACAAAAATCGATGATATCGTGACAAAATATTTCTATAACTCCGAGGACAATTCAAATTACTTATAAACGAGATTCGCTGCTAACAGGTACGATCTATGAAAAACTGAAAGGAAACAACCGTTTTAGTCAAAGATGGTGCATCCAAATAAAAAAATTCGTTCAGTTGCAAATAACTTTTTTTATGTAAGATTCTCTCTCACTCCAGGAACCCGCCCTAATTCCGATGCCACTGGTTAGTTTTTGTGGAAACTTTTCGTGTACATAGCTACTATAAAAACAATTTTCCCTGCCATGTTGAAGTCGGTACTTTTAACCATCACTGAGTACATAATTATTTAAAAAGCCTGTTTAATGTATTTCAAAGCATCGTAGAGCGCTTAGGAGAAAATGTTTTTTGTTTTTTTTTTTAACTAGAGTGATTTCTCTCAAGGTTTGTTGTGGAATCATTGAAACACCCTGTATATAATAAATATTTGACGAAATCTAAGATTCCGCAATGCGTACAAATTTTAAGAGATATGGATATACAGGGTGTCCCAACCAAAAGTAGGCACTCTGAATAACTTTGGAGATAAAAAATTTTTTGAAAAATTAGTGAAACACGTCGACCTTGTTTCCAAGGGGAACATATTTTAATGTAATATTTGTATACCTATCATCATCCCTCTACCCTACACGGCCACCCCCCTCAAAAAATTCAAAAGGCAAAGGGCAAGTGATACATCTTCTGAATGGTCTTTCAATTCTCTACATAACTGCATTTTTTTAAATTTTTATCGATTCGTTCCTGAGAAATAATTGTTTCATTATTTTAGGTTCAGGAAATAAAAATAAAAGAAGCAGTTTAAATTATCGTATGTATTGTTCAAAATGACCCCCACCGACTTCCATACAGTAGTATAATCTGTCTTGAAATTCTGTACGAACATTTCTGAACACATCTGGAGTCAATAAACGACATTCTTCTTTCACGTAACTCTTCTACAGATGTGGGTTTTGTTGCAAATACCTTCGATTTCAAATGTCCCCACGGAAAGAAATCCAAGGGAGTTAAATCGGGTGACCTAGCGGGCCACTCCACAGGACCTCTTCTTCCAATCCATCGCTCAGGAAACCGATTATCCAAAAATTGACGGACTGCTGTAGCAAAATGTCGGGGTGCCCCATCCTGTTGCCCTCTAAACGATTATCGTCTTCTTCGAGGATTTGGGTAATCAATGGGTCGATGTTATTTTCTAACAGATCGAGGTACCTTTCGCCATTTAAATTGTCAGGAGTAAAAAACTGCCCGACAATGTGATCCCCTAAGGTGTCAGCCCAAACATTTAACTTCTAAGGCCTTTGGGTTTGAGTTTCCATGAACAAACGTGGATTGGTTTCACTCCAATACCTACAATTGTGACTGTTTACCTCCCCATTTAACTGAAATGTCGATTCATCAGAAAAACACGTAGATTGGCATTACCGTTTAATTGTTCACTAAAAATCCCACAGAATTCAAGCCTACGATCGGGATTATCTTCGTTTAATTCGTGTACCAATTTAAATTCATATGGATGAAATTTGTGGGCCTTTACAATTCGATGAACACTGCTTTGTGATACACCGGAAGCCTCATCTACTTTCCTGATCGATTGAGTATTATCCATCTGCAAATGACCCAGACTTGCCACTTCGACTGCTTCGTTCCTAATCGGTCGCTGAGGTTCATGCTTTTTATTTTCTACAGAACCTGTTTCCATAAATTTTGTCAATAATTGTAAAACATACTGAGAACCAACCCTTCTAACTGGGTGATATCTATTGAATATGCGCTCCGTTCCATAGCTCTGGCACAATTATCGTTTTTAAAATAAATGCTGACAATTTCTATTCTCTCCTGAAGGGAGAATTCACTCTGGTAAAATGTATCTCGATTTAAAATTGGTTGTGAACATTTTATTGTTCAAGAACTATCAAATACTTAAAGAGTCTTTTATTATTCTAAAACTAGACGGAGAAAGAAAGTATTTTTTTTATCGAAAAAAACTCGTGTTGATTTGAGAGCACTAAAAAATGTAGTTTTTTTTTTATAAATTCCAATACCCAGTACCGTGTATTTTAGATTTTTTAAACGATTTCGATTGTGTGTAATCATCAAAAATAAAACTATTTTCCTTAAAAACATATCGATAAAAGTTAAAAAAAATACACAGTTATGTAGGGAATTGAAAGACCTTTCAAAAAATGTATCACTCGACCCCCCCTTGCCATTTGAATTTTTTTGAGGGGGTGGCCGAGTAGGGTAGAGGGATGATGATATGCAGTTGTCACTATCCGGCCAAATCGAAACCGGGTATTTGGTCAATAATGTCGGATATTCCCAAGCAGCACATTTAGTAATCTCTACGTAGTAGCTACCATCAGTGGAACTTTAAAGGTTTTCGCAACTAACGACTGTTACGTAATGGAAACGATCCTTCCGGAACCGTCGCTGTTACGTGTTGACTACTAGTTTATTACGTAAACGGAATGTATCCAAGTAGTAGAAATGACTATTTTTGTGCCCGCGCAATTTTATTAATTGCGTTTTACTTATTTGTGTGCATAGATAAATTTGTGTGTTTATTGTTGAAGTGATATTAGTGAATAGTGATCAGATATGAAGCTTTTATATGTTCAACATTGGTTTCTTGTAAGGTAAGTTTGTTAGCATAACTTATGTAGTTTTTGTGCTACAATCAAAACGCTGCGCTGTATAGGATTTCGTGGTGAAGGAGGAGAGCATTACAACCAAGCAGTAAAACTTTCAGAAAAACTATTAATTTTTTCAGGGTCATTTAGACTATTTCTCAATTTTCAAATATATTTATTTGTATACAGTGCGTCGGGACACATTTGAATGGCCCGGGCTTGTATAATTTTGCCATATTGTATATTTTTACGTATTTGAGGACTACATTAAATAACCGTCATGTCCTATGTGGGTTTAATGCCCTTAGTTTTTGAGATATATTTTAGTTTGTTTTTTAAAAAAATGTTGCATTTGCAGGCCTATATTTTTAAAGTGTTATGTTAATTTTTTTTGATAATTTTGATGAGAGACGGTATATGTCTTATTAAGCTTATTATTATTAAAAATTAACATGATAATTGTGCATGATAATTTTAGATGTACTTATTACAGACACACAAGACAGCATGGAAAAGAACTAACGGAAATATGATCCCCGGGCGCAGGATGTGGCAGAACAAAATGAAAGTTTTTTCTTAGTGACGGCTTAAAAAAAGTACAATTATTGTACAAATATTATTTATTATACTTTTTACATTTTTAAATGTAATGTAAATTTTTAAACATAAATAAAAACTTTAATCTAATTTCTTGTTTAGTCGGAAGTGACATGAATTTTTTTTATTGTTAATGGTACCTAGTATATTTTAACATATTTGTACAGCTTTTAATTCAACCATATATAGCATGACACAATTTAAGGGGTGGATGGATAAAGATATTAACTGACATTGCTTCATAAATTGGAGTATCCTATTGAGGTAGATGTTATAATTTCAATTGGAAAAAGGAGTTAAGAAACAACATAACTCCGTGTCTCTGGTGAATAAAGTTTTGTAAAAATGTTTTTCTCTGATAAATTAGCAATTTGCTAATTAATATCTTTACCCATCGACCCCCTCAATTATTATATTTATTAGTGGTTTCCAAGATTTCTTTTACTTATACCGTCTGCACCAATAATTTCATAAATTTCACCACAATAAATTACGGCAGCTATTGGTTTTAATTCGGGCATGTTCTCAGTTTTAAATAAAATTAGCCAAAATTCAGGTGGTGAGGTGCGAAATGGGGGTAGGCCATCTACATTAAAAACTAATGACAGTAATAAGGGCTGATCGATTTTAGAGAACGCCATAAGTACACAATTCCTGATATCATTATACCAGAATTCTCCATTTCTCATCGGAGCTATATTTACTAATCTTGGAATTTTCAATAAAGTACGGCTGTTGTGTGGTACTTTTATCCCATTTGCGTTTAATAAGTGGATCAAATCGTTCACAGAACTATGTGTTAATCTATGTACTAGGCACCCCTGTGTTAGTTGCGCCGAAGAGGAATTTTGCGAAATCATAGAATTGTCTTATAAATCTTCAGGTGGAATGTTTAAATCAACAGCGCCATCATCAACATCAACTGAATTCTTTACTTGAACATTTGTTGGTTCTTCACATAAAATAGGTTTTTCATGTCCCATTTTCCTAACCTAGTCATTCACATTTACCTGTTTCGCGGAAATAGGCGCCGGCTCCGCATTAGCCAAAAAATTTGTTAAATTGTTAACATCATTTAACTGCAACTTCACTTTCTATAAAAGGTCGCTGACTGCTGGACTTTTTTTTGTTATTTTACCGCTCTTCGACGACATGTTCGATGGTTGGGAACAAGAAACTGTTTACATAAATGTCTTTAAAGTTTATATCACTTTATAGTAGGTTTTCAAGGTATACGTAACTTTGAAGTTATTTTGAACTAGTGGGGAGTAGTAAAAATTACTTTAAAGTCTCTTTGTTTGTAGAAGTAAGGTTACTTTTATTCAAGATGTCACTAATAACTTGTACAACTTTAAAGTTCCAGAAAATTTCCCGACAACGTCACAGGAACTCTAAATGGAACACTTTAGTTATCATTACTTTAAAGTGATTCTTTGGTAACACGATGCAGTCGGCATTACTACCAATTTTCACTTCAAAGTTGAGAATGGTTTCAAGTAACGCATAATATCCGCAACGTTGCACATACTGCAGTAATTACTTAAAAGTGTAATAACTGTACAGTACCTGAATTCAGTAAAATCTACGTAATTGTTACAACACTGGCATACTACAAGGTGAATTTTACACTAACTTACTGCTTGGGTTCGGCCGGATAGTTCAGAATATCCGGCCTATTCGATCGAATATCCGCGGCATCCCTATAAGATTTTTTTGCACAAAATTGGCAACTCGATATGGAATGCTTGACAGGTTTGGACATGCTTATGAAGGAAATAAATTTTGATAAAACGATAATCAGTTTTAATCATTTTGATGTTATTCATTGCTGACGTCACCGTCAATCATTCTAGATCATTCTGTATATCGTAGCATCATCTGTCAGCTAAAATGAAAATCACTGTACTTGTAAGAACGATGTGAAGAGATTAGGTGCTAATCTTAAGTGCCTTAATCTGACACACCACGTATTGCATCGAGAGTCCAAATTCGGCTCTTTCTGCTCCTCAACCTGCTCTAATTCGACACCAGTTAAATATTTCAGATATCGGCCGAAATACTGGACCGTTATTTGCTTATTTGTACCCCAAAAGTATCAAAAACGTTTGTTTAAGACATTTTGGGTTAGGTATACCTTTACAGATAATCCCGAATTAAGTAGGTTATCTTTTGAGAGGGTTAGCCACAACCGCCACAGACCATTGGGCAACAGTTTCTTGAACTGTTCAGTAAGCAATACCGAGAGCAATACTTAATTTTTATCCACAAATGTATCCACTTTACAAAATAATAGTATCTCTTTCCCAGTATAGTTTCTTTGCCTAACTTATTATCAACTTACCTATAAATATATCTCTCAACATAATATGTTCAATTGAACTACATCTCGAGTCTTAATAAAAATACCCCATACTCCGAATTATGGAATCAGGTAAGGAAGATTAAAAGGTTACCGACAACACAAAAACACTGTGACAACTTTGACTGGGTCGAAACTTTTTTATGATAATGTCACACCACCCCAAGTCTGTCAAGAAACGATACAACATTGTAATAATACTGAATCCAATAATTTCTTAAGCAATCCTTTCACTTTAACTGAACTAGAATATGCTCTTAAAAAGACACGCAACACCAGTCCCGGTCCCGATGAAATCAGGTACCTTATGCTATTAAACCTCTCAACCTCTGGGAAATTATTATTATTAGATATTTTTAACGATATATGGGTGCGAGGTGTAGACATACAAACTTGGAAGAAAGTCACTGTAATTCCTATTCTTAAACCAAATAAAAACCCAAATGACCCCGAGTCTTACCGCCCTATTTCTTTATTATCCTGTATTTTCAAAACTTTCGAGAGATTAATAAAAAGTAGACTAGAATGGTGGTTACAGAAATTTCACCCACTCCGTGTTAACCAATATGGTTTTAAGGTCGACTTCGGTACCATGGATGCTCTAACCCATCTAGTGACTGATATACAGACATGTTATTCGGATAACGATTATTTGGGATCTATATTTTTGGATATAAAAGGTGCCTACGACTGTGTTAATTTGGAAATCCTTAAACATAAAATGTCCAATTTCGGCATTCCACAGAAAATGGCTAATACTATAGCAAATCTTTTCTACAATAGAGAAGTTTACTTAAGATATAATAACACAAAAACAGGGCCGCGTTATACATCTCTAGGTTTACCTCAAGGCTCGGTATTGAGCCCGATACTTTTCAATATTTATACGGCAGATGTACATAACCTGATTGATGAATTTAGTATCATACAATATGCAGACGATTTTTGTGTTTATGCTCAAAGACCTTCGTATGAGAAGTGTGTATCCTCCATGAGCATTGCAATAACCACTGTGCAGAAATGGCTTCAATGTAATGGCTTTACTTTATGTGAAGGGAAATCCATGGTCACCATATTCACAAGACACAATACCCCGAGTCATGATCACATAAAACTAGGAGATATAACACTCCCGCTTCGAAATGAAGTAAAATATCTAGGACTAATCCTCGACAAAAAATTAACATGGAAACCATATATTGAATACATAATCACCAAATGTCAGAAAGGTATTAACTTCTTAAAGCTAATCTCGAAAACTTGGTGGGGTGCAGAACCTCAAATCGCAATTCTTTTCTATAGGACGTACATTCGCTCAATTATTGATTACGGCTGCACTCTCTACGGATCTGCTAGCAACAGCACACTAAATAAGATAGATATTATACAAAATAAATCGCTTCGGATATGTATTGGTGCCATGAACTCCTCACCTACTGAACCTTTACGAGTTGAGTCCAAAGAACCCCCTCTTTTCCTTAGAAGGCAGTTTCTTTCCGAAAAATATATTCTAAATTCTATAGAAAAATATCCTACTGGAATAGATAAAATACATAATTTAAATATCCTAGATCTCACTGATAAATTCTTGGAAAAGAAAAATTCACCCCCTCTTTGCATAGGATATCGAGCAGTAATGGACATTTCAAGAAATTTTAAAAAATTTCATCTCTTCCCTCAGCTTGACTATTTTGACCTAATAAGTAAGACAAATACCTTTTTCCCATACTATTCGGAAACCCCAGCAGTCAATTCTATTATACTTCAAAATGTGTTGGAAAAATACTCTGATTTACCCACATTTATACAGATGCTTCCAAATCTAATCACGGAACAGGTTGTGCTTTCCTAATACCCAACTCTAGTGTACATTTCAAATTTAAACTTTCTCACGAAACATCAATTTTCTCCGCAGAGGCTTATGCTATTGTTAAGTCCTTAGAACATATAGAAAACAAACAAATTAAAAGGTCAATTATACTAAGCGACTCCAGATCAGTACTTTTGGCAATAAACAATACGTACAAACCAGTATCGTACAGGTGTCATCCTTTTATTAAATATATTAAGCACTATAATTACTTGCTAAAAACATCTGGTTTTGAGATACACTATATATGGGTTAAAGCTCACTCTGGCATAAAACACAACGAAGAAGTCGACTTATTGGCAAAAAACAGTGTTGCGAACGGAACCACCGTAGACGGTCTGTGTCTACAGGATTCTATAAATGTAAGTAAAGTAGGTTTAAATAAAAAATGGTCCTCTCATTGGCAAGAATATTGTTTTACTACACCTAGCAGATATACCCAAATCCAAACTGAAATACCGAATGAACCTTGGTACTACTGCATACAAACTTCTAGGAGGTACATCACAACTATTATCAGGCTGAGATTTGGACATGGCTGTTACCCCAAGCATTTAAACAAAATAGGAATTTTACCAACTAATTTATGCGAACCCTGTAATGCTGTGGGCGACCTGGATCATTTATTTTTCTGTTGTGATAAATACAAACCTGGCCGGGACCAACTTTATGCAGACATTCTGAAGCTAAATATTCAAATGCCAGTGAACGTCTTACATTTATTATCATTAAATAACGACAGAGTGTTTGGAGTCATTATAAACTTTTTAAAAACTTCTGGACTCAAAATTTAAAAATGTATTAGTTTCGTATCCTACTGTCTTTCCTTTGTTTGGTTACCCATTCCTTACTTACCGCAGTCTATGCTAGTTTGTCTTACAATAAAAGGCCCTGAAAGACTCCTGGGCGAGAAGAATGTGTATATGTCCCCCCTTTGGTTTTCTCTTTTCTTTTTCAAAAAAAAAAAATAGTAATAAATTGTGGTTAGGATTAGGTTCATAGGTGGTAGTGTATGCAGTGTGGAGCAATCCGTTTTAGAATCTTTTTAACTTTGTTAAATAGTATACATATAGTAACTTGCGCCTGGCTGTATGGATTTTATCCCAATGCCATAAAAAAAAAATCTATAATTATACTGATATTAAAACTTGGGTGGGAATCGGTCCATCCAAACAGAAAAACTACTTTTTTAATTTAGTCGACCGACGTTTCGCTACATTTATTAGCATCCTCAGCACTAGTTAAATTGTTTTGTTCCTCCATTATTAGTTATTACCATTTAATACTCTTTTTAATTAAAAAGCATGCAAGTCTCGTAATAATCTTTGCAATAAACATATGATATATGAAGATACTCCAGTCACATTAAACAAAACTGATGTATAACTCAGTCAATAAATAATAAAAATAGGCATATCGTGCGTAACATTTGAGAAATAAATCCGCGTTCATAAATGGCGGTCCGTCATGTTGGATATTTCTTGGAAACACGGAATGTTGACCAGTTTTATCCACACAAAATACGAACCATAAATATGTTACAACTCATGACAAGAACATGGACTTGACTCACTTTTCCTCTATCGTGTTGAATTTTTATATTTTTTAGATTTAAATCGTATCCAGCGGCCAACATTATAACATCGCAATTTTCGACACCTTGCTTTCGTGAAAAAGAACTATTTGTCTGAACATTTATTATGACATAACATAACTCATCAAATATTCTGTTATAAATTATCTAAGACGTCACAACAACGATATGTTTTTATAGCGATAGGCGGTGCGAGGGCGGAGCCGTATTCAAAGTAGGTTAATTAATTTTTATTTCCGTTCAAAAATGTTTTCGAAAAGTCTGTAACATTTATTTAATAAATCATGCATGAGACGTGGAAACAAATGTACGAAAGCTGGACAGTGTTAAGTTGCAACAGTGGACCTAAATATTTTACAAGGTGTCTGGAATTTCATTTGGCATTTCTTTTTATCAGTGAGTGGTATTGCTTCATATCTGCCCTACAGCTCATGTGACTTTTTAGACTACCCTTCAACAACAGCCTTGTATTTTCTCTAATCAATCATTGCCTTTGATATGGTTTGGTGTTATGCGGTCCACAGCAATTTTACTTTATTACGTTTTGCCAGTCTCATTCATTAGTTCTTGGTGCTCTAGTAATCCATGTATAAGTAGTTCTCACCAGCAGAAAGAAATAAGTGTGGCACTAGATACATTATTTTTTGAAGAAAACTTAACTGGAAACATGCTGGGGAAGATTATTATAAATCAGTTAATTATACGGAATCTAGAACAAACGCAGCCCAAACGCAGATCGATGAAAATATTTTCTGACAGCCAAGCAGCTCTCAAAGCTCTTGGATGCTATCGTTGCCACTCTGAAACGATATGGAACTGTCAGAAAGCTCTAACCCAACTGGGTAAAAACAACAGAGTAACTCCGGTCTGGATCCCCGGCCATTCTGGATTGGAGGGTAAGAAAATAGCTGACTCTCCACCCAGGAATGGTGCGAGTACACAATTCCATCGGATCAGATCCAGTACTTAGTACTGTGACAGCAACCATATTGGCCTGGGCCGAGAATAAAACAGTCTAGGCAACAATTACCACGACTAGTCCATTCAGAGACGTCTATAACATATCCCTTGAAATCAAGAAGCAAGAAATTATAGCTAAACACTTTTAACCTGAAAACCCTAACAGGCCTATATACTGGGCAATGCAAACTAAATCACCATCTACACAGAATTACAGTTTATTTCAAACTGATTTGCAACATAAAAAACGTCAGCTTCTTTGATCCCTTTACCGCTGTCAAAGAAGCCGATGTTTTTTATGTTGCAAATAAATTTGAAGTAAACTTTACACCGGAGATCGACTATTAATATCAGTGTTAGACCAACGGAAAATGCTAAACGCCGTCTGTGTCTGGAGGATGATGAAAAAGCAGAGCACGTTCTGTTTATTCTACTTTTCAGTTTCTTTCAGTGCTATTGAAAACTTTTGAAGTTGAGGTGCAGCAAATCAGAAGTTAAACCTAACAAATATATCACATTTTACCCGGCTTTAATTTACGTAAGCCGAGTTTTCCATTTTTATTTTCCTTCAAAATAGGTGGTCATCCCGTAGGACACCCTGTATTATTGATTATTTTTTGCTACAAAATCTGTTTCTTTTATTTTTACTTTTTCTTGTAGGCAGACTATTTTTCATGAATTGTTTGTCTTTCTCTCATTTTAGTAGGTATTAAAATTTATTAAATATGAGTCTTTGCCGACGCGCGACGGATCGTTTAATGTTGTTTAAATAAATACCTTACTCCTTTGAATATTTAAATGTTGAAGGACTGCAGTATTTAAAAGCATAAATAGAGCAATTGAAATATAAAATTTTCTTCTATTTATGTTGTCTATCAATGCAAAAGTTACTACGAATTTTCAGGTAATTGGATATTGAATAAATTATATGAATCCGAGTATTTATAATTTTTCAACCATTACATTAATTTTCTTGTTGGATTCAAACGAGTGCACTTCTTCACCGTTAATCAACTGAACCGTTCAAAAATGTTACCTAATTCCGCATTTCAAAATCTTTTAAATTTGTGATGCCATATAATGTGTTACCAGAGCGCGGGTATGTGGCTAGTGACTCTATCGTGTTCGTTAGTTCAATTCCGAGCCCGCGGAGTTATATTACAAACAAAATGTACCCATAATATACTTAAAGGCATATTTTTGTTGCCCTAAGACATAAAAATCGTAATGGCCTACCGCACTGCACCGCTAAATTCATCTTAAATTTAGGTAATGTTTATTTGTATAGCCTGTAACGTAACTACGTTCTAATTATAGTTAAATATAAACTGAATTTTATTTATCTTTAAGAAAATAAGTAGTGATTCTATATTAACCTGATGGGGGCAACAAAAAACTCATTGTTTTTGAAAGATTTATAAGTTTTCACCGGATCGAGATATCAATGTGAGAAACTATTCATTAATTAATAGAAAGCAATACGAAGAATTACATTTAGCATGTGCAGAATTACGTAATATTCAAATTATGTTGTTTTACGAATGCCTATATCAAATGATAGGCTACTTTTTTGTTCAAGATAGTGCCTCATCTCGCAGAACTCTCACAACTGAGAATTGTATGAAGGTCATATGTAGTAACGAACAATTGACCATAACATTCAGCAGATCTGAACCCTCTAGATTACTAGATTTAGAATGTGTTATAGGAGAAATCGTATTTTCCGAGGAGACAGCCTTTTGCAAGATTAAGGCGAAAGACTGAAAAGTGTCTGGCTAGAAGTCTGAAATAATTTAAATTAGAAGTATGTGTCACAGCTTATAAAAATTAACAAACGTGAAACAATTGACCGAACTTAATGGTGAAACTGCAAATCGCTGTAAGTTGACAAGTATATTTTAAAATAACGGTTGTTAGAACTTTCATTCTTAGGTGAGGTGTTTAAAATTTGCTTTCTAAAACAAAAACGTCAACATCAATGTTGATATCTCTGTCCAGTCGATAGTCATCATAAAATTCTAAACAGATTACGATGTTGTGCCTCATATTCCTAATGATAATGATTAGTTTTTTTGATATAAATTATTTTTCGCATTTTTTTCTAAAATTAGGTCGTGTGATCATCCTAACCGCAAAAAACGTTTTCAATTTTTTTAATATATTTATACTACTCGCCGCGATAAATAAAGGGTGGGCCAGATTTCGCTTACTCATTTGTTATTGCAATATTTTTGTTATTAAAAATGATACCAAAATTTTACAAACAGGAAATATATTCCTTGGAAAAATAATGCCCTTTAAGTGTACCTTCTAACTCTTCACAGAGTCTTGCTTTGACCATAACATTTTCTATAATTGACGTCAAAGTTTCCATTGGTATTGCCTGAATTTCATTCCTGATGTTAGTTTTCAGTGTCTCGAGAGTTCGTGGCTTATTATTAACACGCTTTTATTAGCTTCACCTGTATGTTTGCTTGCTTGCTTGCTTGTTTGCTAGTTTGTTTGTTTGTAACCGACTCTTTGGACTCGATTTTGACCCACTTTAAACGGACAGATTTAATTGAAACTTTGTACACTTACGAAGAACCGGTAACAATACAATAATTTGATAAGTTTATATCATTATCCTGATCAGGATCGCCAGTCCTTTCCTCACGTAACCTCTGCGTGAGAGCAAAGGCTTAATATGTAAGTACATTCCGCGATTGTCAGCTATGTCGGTGGTCGAGCGGGCTAAGGCAGTCGATGCGAAACGACGGACTCCTCGGGCGTGAGTTCAAATCCCATGGCTGAAATAAAAAAATATTTTTTTTTCAGAAATATCTGTTGGATCGTAATATGTTATAATATCAGCATCAATAAGCAATATAAATATAGTTTAAAACATGTAACGCTGGGGCTTACGACAGAGGAAAACGGATAAAATTTGGTGCTGATGCAAAGAGCCCCCAGCGAAGAAATGTATTGGGTATTCACACCCCTTCTACGTTACAGAAAAATTATTTTTATAGTGCACTCCGGACGATGCGTGGGAGATTACACTCGGCTAGCTAGTGGGTAGGTGTGGGTTACTTAAGAATAACTACGAACAATTAGATCAGTAAATCGGTACAAATTTTAATAGTATAAGAATTAAAAGTAAAGTACAAAAATGTAAATTCAAGGTATACAAGATAAAAATGTAAACTCTAGTATACAAGGTTTCCCCCTCTTTTAAAAAATGACCCAGTAGGTTTGTGAAATTACAGTAAATTACGAGGTCGTAATATGTTAAATTGTGACAGTGTACCTTGGGGGTGAACTTGTATAACAACAATACGTATATGTAAAAGTACCATGTAAATTATGACATTAAACTACAAAAATATAAAATGGGTGTATGAACGACGATACTAACTAGAATTATACTGAGAGGGATATGTGAACCTTATATCTGTAAATCATAACATAAAAGTATAAACAAACATTTACCAATTAATTGTGTATGCACATGTGTATAGCCTAAAGCTCATACATGTGGACCTTAGCATAGGTGTAGGTATTGAGAATGCCCTACCTTGTCGGGCGAATGTTACCTGCCCTAAAATATCACTCTGTAGGTGTCGAGGAGGAAAAAAAATCGTGTCCCACCTTCTGGCCACCAACTCCAGCGTGTCCTTTCGCAAGACCTGACAACGAGGGCACCCAGACACAGCTTCCTTGCAACAGGATACTCCGTGGAAGTCTCCTTACTCCCAGGCGAGCTGAGAATACGTAGTGAGAAGTGATGGAATCTGTCTATGTCAGATGTGCGTGGAGAATAAAATGGAATCGTGTCGTAAAAGATCTTACCCCAAAAAAAAAACCCTAAAACAATAATACTCACATTAGTACCAACTACTCACCCCTAATTCATGGCAAGCTCTCGCAAAAAAAAAATAGAAAAGTAACCTCACCTCTCGTCAGAGGGTTTTCCCTTATGAAGTCGAGATTTGGGGCCGCAATCAGTGGTTGACCATCTACTTTTCTATCGTACAATTGTCTATATAACAGAGAAAACGATGTCATCACAGCAGGATTGTTGTAAAGAAAACGTGCTACTTACAAAAAAAGATGAAGAACGCTGTAGCCACTAACTCCCTTTCGGTACGGGTTTCCAGAAAAATACCAACTAACAACTTGGAACCAGAGTCCATCCAAATAGGAAATCCGTTTCAAAAGTCGAAAACACAAAAATCCATCAAGATGATTACCAAAAAATATAAACGTGTTTTACGACCGGCTACCAACATCCAACCATCTTCTTTCACCTTTCGACACCAAAAAAACCACGTGACCAATCCCAAACTGACAGAATTTCGGTTCACGTTCCCATTTTCCCGAAACTCCAACAAATCCTGCTCTCACGACATATAATCAGTAGCGGCACCCTCACGATTTCTCAACGTTGTGCTTAATTCGAAACTGCTACTAACTGTGATGTTAACAACCTACACTGGTTATAACCATCACGTTATGCACGTGACCCCAGAACTAATCGGCAACAACAAGCAAAATTCCAAAACCATTGTTCTCTTAACGGAAAATATAAACCCACTTCGGCGGCGCCACTGCTCATACCACAGGCAGACTACGTCAAATGTAATCAGCTGTCGACTGGAACCTAACCCTAAATAATCGACAGATGAATAGTCTTACCAGTGTTGTGATTGGAAAACTACTGGAAAACAGTTCAATAAAGTGAGTACCACCTTTATTAGCGACTAATTTATACCTTATCTGATGATTTTCACTAGGCATAGGTTTTTAAACCGGAATGACCCCGACACAGATTCCATTGCAGAGTGAAATATACTACTGTGAGTGCTCCCACGATACCCCGCGAACCTACATACTTGGACGTACCTCGAGACCACTACCCAGTAGAAGATCATCCTCCCAGACCATGCAGGACTCCTAATAAGGTTAGCTACAACTATTCATAACCGTTCCCAAAAATAGTCACTAATAAAATTGCCTCAACTAGGCCTCACCATTTAATTGGACATATTAAACTATCCATAAGCTGGTCAAACGAATCTAACCTACGAATATTGTTTTCCAGAGCTCCCCAAGTGTTCGAGCCTACAAGGAGTGTACGATTTCTCGCAGCAGAGGTAGCGGTTTATCTACCAGCACAAGGACAAGATTTACAACTGACTATTATGAATTTACTAGGCTATATTCAATAACGAATTTAATTTAGTAAAATAAATGAAATTCACCAGAAAAATTTATAAAGTGCATGATTTAGTTATAGTAATTCTAAACATTTTATTCAAATTTAAAACCAGTTACGTGGAGCAAAAAGTGACACGTAACATCCCCCCTTACTTCACAAAAAAGAATTACGCAGTAATTCTGACATCTAACTTTTAAATTTATTAGAACCTAATTAATACCTACTACACGCTAATAAAATAACAAACATTATTCCTCCCGAGGTTGAGGAGTATTTCCACCAGTATAACCGCCTTCGGCGTCATTTCTAGACTATTAACATAACAACAGACCTAGCCCCAAAAATCCAATATCATCGGTATAAACCTCCATCGAGCGGCCACACCGAAAGATATAGGCCTAACGATTCGGGTAGACCACCCCGCAAATCGGGAGAACTAATCCAACGACCCAAATAACTAATCCTATGAAACACCTAAAAACTATTAGTAAGACGATACATGTGGTAAGCTTACATTATGGTGTCGTACAAAAAGACCCAAAATACAAAAAACGAACGCTACTTATTGCTCGAATCATTCACGTGGTTCCTCAGTGGTATCAGGCTTAAGGTCCCTAACGTTCCATAATCCACAAGGTTTCCCCTCGCGGTCTTTCAGCTCGTAGGCCCACGGCGATACTTTTTTAGATATAACAAATGGTCCAACAAATTTCGGAGCTAACTTCGCGGTGAAATATTGTGCCGCATTAGACAGTATGTGATTTTTGTGCCACACTCGGTCTCCCACTTGATATTGCACATCACGTTTACGTAAGTCGTATACTCGTTGGCTACGTTGAAACGCTTTATCCAGGCGGCCTCTAACGTCCTTGAATAATCTATCGAAGTCTGGCGGCCGATCGTCTACGTCAGAATCCGGTGCCATATCACGCATCTTAAACTCATTACCGTGTAAAATCATCTCTCGTCCGAAATTAACGGCATATGGAGACTGGCCCGTACTATCATGTTTCGCGGTACGTATTGCGCATGCCACCCTTGGTAGCAACTTATCCCATACACGATGGTTGTCACGGACGTACGACGCTAGCATGGTTTTGACGGTTCTATGTTGCCTTTCGCACGGATTACTTTCCGGGTGATAATATGGAGTACAGACAAACTTTACTCCGTAAGACCTCAACAAATTCTTAAATTCGTTACCGGTAAAATTCCTACCGTTATCACTTACTAAAACGCGTGGGACCCCGAAGAGAAGGAAAACGTTCTCCTCCAGAAGTTTGACAATACTTTTAGACGACTGATTACGCATTGGAAGAAATAGACAAAACTTACTGAAATAATCTTGTATGCTTAAAATATACATATGAGCTGAGGAACTTTTCGGCAGAGGGCCGACAATATCAACAGATATCATCTCCCATGGTTTGGAGATATTAGGGCGACCTGACAACAGACCAGCCGGTGCTTTTTGCTCAGGCTTCTGTTGGATGCACGTAGAACAGTTTCGAACATAGCGAGCTATATCAGTTTTCATCTTCGGCCAGTAGTATCGAAGGGCAACACGGTGGAACGTCTTCCAGACGCCACAATGTCCGGCCGTAGGTATATCATGGTTGGTCATGATAACCTCCTTGCGGTATGACTTGGGAACAACAAGTTTCCAGTCTAGTTTACCCACAGTCGCGTCGAACTCTGGCTTCCGAATTTTCTTATAGAGCCTACCGTTCTCTACTCTCCACAGAGGATAATTAAGTGGATTTCCGACAATTAATTCACACATTTTCAGGCACCATGGATCTGTCGCATCGGGAAATTCGATTACCGGGGCTACTATCTCTACGCTCTCGACAATTGGAACCGCTCGAGAGAGGGCGTCAGGCAAAACGTTGTCTCTCCCGCGCTTGTGGATCACCTCGAAATCAAACTGTTGCAATCTAACGCTCCATCTCGCTAGGCGACCACTCGGATCAGTCAACGAATTTAGCCATTTCAACGCGAAATGGTCAGTAACGACCTTGAAATGCGTAGCCTCGATATAAGGCCTAAACTTCTCGATGGCCCAGAGTAAGGCCAGGCATTCTTTCTCCGTACAACTGAATTTACGCTCGTTACGATTTAAAGAGCGACTAATATAACTAATAACACGCTCCCCATCTGGATATTCCTGAGTTAACATGGCGCCTAGGCCGTAGTCGCTAGCATCGGTCTGCACGCAGAACGGACGATCAAAATCTGGACAATTTATAATAGGTGCCGACACCAAGTGTTCTTTCAGTTTGTTGAAGGCTATAGTACAGGACTCATCCCAATTAAATTTTGAATTTTTGCGAAGCAACCCGTTGATCGGGGCTACAACCGTAGCGTAGTTCGGTATGAATCTGCGGTACCAACCAGTCATCCCCAATATTCGACGAACCTCCCTAACATTTCCAGGAATAGGCACGTTCAACATAGCTGACACTTTCTCCGGATCAACATGGAGTCCTCCTTCATCTATCACATACCCCAGAAACTTTAATTCACGGCGACAGAAATTACACTTGTCTTTACCTAACGTGAGATTAGCGGCCTTCAATCTCTCGAGTACTTGCTGAAGTATCTCTATATGTTTATCGAAATCCTGGGTGACAATTATGATATCGTCCAAGTAGACGAATACGTAGGGTTCCAGTCCAGCCCCGAGAACGTTATCAACCAACCGCTGCCAAGTGGCACTAGAGTTGTGCAGTCCCATAGGCATTCTACAAAATTGATACAAACCCCTACCAGGTATAGTAAATGCGGTAAGTGGCTTTGATTCCTCAGTTAAAGGCACTTGCCAATACGCGCTTTTAATATCTAACGAAGTAAGGAATGTCGCGCCTCGCAGTTTATCTAACGTATGAGTGACAAAAGGTAACGGGTAAGCGTCCCGTTCTGTAACCTTGTTAAGCTTCCTAAAATCGACACAAAACCGATAACTGCCATCTTTCTTTTTGACCATCACAATAGGTGACGACCATGGCGACGAAGAAGGTTCCACAATTCCCTGTTCTAACATTGAATTAAGCTCTTTATTAACATGACTTTGCAAAGCCGGTGATATGGGATAAAAGCGTTGTTTAATGGGTTCAGAAGTCGTCTTAATGTCGTGTTTGACTAACGTGGTACACCCTAGCTTATCAGATCTACCATCGAAATAACGCGCCACTAGCTCATCTAGACGCTTAGATTGTTTCACGGTGAGACGCGAGTTGTCGGTCAACGTAGCAACCTGTGGTTGAACCGGTGAATCGGAAAAAGTCCAATGATTGTTACGCAAGTCTGGCACTACACCCATTCTACGGAAAAAATCAACACCGAGAATCAAAGTATGCGGTACCGACGGAACCACCAAAGCTTCTAAAACTACCACGCGATCGTTTAATCTAAAAGGTACTTCGTAACACCCAATTACATCACACTGTTTGCCATCAGCAACATTGCAAGAAGTCACTCGACTCGATTGTAGTTCCAATCCCAGAGTTGTTAAGACCTTAAGACCCTCTCTTCCAATGATCGTTCGCGACGCTCCTGTATCCAAAAGACCTAACACTGTTCTACCCAAAATGTCGACGTTAAGATATGGTCGCTCGTCGTTTTTAACATTAGCTAAAACAAAATCTAAGACCACCTGTATGTGATTATCAGTTGACAATTTATTACCCGTCGAGTTACGATACGCCTGATCAGTGCCTCGACTATCACACGTCACAGTTGACCGTTTCCCGAACACTTTGGACAGGTCCGTACGGTATAATTTAAAGTACCACACCTATAACAGCGCTTAACGCGAGGATCTGGACATTCAGACAAAACATGTCCAGCACGACGGCAGTTAAAACAAGTTATTGGCTTATGAATACGTTGTGGCGCGGCGTCGGTAGGTAAAGCAACAGCAGACACTCGTTCCGGTTGCTGCTGATCGGTATCGGGCGGCAATTGCACGATTGGCCCTTGCGAAATATACGACGAAGTCTTGTTTAAAGCTTGCCTTACCTGAGAGGACACTCTCAATGGTTGTGCCTCGGGAGTGAACTCCCCTGTCGGTAGTAAATTATCAAATGAATCCAGAAACTCCAGTGCATGTAAATCGTTTCTACTTTTACCGAGATTCCTACCGTACCCTTGTTCATGGAACATGAGCGCTGGTTCAGAGACCTGACGTGGATTAGTAGGAGGCGGACGGTATCTCTGAGAACGCAATCTAGCATCGTCCAAATGTTGACAAACACGGACGAGTTCGGACACCGTGACGATTGGTCCTAACCTAGCTTCCGTAACAGAAATCCTGTCTTGCATCACAGGTAACATATTGCCCCGAATTATCTCCACACGACGTACCTCTGCCGGTTTCCGTTGTAAAAAGTTGAAATAATTTTCCATTACTGAAATGTATATAATGGCCTTCTCCGAGTGATGTTGAGTCCTCGACCGAATATCTCTCCATAGCTCGTCTTCAAAACTCCCCGATAAAAAAGCGTCTTTCAATAACGTTACCAACTCGTCCCAAGTATTAGCAGCTTCCCCAAAAGCACGGAACCATGATAATGCACAATCTTTAAATAAAACAACCGCAGCTCTTAACAGTTGAGGTTTGGTAATGCCGCACGCGTTTCTCAATTCATCCACTCGAGTGATGAAGTTAATGAGGCTAGAGGAGCCATTAAAGGATATCCCCCAGTTAGCAATAGTTGTAAAAACCCGTGAGTTAATTTCAACTGGGTGGCGACCTCCTACATCGTTTGACCGAGATGTTCTTACCTCATTCAAACCTAGAGCACGAATTTGAGTTTCACTACCTTGGGTTTGCGGAGCCATATTATCCCCTTCTATATTCGATATGTTATTCCCGAATGAAACGCGCCTAGCATTCCCCGAAAAACCTTCTATACTTCGAGGTATGTCAGGAAGTTCCAAGACCTCCCGCGGTTGAACAGGTGATATTTCTTGCGGCTCGATTGGTGGGTTAGGTTGTTCAAGGGTTGCCACTATAGCATCCAACCGACTAGTAAGTGCTGCACATTGATCAATTAACTTATCTTTAGCATCCCGATGTTCTTCTTCCATGATATGATTCAATCGACCAACCACATGGATTACCCGAGAAAGAATTCTACTCCGTTCGTTCTTTGCATTCTCGACATTAAAATTGTCCAAAGCTTCGGTTAATTCAGCTATTTTATTTTTACAAACCTCCAATTCTGAGTTCGCGTCAATTTCTAAAGAAAACGATTGATTAAAGCTACCAAGTCTTTCAAACTGTATCCTAGAACGTAAGCGAGTACGCTTTTCTTCCACCGTACCTCCTTCTGACGCACCACGAATACGTAACTCGTACGCTAATTCGTCGGATAATAAGCGATTAATCTCCATCATGTAAACTAGCCGAACTTAAACCTCAAATATCAAACCGTAAAACCACGATAATCACTCCTTAAGTTCCACAATTGATTAATAAAATAGTAAAATGTTTCTAAAATTTTGCTAAGTATTGAGAAAAAATATTTTAAAATGGGTCTGTATCTGTTACTTAGTTCCTGAAAGGAACACCCCCCCCCCTTACTTAACAAAAAAAGAAAAAAAAGGACCAAATTTAGTACCAAGTGTCGACTTACTTCGGAAATGCAAGTAATTTTCAACTACCCCTGTATATATATAAATTATAACCTGTTACTGAAGGAACACGCACTATTAATAACAATTAAAATATTTAAACAAATTAGTGGAAATATAAACATACAACACCATAAAGTCTCTTACTCACCCTGTATATTAATCTAAAAAAATATGCAATTAATTGCAATCCGTATCAATATCTCAAATGTGAAATACCAATGCACTATAACTTACCAATAGTACCATAAAAATGTTCCAATAATTTGTAATGTGCAAGGTCACAGTACCCCAAAAATATAACGAACCTACACGTACTTATAAAATAGTTACCCAAAATAACCAAACAATACCTAACATAAATATATCACAAGTGATACTAAAATTCAACCGACAATGTTGAAAAGTAAACTACCAAGGTTAGCTTCTCTACTCTATATGCTACGCAGTTAAGGTCACACTAATTACACGACAAATATAATCAAAAATGTACAGTGGCGATATTATTTGTCAGAATGACTTAATAAACTGTATTACTTATGTGGTGCCAGAAACCGACTCTGAGAATATCAATAACATAAGGTTCACTTAGATATCACACCCTGTATATGCCTCAAAATAAAATTTGAAACTCACAAATGATTTTACACTATTAAATACTAAGTGGTAAAGAGAAAATTCGTTAAGGACTTAACTATTTAGAGGTATGTTACTTTTTGATAGGACTTGTCTATGTTCAAGAAGTTGATTGCTATTAGTGTTAGATTGCCTATAAAAAAAGATAACCTCGATGCCTACATATCACTCACTACTTTTAAAGATTTTGTATATCTTGGAACTATAAATTTCCAAAATTTCAATGCCACGTGTAACGGTATATATCCACCTATTTATTCCACGCTTAACTAATAGTAAACTTACATAAGTACATACATATAAATCAATAAATAAAGTCCTAAAATCGTCTACCAAAAAAATAGTAATACATATCCCTCAAAATTATTCGCTTAATTAACACACACCCTATACTGAACTAATACCTGTTGGGCGCCATTTTGTAACGCTGGGGCTTACGACAGAGGAAAACGGATAAAATTTGGTGCTGATGCAAAGAGCCCCCAGCGAAGAAATGTATTGGGTATTCACACCCCTTCTACGTTACAGAAAAAATTATTTTTATAGTGCACTCCGGACGATGCGTGGGAGATTACACTCGGCTAGCTAGTGGGTAGGTGTGGGTTACTTAAGAATAACTACGAACAATTAGATCAGTAAATCGGTACAAATTTTAATAGTATAAGAATTAAAAGTAAAGTACAAAAATGTAAATTCAAGGTATACAAGATAAAAATGTAAACTCTAGTATACAAGGTTTCCCCCCTCTTTTAAAAAATGACCCAGTAGGTTTGTGAAATTACAGTAAATTACGAGGTCGTAATATGTTAAATTGTGACAGTGTACCTTGGGGGTGAACTTGTATAACAACAATACGTATATGTAAAAGTACCATGTAAATTATGACATTAAACTACAAAAAATATAAAATGGGTGTATGAACGACGATACTAACTAGAATTATACTGAGAGGGATATGTGAACCTTATATCTGTAAATCATAACATAAAAGTATAAACAAACATTTACCAATTAATTGTGTATGCACATGTGTATAGCCTAAAGCTCATACATGTGGACCTTAGCATAGGTGTAGGTATTGAGAATGCCCTACCTTGTCGGGCGAATGTTACCTGCCCTAAAATATCACTCTGTAGGTGTCGAGGAGGAAAAAAATCGTGTCCCACCTTCTGGCCACCAACTCCAGCGTGTCCTTTCGCAAGACCTGACAACGAGGGCACCCAGACACAGCTTCCTTGCAACAGGATACTCCGTGGAAGTCTCCTTACTCCCAGGCGAGCTGAGAATACGTAGTGAGAAGTGATGGAATCTGTCTATGTCAGATGTGCGTGGAGAATAAAATGGAATCGTGTCGTAAAAGATCTTACCCCAAAAAAAAAAACCCTAAAACAATAATACTCACATTAGTACCAACTACTCACCCCTAATTCATGGCAAGCTCTCGCAAAAAAAAAATAGAAAAGTAACCTCACCTCTCGTCAGAGGGTTTTCCCTTATGAAGTCGAGATTTGGGGCCGCAATCAGTGGTTGACCATCTACTTTTCTATCGTACAATTGTCTATATAACAGAGAAAACGATGTCATCACAGCAGGATTGTTGTAAAGAAAACGTGCTACTTACAAAAAAGATGAAGAACGCTGTAGCCACTAACTCCCTTTCGGTACGGGTTTCCAGAAAAATACCAACTAACAACTTGGAACCAGAGTCCATCCAAATAGGAAATCCGTTTCAAAAGTCGAAAACACAAAAATCCATCAAGATGATTACCAAAAATATAAACGTGTTTTACGACCGGCTACCAACATCCAACCATCTTCTTTCACCTTTCGACACCAAAAAAACCACGTGACCAATCCCAAACTGACAGAATTTCGGTTCACGTTCCCATTTTCCCGAAACTCCAACAAATCCTGCTCTCACGACATATAATCAGTAGCGGCACCCTCACGATTTCTCAACGTTGTGCTTAATTCGAAACTGCTACTAACTGTGATGTTAACAACCTACACTGGTTATAACCATCACGTTATGCACGTGACCCCAGAACTAATCGGCAACAACAAGCAAAATTCCAAAACCATTGTTCTCTTAACGGAAAATATAAACCCACTTCGGCGGCGCCACTGCTCATACCACAGGCAGACTACGTCAAATGTAATCAGCTGTCGACTGGAACCTAACCCTAAATAATCGACAGATGAATAGTCTTACCAGTGTTGTGATTGGAAAACTACTGGAAAACAGTTCAATAAAGTGAGTACCACCTTTATTAGCGACTAATTTATACCTTATCTGATGATTTTCACTAGGCATAGGTTTTTAAACCGGAATGACCCCGACACAGATTCCATTGCAGAGTGAAATATACTACTGTGAGTGCTCCCACGATACCCCGCGAACCTACATACTTGGACGTACCTCGAGACCACTACCCAGTAGAAGATCATCCTCCCAGACCATGCAGGACTCCTAATAAGGTTAGCTACAACTATTCATAACCGTTCCCAAAAATAGTCACTAATAAAATTGCCTCAACTAGGCCTCACCATTTAATTGGACATATTAAACTATCCATAAGCTGGTCAAACGAATCTAACCTACGAATATTGTTTTCCAGAGCTCCCCAAGTGTTCGAGCCTACAAGGAGTGTACGATTTCTCGCAGCAGAGGTAGCGGTTTATCTACCAGCACAAGGACAAGATTTACAACTGACTATTATGAATTTACTAGGCTATATTCAATAACGAATTTAATTTAGTAAAATAAATGAAATTCACCAGAAAAATTTATAAAGTGCATGATTTAGTTATAGTAATTCTAAACATTTTATTCAAATTTAAAACCAGTTACGTGGAGCAAAAAGTGACACGTAACAAACAACTAAAAAACACGCTTTCATAGCACATCAAACTAAAAAGTGAAAAATAAATATAGTTTAAAAAAACTAAAAAACACGCTTTTAAAGCACATCAAACTAAAGAGTGAAAAATAATTATTAATATAAACTGAAAACAATAATGAACGAAAAATACTAGTATTATTGTGAAAAAAGCGTGGGGCGCTTTGTGCCATATTTTTCGTATATCGAGCAACCCACGCTTTTTTCACAATAATACTAGTATTTTTCGTTCATTATTGTTTTCAGTTTATATTAATAATTATTTTTCACTTTTTTAGTTTGATGTGCTTTAAAAGCGTGTTTTTTAGTTTTTTTTAAACTATATTTATTTTTGAATACTCATTATTTCGCATACCTCCAGAGAAAGAAATCCGACGCCGTTAAATCGGGTGATCGCGGGGGTCATTTTATAATTCCGGGAAATTATTCTGTTGCGAAAAACGGTTCTCAAAAGGGCACTATTCTGCCTGGAAGTTACCAATGTTAGCTAAGGCTGAAAATATTAGGCCATACCAATGGAAACTTTTATGTCAGTTATGGAAAACGTGGTCAGAGCAAGACGCTGCGAAGAAGAAGAAGGTGGACACTTAAAGGACATAATTTTTCATAAATAAATTTCCAAGATATCATTTTTAATAACAAAAATATTTCAATAGCAAATGGGTAAGAAAATGTTGGCCCACAATTGTTACTCTAAAAACAAATGGTGCATTACAAACCTGTCGTTTACTATATTCGTATAATATTTACATTTACTGATAAATAATTAGTTACTACATATATCAATAATTTAAAATTAATGGATATTTCGAAAAATAAATAACTCCTCGACACTCAATATTTACTTTAGAGTTCAATGAAATTACGTGTGACAGTACAAACAGAACTATGAAGTTTGTTGATCGATTTAACGCCACTTTGAAAAGCTTTATTACAGATAACAGAAATTATTGAACCAAATTACAACCGATAAAAATAATCCCACAAATATTGGACTTAATAACGATTTTATTATAAAACTGATATCTAACATTACAGATATGTATTTGTTTACACAAACTAGATGTGTTTTCGTTACATAAATATTGGATATGGAATATGGCAAACAAATATTCTTTCTATATATGATGATAAAAATGTTTATTGTCGTATCGTCTACTAGCAGTTTATGGAAAAAGGAGTTATGATTCATTCAGTCCAGGTGTAAATGTTTAACATATAGAGCTCGATATAAAGCACAAGTACGTATTTGTTTAAAATTAGAGATTTTTAAGTATACACTGAGAAAACGTCATGCAGAATAATATTGTATGGACACCAATAAGCAAACAGGTTAAATGTTTTATCGCATTTTTTATGTACTTTTGAAATTTTGCCCGCATATACGAAATATTCATCGTTAAAAAGATGAGTAAATCATAACGGGTACCTCTGAAGTTAACCACCCTCGCCGCTTTTTGGTGGTGAAAATAATTTTAAACTCAAACTTTTTTTTTAACACGCTTTTATTAGCTTCACTTGTATGTTTGTTTGTTTGTTTGTTTGTTTGTAACCGACTCTTTGGACTCGATTTTGACCCACTTTAAACGGACAGATTTAATTGAAACTTTGTACACTTACGAAGAACCGGTAACAATACAATAATTTGATAAGTTTATATCATTATCCTGATCAGGATCGCCAGTCCTTTCCTCACGTATCCTCTGCGTGAGAGCAAGAGGCTTGATATTGTAAGTATATTCCGTGATTCTCAGTTCGGTCGTTGGCCGAGCGGGCAAGTCTTAGTCGACGCGAAACGACGGACTCCTCGGGCGTGAGTTCAAATCCCATGGCTGAAATAAAAAAATAATTTTTTTTTCAGAAATATCTGTTGGATCGTAATATGTTATAATATCAGCATCAATAAGCAATATAAATATAGTTTAAAAAAACTACAAAACACGCTTTCATAGCACATCAAACTAAAAAGTGAAAAATAATTATTAATATAAACTGAAGACAATAATGAACGAAAAATACTAGTATTATTGTGAAAAAAGCATGGGGCGCTTTGTGCCATATTTTTCGTATATCGAGCAACCCACGCTTTTTTCACAATAATACTAGTATTTTTCGTTCATTATTATTTTCAGTTTATATTAATAATTATTTTTCACTTTTTAGTTTGATGTGCTTTAAAAACGTGTTTTTTAGTTTTTTTAAACTATATTTATTATGAACGAATCCTTTCCTCTCACAGAGTAAATATTTCCTTAAGGGAACTTTGTTCCTCATTTTAAACGTTTCTATAACGTTTCATGAGTAGTTTTTAGTCCCTGTATACCTACTAGTTGCATTTTTTGTATTTAATTTTTTTTTTTTTTTTTTTAGTAATCGGGTGAAGTCTATGGAAAGACCTGGAGATTACGGCGACGATCCACCACCAGGTCTTGAGACCATGTGGGGCATGGAAACGGGGGCCGACTGCGACTGTCCCGGGCCACCTCCAGAATTCATGCTTCCACCACCACCACGGCCGCCTATTCTCCAGCCGGCCGATCCTATGTATTGTTCTGAAGATCCCCTGCCCATCGAAACGTGTGACGCACTACCGGTGAGTTCCTGATCCAGCTTAAATGATTAGCGATTAAGCAGATTAGATTAATGTGCCTGATAGAAATGTCAAATAAACTAAAATGCGGTGTACCCATCAAGCCTCGATTTGAGAACTACCAAATAACGATGAGAAGGCATATAACTGACAAATAAAAATAAATAAACAAAAGAAAATCTTAGAGAAATCTTTTGTGTACTTTTTTTATTTTGAAGTAAACTGCTGTTTTAACATGATGAAAAATCAAAGTTATAATGATTGGGAGTAGGTTATTTACAATTTTAAAATTGTAAATAAATTCAATAAAAAAAAATTCCTCCTCGCATTATTTATCTATAATAAAAACTATTAAATACATAATATAGCACTCGTCATATGAATAAGCATTATAAATCAAGCTAGAACCGAACAGTAAAGAACGAACTAAAAAGGGTCTCATTTGTAGATTATTGTAGATTAATACACCCCAGACAGGCTATCGTTGTTAGATTTTAAAGCGAGTCGTTCATCTTCAAAAGCTTGTACCTTCTGTGACATTTTACTGTTACCCGTAGAGTCCTTTCTATTGCATCCACTCCTACATCCCATAAATTATGTCTTGGTAGTAGCAATAAAGTATTTTTAAAATCACATAGCTACTAAAATTTTGTAGTGTTAATACGAGTTTATCCCACAAACGTATGTCCTCTCAATTTAATTTATCATTGGAACTAGAAGGAAAGTACAATACAAAGAGAGAGATATATAAAAGATAAAGCTTATTGTGCTTGTAATACATGTTACATAAGACAAACTGGTGAAACATATTAAATCCGTATATCTGAACATAACTAAGGTGGTATTTCAAAAATAGTAGTTACATTTTTTAATGTAACTTTGAAGAAATATGTCAAAAACAATAAAATCAGTGCCGTGCTTTTTAAAATAAAAATGTTGAGAGCATACGTATGGCCTGGCGATATTAACACAGAGTATTGCATTTATAAACAAAAAAGTATACCAAATTTCAGTTATTTTAAGTTATAGAGATCTTTTAAAATAACCATTCAAATATAAAAAATTGAACGCTTTGTATCTCAAATAACTAGCCCATGGTAGTATACACCTTGCATAGAGATCAATATAAAATATTTTCACTATGGAGTATGTAATTTTTTAATGATTTATCTGTTCTTTATGTAAATTCTTAATATCCAACCACTGAAGAAAATTTTATTGCGTACAGATATTTAAATTTACTAAAAGTATCAAATATTATTATAGAATAATCATTGTTTAATAGTCAGACTTTGTACATTTTTGTTTAAACCTACCGACTGCAAATAAAATTAATGTGTGGTTTACCGCACAATGAAAGACCAGACCAACTGTTCTGTCATGTACCTATTTTGCAAATATTGAATTTATAAATGAATTATTTATTAATTACGGTTATCGCATCGCAACAATAGAACCTGTAATTAATATTTTATATATCTCCTTTACGCTATCATATTTTCATCCTGAACATTTTAATTATGGATGATATAAAATATTACATTGTACTGTAAAAGTAAACTTTAATTGGCTCCGCAGTTTAGTTCCACTTTTAGTAGGTATTCCACGAAATAAAAACTTGAAATTACCCCTTCGAAGTTTACTCAAGTACTATAATTGCATCTGCAATAAATACCTGAAGTACATGAATGAAATTTAAATATTGCTATCGTGAAGCTTGTTTTCGCTAAAGAAACAACAAAAATTTATAAACTGCAGCAGTCTGAGCTATAAAATTTGGTCGTAAAATGGGGAAAACTCCGGAAAAGCGCTGACTATTTCATACAAACGAATACAATTTGATTCGGATAGCTCCGCTGTGTACCTGAGGGTCCGCTTTTGTAACGCAAATCTGGTGTCACGGGTCGTTTTGGACAACACGCCAAATTGAAAAAAAATCTGATTAATACAAATTATTTGTGTGCTGTGAAATTTTTTCAATTTATTTTCTGTTATAAATTTCTGTTATTACGTAACTAATCATAGTTGTCGATGATGATTTATATCAAGAACAGACTTACATGCTTGAAAAATTATTATTTAATGTTGATTGAAGATGAAGTTACTTTGTGAAAATCCATTTTGATTTAAAAAATTATAAACACTTTTTGTTACTTGTCTAATTTTCACTTTATTTGTTATTTTACAACTAGTTTCATCCTATTCGGACATTTTCAAGTAAACTAAATTATACACAGATTTTACTTTAATTTAAATATAAACTGAACTGAATAGAGGGATGGGTCACTTTATGGTTGATAATATAATTCAAATTTGTACAGATGTTATGTTTTTAAATGTAGGGGTTCTTCCAAGCTAGTATTATTTAATGGATTGTTTTCTAAATTGATTAATATTAAATAAAAATGCAATGGGCAATGTTACTGTACTTATAATAATTAGTCTCGATGTTTGTATTTGGCCTATTACATTACTTTCCGACTGACGCGCGTAAGTTTAGAAGTCAAAACGTAGGAATAAAGTTCTGTTTTGTATCTCGACAGCGAAGTTCCAGGAAAAAATCAATTTTGTACGTCTAAAGGCACAACACAGAAACTATAAGTAGAGGCAATTGTACTCAGCACCATATAAACGACAGCTACTTACAGAAGCCATAAATTTTGGCATAGTTGGAAATAAAGCTGTTAACTATCCTCAAACTATAATGCTTAACAAATTTCCCTTGACCATTTGTCTTTTTATTTAAATGCCATGTCGTTAATTACCATAAATTTTGTGAAACATATCTCTGACAGGCCTAGCTCTGGGGCACCCTTAAATATAATGAATTAGACTTTGAGGAAGAACATAATTCAGATACATTTATGTATTTGTTTAATAATATAAATCTAATATCAAATTTATAATAAAATTTCATCTATGAAATAAATAATGCTTACAAACTCGAACAAAAATAGGAACCACACAATATTGTAGCCATGTTAAAAATTATAATCGCAATAATAAAATAACCATACATATGACGGCATGTCTCTGAGGGTCTTAACAAAATAAAAATGATTGAACCCTCGATTAAACCCGACTAACTCTCTCCAAAAGTATGGGGTTATCATAAAGTAAGGGGTCTATTTTAAATTCTTATATAATTTAAAGAAATTATGCTAGTAGCAGAAAGTAAACAGAATCTAGTTGCCTCAATAATTGGATCTTAGTGTATCTATCGAAAACAAAACAATTGTCGTGACAACTATTGATACAAGTGTCAAACGAAATAATCGTAATTTCGAGAATTGTTCTCAAAATAAAACTCGCGTAACGTAAATTGTAACAATTTCAATATGGATCTGCAAACAAGAATTGGTTTAGTGCAATGTTATTATGAAGGCGGTAAAAATTACACTACTGGATTACGAGGATTTCGTACGAAAATGGGTTTGAGAGCAGAGCCGTGCAAAATGAAGGCGTATCGTAATTTAATTAGCAAATTTGAAAGAACAGGGTCTGTAAAAGACCTTCCGAGGTCAGGAAGACCTAGGATTAGTGATGTCCAAGTTGCAGAAGTTCTTCAGGAAAAACAAAACGTAGCCAATACTAATCCGCTAGCAATCAGTAGTGTGAATGCGTTATCAAAACGATTACAAATGCCATACACCACGGTTTGGAAAATTTTACGGAAAATCCTAAAAATGTATCCCTATAAACTGCAACTGCTATTTGAATTAAAGGAATTGAAAACATGATTTTTATGCTGGATGGAGCACCTCCGCACATTTACCGACCAGTTAAAGAATTGTTTAACTGCGGTTTTTCAAGATCGTGTTATAAGCAGACATTTTGCAAATTCATGGCCACCAAGATCGCCTGATATTAACCCAGCGGATTACTGGCTGTGGGGTTATTTAAAAAATTTGGTGTTTAGAACACGGCCAACTACGCTGGAGGAATTAAAGGACAATATTAGAGAGCAAATTCGTGCAATTCAACCAGAAATGTTGAATAGTGCTGTATACAATTTGGAGGAACGGTTGGTAATTTTACAACAACAAAATGGAGGTCATATCGAGCATTTGCGGTAACTAGTGTTTGACATCAGAAATCCCATTATGTAAGCAACTAGATTCAATTTACTTTTTTGTTAAGAATATAATAAGTTGAAATATATCCCTTACTTTATAATCACTCGTTACTTCGTTAACTGGTTATTGAGAGTCAAAGGGCAAAAAAAGGTTGAAAATAAGATTCTCTACCTTTATTTTTTTTAAATGTATTGGAGAGACTTTTAAAAAATATGGACATCTTTGTAAGTCAATCTGAGCAGTACTGACGACCAAAGAGATTACGCCAATCTATTGCCGGTACAAATAAACATACCAGATTTGATCACAACATCTGAAAGCATTATTTTGTTATTTAAAAAAATAACAATTTTCTTATGAAATTAGACTCAATAGCGACTAACATTTTAATTCAAATTAGAAGCAAAAACAACTTTTTGACGCGATGCCAAGTATGAATTATTTTGTAACCAGTAGATTTAAAAATGTGGGCTCAACTGGATTACATATAAAAATTCGACTAATAGAACACGAAATTATATTGTCTTCAGGGGTTAACGTATCTAGCTAGCAAACTGGAGATACTAGCGGCCCTGCTTGCTGAGAAATAAGTATATTTTTCGTTAAAAATTATCCCGTTTCCATTATAAACTGTAGTACCCTTTCGCCTTTGACACAGAAATCTATATTTCACAGCGTTACTTCTTGGAATACGATTAATAAATACACTATTTTCTTTCATAAAAACAAAGTTTATTGTGATATTACTCACGTGATAGTTTTACCGGTTTGGAAAAAATCTGTTTATTTCAACTATTTCTAGAAGATAATAGTGTCATCGTCATTAACACTTGTCATTTTTGAGTATATGTATGTATGTGACTAAATACTAGTTTCTAAAACCAAAAACACAGAGAAAAAGATCAATTTTGTGTAAATAAAATTTTGTTTCTACTGTGTAGTTATAAAGATTATTTCAAACTTATTTGCAACATAAAAAACGTCGGCTTCTTTGACGGCGCTAAAGGGATCAACATTTCTTATGTTGCAAATAAATTTGAAATAAACTATACATACTTTTAACCGTGAAAAATCGAATTTTTTTCATTTCTGGACACTACGATAAACAAGTTTTTAGAAAAGGACCTTGTAACTGATAAACTAAGGTCAATGTTACCTCCGGCCTTAGCACATGCTGCGAAATTTATTCTTACAGTCACTATTTAATCTCGCAACATCGACGTCATCGACCCTACCCCCAAATTAAACCCAACTATGCAGATGGTAGCAAAATCAGGTGTTCTCGACTCTGAACTATTCGGATCCGATCTAGTTTAGCGATGTAAAGTTTTTCAATATATGGAAAAAGCCAGTCTCGAAATAAAAGCTGCAGCAAGTTTTCAAAATACTCGCACAAGCCCCCAGAAGCAGTTTTTAAACTCCGAGCACCTTCTTGCAAAAGCCAGGTTCACATCAAATCAAACACCTCAGGGGTCGAAGTTCTACCAGAAGTCAGAAGAAAAAAGGGGGGGCGGCTACAAGAAGGACAGAACGACTGAGAGATTCCGAAGATGGCAACAACCGAGATCCAGAGCTTATTCACAACATTAAGTTCTATGGAGGTAAATAAACAATATGCTGCTAGGTTAAAAAGGTTTAGGTCCACATGGTCACCAATGTGCATAGTGACTCCTTATCCTTTAATGAATTAGGGGATACCACATATCTCTTAAGGCTAGACCCACACAAAAAATTATATTAAAACAAAGAAAGTTATCTTCTAAAAATATTATACTAATTAGGAAGTCAGTTAATGAGCTGCTCTAGATTGGAGCTATTTTCAAATGTCAGAAATTAATAGGAGACTTTTTCTCTTTATATTTACTAACCAAAAAACCCAACAGAACAGAACAATTCGTTTCGTATTAAATCTCAAACATCTTAACAAATACCTTTTAAACTTCCACTTGGACGATTACAGAACTGTGAAACATTTGATCACAAATGGGTACATGGCTTCCTTGGATTTAAATGACGCATATTTTACTAATTGTTAAATAAGTAATTTGTTTTGTAAATAATTTATAATTGTCATTTCATATACGTTTTTGTGAAGGTATGCATATTAGTGGCTCTGAAAATGGTGAAATAAAGTTTTAAAATGTTTTCTTTAATCCACGAAACGAAATTATATACAGGTCGTTAACTAATTTAACTATAATAATAATTACGACCACAACGAAGGAAACAAGCTTTTACGAATACATTTAAAACCAGCAATTCATAAAACCGGCAACGCTTATTACGTTATTAATAAAAGGAAAAATGCTTTAATGATAGTTCTCATCATCAGTTGTAAATTCTGATGTTATTCATTAATTTTAATTGAGCCAGCAAGCGCGAGGTATATTTATCTTTTAAATAAAGCCTTAAAGCCTATGTACAGTTAGTGAATGTAGACACCTCATGGTATATCGTGACATTTTCCAAGTTTCTCCCACTTTTTTTTCCTCAGCGAAATAGGTCCACTGTTTCATGACACGAAACCCATACCAGAGACTACGTCGCGTAATTATCAATTAAAATTGTCAACCAAAAGTTACCACAATTTGATGTATTTAAAAACTGGTATGCATTTTACTTGAAATAATTCTTAAAAACCTGAAAGGAAAGGTAAAGAATTTGGAAATTGACTGACAGTGCCGTGTGAAATACTATAAAGCCATTTTACTAATTCGATATCATTTCCTGTTAGATAATATTTTATAAAACTGAATTCAACTACAACAGCAGAAGAAAAGACAAAAAATTGTAGACGTTTTAATTAAAATACCTGCCGCAGATGAAATCATTTATTTCAATGATTCATTTTGTGCATGCAATTTGTATATGACCGCAACTTTTTCAATTCAGTAAAATTAAAAGTTCCACACTAAACCGCGTCCCATTTTAAGCAAAATGAAAAACTTCCAGAGCGGGAATTGCTGTACAAAGAGTGCATATTATTAAAACTGATAGCCTAAGCTAAACTACTTTTTGTGCAGGTCTCGTCGAGGTTTTTAAACTTTAAATTGCTCTATATTTATACGTTCAGAAAATGTCAACTGTCTTAATATTTGTGTGTAAGCCATGTTTTATTGGAGTTCATGCTATATGGAGCGTTTATCCATTTGACATCTTGAGAAACATATGTATGTCTCCCAATTATTAATAACTCAAGTTATTTAACTGACAATTTGCGGCGTGCTGGGCTCATTTCGGTTGATGAATTCATGCAAAATATACAATACACAATTGTTTACGATAACATGACATGTAAAAAATAACGGAAACTTAAATATATATTTTTTTTATATCCGGGTGAGGCAGAAAACCGCCTTCTGTTTGGTAGTTTATAAATTTTAGAGATTAATATCGATCGATATGGAATTTTGTGTGGTTGTAAAAAAAATAATTAAAAAGTGTATGTACCAAAGATTTTATTTTAAAAAATAACTGCCTATAGTATTTCAAACTCGCAGACAAAAAATATTTCTCGTGATTAATAACGGGGTAAACGACTGTAAATAAAAGTAGGCTTTGCATAAATAATAGTCTGTTCCAGCAGAAAATCACAAACAGTTTGAATGGCGGCTCTTCTATAGGGTCATTTGGTCAATGACCTCCCACATACAAATAAAAAAATAGAGCTATTCATTTTTTTGAAGTTTAAAAATATAATATATATATATATATATATATATATATATATATATATATATATATATATATATATATATATATATATTTAATATTCTTAAAAAATATATTAAAGTTTCTAGTTCATTCTGTGCACAATACTATTGAAATATCTAGATCGCAGGACTTCGCATCCCCTCTGAGCACCGAGCCTCTACATTCATATTCATTACACTATTCATTTACAGAATTTAAAAATCTAGGGTCAATCCACAACGTGTCCTCAAAGCTAGCTACGGACCGAATTTACAACGAATTAAAGTGAAAAAGACTTATGCGCGAATCGTCAGAAAGCAAAAGAGACAGAAAACACTGGCGGGGACAATGTCCCTGGCACATTTTACGGAAACGGTAACGCACGAAGTTAATTCCGTAGAGCAGTCTTAATGCTGACTAGGTACGCGTTGGTCGATAAATTCTGTCGCGTTGTTTTTAATGTTTTTATTTGTGAACATTTTATTAGTAAATCTCTACTTGTCGTGAAATTAAGTAAAACAATGTTTTTGGTGTTTACTGTTAAATATGAGTGTTGTACAAAATATATTAAAACTGAAAGATGGACATAAGTTGGGTTATGAAGACCGAGTGAAATTCAAAGGTGGTGCCCGTCCAAAACCTAATATGACGATAAAGCAAACATCTCTTGATAAGAAAAAAGAAGTATATAGGTATTTTCGAAATTCAATGTACGATTTATCCGAGTGGATTTGCGGATGCGAGGTAAAAAATGCATTTTTTTGTTTCCCATGCCTGTTATTTGGTGTAGATCCTGATCCTAGATGGTCCAAGAAACATTCGTTCGCATCAAGTCATATGAATAACTGTTGCAGTCTAGCAACACTTGGTACAGTTGATATTAGAATGCAGTTAGACAGTGCCTATAGAAAAAGTTTAAAAGCTTACAACGAAAGCGTTTCTAAAATTAGATATATTTTAAATAAAATAATAAACTGTGTATTATTCTGTTATCCCTCAGCAAATTTTATTCATTGTTACGCTCATCAACTAAATTTAATTTTACAAAAAGCATCAAGTCAGGATAAAAGCATAAAAAATTTTTGTGCTAATTTACATAGCTTTTCTTCATTCTTTGGAAAATCGCCAAAAAGAACAGCCGTGTTAGATAATGTTGTTAAGGTGAGATTACCTAAAGCGGCTCCAACACGATGGAATTTTAATACAAAGTGCATAGAGACTGTTTATACCTATCGAACAGAATTATTAGATTGTTTAAAAAAAATCATTGATAATGAATCAGAAAACAACACTCTAAACCAAGCTATTGGTTTAAAAAAACTACTTACAAAATGAACATTTTCTTTATTGGTTAAATTTTTTTCATTTAGTTATGCCTCATTGTGATATATTGTTCAATCAATTACAAAAATGTAATATCGATGTCATAACAGTAAATAAGTGTATTGGCGTTTTTAATAGTAAAATTGAAGACATTAGAAATAAAATTTTGAATAACTATTTGGAGGAGAGATGTAAAACGGAAGAATCAAAAAGGAGAATTTCATTAGAAGTTTGTGATATAATTACATCTGAGATCAAAAACGGGTTTGGCTTCAGTAATCATTTAGCAGTGTCTCAGTTATATCACGCAGATCGATTTAAAGATTATAAAAAAAGCTTTCCTCAAGATATGTTTAAATTAGTTAAAACGGAGTATCCAGTCATAAATCATTTGAAACTTAAAACTGAATTAGAAGTATTTATTATATAGCCGAGAAGATGTTTCCAATAGTGAAGGTGCAGTTGCTTTGTTACAGCTTTTTATTAACAATAATTTGTGCAATACTTTTTCTGAAAGTGTCAAACTATTAAAAATCTTGTGTACTCTCCCTATGACTACCTTAAAAAAGAATAAAGACATTTTTAAGAAATACCATGGGTCAGGAAAGGTTATCTTCTTTAGCTATGCTTACCATAGAAAGGGCATTAATAAAGAAGATAAAATACTTTAATGAAAAAGTAATTGACCACTTTGCATCTCAAAAAGACCGGAGGATCGACTTGGAATTTAAATCACTTTAAAAGGTAGGTAATACAGTAAACTTTTCTAATTAACCTCCCTATCTCTTGACCCACGAACCGCCACTGGGTTTGATGAATTTTTTGAATGCGCATGTCTAAACATTAACTACTCGGGAGTTGGTTGGCAATTTATACTGCCGGAAAGAAATGTTTGCTTCTCTTCTGCTTTTTAGCACTTTCTCAGTTCTCCGCATGACATTTGATTGAAACGTATAAATAACATAACCTATAGCTCTGTTTTTGCAATCATTTTGAATCATTTGTGTTTAAATTTCCCAAAACAATATTTTAGAAGATGGAGCGAATTATTATTATCTTTATGCAAACTGGAGAATGCTACCATAGAATGCTAGGTTATTCACAAATACGTTTATAATTCAAATAGTTCTACACACGACATTTTATATTTGAAATGCTCACGAACAGGCTAAAATCCGTGGAGAATTCTTCAAATCGTTTGAAATCCGTCGACTTACCAGAATACTGAACCACAGCATCTGAACTATTAGCCCAAAATCTCCGAAAATTATTGTCAGCTGGAACGCCAATTTCGTTTTGCGCATGTCGAGGACAGTTTGAAACCGTTTCTGACTGCTGCTGGAACAAACCTAATGAAAACTGTCAGTTAACAAAAAATAACTGAATATTTTTGATCTGTTAATGTGTTCAGAAGAAACTGTTCGATTGTCCCAAGTTTTGTATTGTTTTCTATACTTCTGAAAGTAAAAATAACACGCCATTTTTAACAAAACAAGATTTGACCATAATTGTAGTAAAGTTTCGTATGGACCTATGTTTCAATGTGCTGATTTTAATCATTATGAGGTATTTCTGGTTTTAAATATTGCTATAATTTAAAAACTATTCATTTAAATGAAAATGTGTAAACCACAAAAAGTCCTAAAATTTAATGTACTAATTGAATATCATGATTAAGAAGTACCTGATTACGAAAAATGTTGTGGGCGTCGCGACTCGTTTACTTCTCTGTAATTGGCTCGGGACGTTTTAGCTGAAACATACTGTATAAAGATCTTACTAATATCGTATCTGAGTGTCTGATTAAAGGTTATTATACCGGTGTTAGGGCCTTGGGAAAGTTTGACATGTTTATTTTTAAATTATACATAAGAGTACAAGCATAGATTTTTTTTTATCTGATACTCGATGCAGTATGTAGGTACCCCAAATTTTCATTGTTTTTTTTTTTTCAACAAAATCTGTGTAAATTAGTAATGATTCCTAAATAAGACTGGCTACAAATATACAACGCAAGAGCGTAGCGGACATTAATTCAAAAGAAAAGTAAAAAACAAAATCAAATCACAAACAAAGCAAGAACTGCGAACCACAGAAGTTTTTCCCGTAAATATATTACGTTATGGTATGTGCAGCATGTGTTCAAAGAGATTTTCCTTAATATTCGTTATTATTGTAGTCTCCACGAAGACGCTTCATATTTTAACTTTTTTCTCGTGCTTTCATAAGGTCTACGAGTTACAAATGGTGCAATGCGGCATATAAATATCTTGTTGATATACGTACGATATGTGGATACTTATCAACCAACTATATTTTACATACGAATTGCTCAACTTAAAAGGCGTTTTTCTCATAAATTCGGCAGTAGGTCTTAAATTATGTTGATATTAATAATAAACAGCCTGGCTCTTGGAGATACTTTGATCTCGAGTTGCTTTAGTAGGTGTGTTGTTATATTTCATAATTTTTGAGAGATAATTGTAAAATTGCTTCGGTACATATTACAGCGCATACATCATGACCATGTCAACACTAAGTTTATGCACACTTCTCTTACTTATTTATCAATACGGAAATAAAGTTACTTTTTGCCATTAGGTACGTTTTTATTATACAGCGGTAATCAAAAGTATGGATTCGTTGTTGTGGTAGGATTTTTCCTCAATATAATTTCAGCAATGTAGGTTTCAGTGGTACTATATTCCCACTGGCGGTTCTTCTATAGGGTCATTTGGTCAATGACCTCCCACATACAAATAAAAAAATAGAGCTATTCATATTCTGAAGTTTAAAAATATATAATATATATATTTTTAATATTCTTAAAAAATATATTAAAGTTTCTAGTTCATTCTATGCACAATACTATTCAAATATCAAGCCTCTACATTCATATTCATTACATTATTCATTTATAGAATTTAAATATCTCGGGTCAATCCACAACTTGTCCTCAAGGCTAGCTACGGACCGAATTTACAACGAATTAAAGTGAAATAGACTTATGCGCGAATCGTCAGAAAGCAAAAGAGACAGAAAACACTGGCGGGGACAATGTCCCTGACACATTTTACGGAAATGGTAACGCACGAAGTTCAATAGAGCAGTCTTAATGCTGACTAGGTACGCGTTGGTCGGTAAATTCTGTCGCCTTGTTTTTAATGTTTTTATTTGTGAACATTTTATTAGTAAATCTCTACTTGTCGTGAAATTAAGTAAATTAGTGTTTTTGTTGTTTACTATTAAATATGAGTGTTGTACAAAATATATTAAAACTGAAAGATGGACATAAATTGGGTTATGAAGACCGAGTGAAATTCAAAGGTGGTGGCCGTCCAAAACCTAATATGACGATAAAGCATAAATATTTTTTTTGCTAATTTACATAGCTTTTCTTCATTCTTTGGAAAATCGCCAAAAAGAACAGCAACATGTTGTTAAGGTGAGATTACCTAATATAAAATGCATAGAGACTGTTTATACCTATCGAACAGAATTATTACATTGTTTAGAAAAAATCATCGATAATGAATGAGAAAACAACACTATTGGTTTAAAAAACTTCTTACAAAATGAACATTTTCTTTACTGGTTAAATTTTTTTCATTTAGTTATGCCTCATTGTGATATATTGTTCAATTAATTACAAAAATGTAATATCGATGTCATAACAGTAAATAAGTGTATTGGCGTTTTTAATAGTAAAATTGAAGAGATGTAAAACGGAAGAATCAAAAAGGAGAATTTCATGAGAAGTTTGTGATATAATTACATCTGAGATCAAAAACAGGTTTGGCTTCAGTAATCATTTAGCAGTGTCTCAGTTATTTCACGCAGATCGATTTAAAGATTATAAAAAAAGCTTTCCTTAAGATATGTTTAAATTAGTTAAAATGGAGTATCCAGTCATAAATCATTTGAAACTTAAAACTGAATTAGAAGTATTATATGGCCGAGAAGATTTTTCCAATAGTGAAGGTGCAGTTGCTTTGTTACAGCTTTTTATTAACAATAATTTGTGCAATACTTTTTCTGATAGTGTCAAACTGTTAAAAATCTTGTGTACTCTTCCTATGACTACCGTCGAAAGTGAACGTTGTTTTTCCACCTTAAAAAGAATAAAGACATTTTTAAGAAATACCATGGGTCAGGAAAGGTTATCTTCTTTAGCTATGCTTACCATAGAAAGGGCATTAATAAAGAAGATAAAAGACTTGAATGAAAAAGTAATTGACCACTTTGCATCTCAAAAAGACCGGAGGATCGACTTGGAATTTAAATCCATTTAAAAGGTAGGTAATACAGTAAACTTTTCTAATTGACCTCCCTATCTCTTGACCCACGAACCGCCACTGTTATTCACTACTAAGATATCGTGAAACAACTAAAACGGATTTATTAAGCAGTGTGTGCAAATATCAATTCATATAATAATCAACATCCCGATGATATCCAGCTGCAACAAGATGGAGCCCCATTATACATAATGTTCGAGATTATTTAAATGGAACATTTCCACAAAAGTGGGTTGGAAGAAGGGGTTCTATTAAATGGCCACCCCGATCTCCGGATATGACTCCTCTAGATTTTTGGTATTTGTGAGGTTGTTTGAAGGATGTGGTATACAAAAACTAATTCGATAATCTAAACGACTTAAATTTGTTGAATTGCCTCGAAAGTTTTCGTAATAGGCCCGATCATTGTCAAGAAGTAATTTAATTTAAATGATTTAAAATAAAAAAAGTTATTGTCACAAGTGGTACAAAATTCGTACCCTATAAAATCATATACATTCAAAACCAAAATAGAACAACCCCTCCCAACGGCGGACATTGCTTGTTTTTATACATTCCAAAAGAGACAAATGAACAGATTAATGGTTACTGACAATAAAATAATATAAAGCATCAACACTGGAGGCATTTTCCAAAAAAAAAAAAAAAGTATTGCTGTTTTAGTAAATCCCTTTATCCTCACTGTACTATGTGTGCATTAAATGAACCGAATTAAAGTCCGGCTGAATAATAATTGCTCACATATCTAATAAATGCATACATTATATATTCATATTTAAACAATATACCAAATTCGTGTAATTACATATAGCATTTTTTCAAATTTTATAATGATAATAGCACATTATATAATGATGACAATGTGCATTGAAACTTGCAAATTTTGAAAGGCATAAAATTTCGTGGTTAAATGAAAAGCGTTTCCCAATTTCCCGGTAATGGTACACCCATAATGACGTATTAAATGAGGGTTTTTAAAACAGAAAATTTGCATATGAAATGCCGTTATGGCCCCAGGGAAATCCAACACGGAGAAATTAAATATTAAACACTTCATTGCAAATGCGCTAACTAATAATAATAAAACGCTATGCATTGTAAACAAACTAGCTGCAAAGCATCATTTTATCAAAAATTTATACGTAATTACAAAGGAATGATGCATGGACCGCCGAATCGATAATTTCGGCTTGTAATAAACAATCGATAAATACAGATTTCGACAGGGCATGTGGGCGTTTAGTTTCACCATATAGGTAGATACATCTGTTACCTTGGCTTAAAAAGGATATAATGATGCAGAGAAATTTGTACGTACACGGTCTAGATCTTGAAACGGGCCACCCACAATTTCCATTGCCTGCCTAATATGGAACTAGGTTATTGTACAAAACAGTGAATTTTTACATATTGATGCCACAATAAATAAAAAAAAAAAGTAAAAAAATTAATTTTATGACGTTCTTATGCTCCACTAACACTGAGTAGTTTTACAAACATCAAAATATAAATTTTAAAGGTAGAGAGGTAAAAATGCCCCAAGATCAAGAAGACCAAAAGCAGCAACTGTTGGAGATAAGATGCTTGAATTTATTGATTTATTGTCAAGAAAGCCCCAGGTTTTACCACGATATCATGCTCTAAATTCTGAAATTTGTTCTAAATTCAGAATTACTGAAAAACGAAAAGTTATACCCTTGCGAAATGAATTTTTTACAAGAGCCAAAGATAGTATCACCTTTGCAAGAGCTAAGTGAAGAGGATTTTGACTCAGTTTTTCGAACAAATCGAAATATGCGACAATAATGAAAACGTTACTCGCAAAATATTTTTCTGATGAGGTCACCTTTTGTCAACGGGTTGTTTAATAGACATAATTGTCAATATTGGTCAAAGAATCCACCCCCACCCCCACACTGGATGGAACAGCTTCACACTCACAAATCGTTTGAAGATTCATGTTATTGGATGACATTTCATTGGGCCATTTTTCACAGAAGGAAATCTGATGGAATCTTACACGTTTTACAAAATAATGGATAACCACATTGAAGACAATTTATGTTTTCCACAGGACAGCACTCCTCCACACTAAAGGGCTGGAGTTAGATCATATATATGAGGTATTTCCAGTGAGATGAATAAGAAGAAGAGGTGTTACTGAATGGCCCGCCGGGGATCCGGACCTGAATCTTTTAAAAAAAATAGGGGAACATCTTAAAAGCAATGTCTACCAAAATCGGCCTAGCAACCTAGATGATGTGAGCAATAGAATAAGGGCAGAAATTGAACGTAGCTCCTGCTATAGACAATGTGATTCGAAAATTTAGAGTTCGGCTTGGACATTGCTTCGCAGCGAATGGACATTTTGATTATGTAACCTACTAGAAAATATCTATAATAAGGAGAAAATTGTAATGATTCTAAAAATACTAAAAATTGATAAACAGACAGCAAATAATATCCGCCAGTTTACAACCAACAACTTTTATTTTATGTATTTCTAGATTAAACTAGATTAAACCAATATTAATAAATAACCTTTATACAGAACTTTTTATCTATAATAAATTTTTTTGCTAATTAAATAGGTAGTTGAAATACTGTTTTACATGTGGAAAAAATAAAGTATTTTTTTCCTTTGCTATTATCGTTTCAATGTATTTTAAACTACAAAGTACAAACTGTATGCGAGAGCAGGCTGAGAAGCAAATAAAGTATCAACAATAAATCTAAACACCCAATTAATGAATTTGTTAAAGGGAGAACATAGTACAGGTCTGATACAGACAGGTAAATCTCTGTTCTACAGCAATAAAATTGTGTAATACCCGCGAGTTGGATGTCTGAAGGCTAATCGAAGCTCGCTTTAAGCAGGCATTCAAGTCGTTTCATAATAAAGAGCTTACAAAATATGTTAATAACCTCGAATAAAAAGTTACCTGAGGTGATTGAGCGAACAAAACATGTTCTTACAGAGGTAAGAAGTAATCACCGACTATGATAGAAAATGAGACGTGCTGTGAGCTACGATGGTCAAGACTCGAAGAATCAACTTTTTTTCTTCTTCTAACCCGGTTCGATTATAAAGACGTTATACTTTTTCTCGGTGGGTTTTACATTATTACCTCGGCAGAAGCCTCAAAACTATCGTTAATTATACCTCGCCGTCCATTCGATCGATCATAATAAGCCTTTTATGTGGTCAAATTTTGTGTTTTGCATCTCTTTTCTACCACTTATTATAATACGGATATAAAATGTGAAATTCTTAAAATATTTTCATTTTCATAAATATAATAAATTAGTATTTAACAACGTTACTTTGGTCGGGAAGACACCTGTTCCAATATATTAATTGGAAGATCTGGCAAACAAGTCAGTAGCGTAGTTAAACGGGAGCCTTTAGGTTTGAAGTATAGACACTCAAACAGACTTTTTAATTACACTCGGAAACAATCAACAAATATTGACACAAACACCTATGTATGACTCTCATACAACGTAAGTAAAGGATTCATAACCGCACTGTAATAAAGATCTTAACGAAACTAGTGATGGGACTCGAGTGACTTTTTTCACTCGAATAACTCGGTAGGTTTCCGAATTTACTCGAGTTGAACCTCGAGTCGAGTTGAAACTCGGTTTCATTGTTATAAAACTCGAGTCAAAAGTTAAGTCGAGTAAAACTCAAAAAAATCGACTCGACTTTTGACTCGAGTCGCTTTTTGACGCGAGTAGATTTTTGAATCGAGTCGATTTTTGAATCGAGTCGCTTTTTGACTCGAGTCGCTTTTTTGGCTCGAGTCGCCTTTAGACTCGAGTCGCTTTTTGACTCGAGTCAAGTTTCTTTAATTTAATTGTTTATGGTTTTATTAATATTTTTAAATATTCTTTAGTGCCAGTGTGATTTGTTTATAAAATATAAATATGAAAGATTATTTACATGAAGGCACTGAAGGCACTAATCTTGTAAAAGTAATAAAGATGAAAACATGTAACCATGAATTAAATCACTAATCAATTACTATATCATCGGATCATCGGGATCGGGAATTCCCCTCTAGGTTTGTTGTTTCATGTTTGTAGGTCAGATTGTATAATTATTAATTAAAAGGTTTGTTCGTAGAGCAGTTTCCAACCGTTTGAAACTATCAGAAGTATGCGCACATTGTTGTAGAGATGCGCTTGTTCAATCAGAACGTTTGTTATTGCAGAACTCTCGTAATACTCGCATCTCTATAGTCAGAAAACCGCCTCTACGTACAAACCTATAATTGTTACATACGACGTTATTACGACGTATTAGAATATTAGAAATTAGAACTTAGAATTCTTTAAAATCAAGACTCGCACGACTGCAGCAATCAAACTGGCACATTCATGTTCATAAAGATTTGTTTTTCGATTCAATTAGTTCGAAATAAATAAAAAACCGTAATCGGTGTGTACTAAATATTAAATACTGTATTTATTTAATATGTTGTGCTAAACAAGAGTTTAATTTAATGTTAATTTAATAAAAAAAATTATGTTGGTTTTCTTTAAATGTCATTTTATATACAATGTTAATTAAATATTTAATTTTGTATTTGAAATGTGTTGATTTGCCGGAAAAATAATATTTGACCTGGGTCCATTTATTATTTTGTATTTCAATTATTATGATTTATGTTTATCCTTTCGATTTTTCAAACTTATGTTGGAATTATATGGTAGTGTTTTAAATGCTGAAAGATTACCAAAAGAAAAAAACCTAAATACACTTTAAAAACTTACCGTTTAGCAAACCACTGAATCATCTCCAACTACTTACTCTATAGTTCGCCTCGAGTTTGTTTTCGACTCTGCCCTGACTCTAGACTCTAGTCAAACTCAACTCGATTTAAAACTTAATCATATTAACTCACTGATTCGAGTAGCAATAACTCGACTCGAGTAACAACTTTACACGAATTGCAACTCGACTCGATTTAAAACTTGAATCATAGTAACTCACTGATTCGAATATCAATAAATCGACTCGAGTAACAACTTTACTCGAATTGCAACTCGACTCGAGTTAAAACTTGATTCGAGTAGCAATAACTCGACTCGAGTAACAACTTTACTCGAATTGAACAGCCATATGACTCGAGTCATTCGAATCGGATTTTGACTCGAGTCACTCGAGTATTTTCACACTCGAGTCCCATCACTAAACGAAACACGAATTAACTTATTTAAAAGCCTATAACAACACCAACGTAGATAATAGGCTATTAAACAAATTAATTTAATTTTCGTTAAGATCCTTATTACAGTACTAGTGCGGTAATAAATTCATTACACCGCACTGTTTTTTTATAATATAAAGAATGAAATAAATTGAAACAGCATTTATTTATTTGAACAATAATAGCAACATTTATTTTTTATATAAAAATTACCAAAGCAATACGTGCATTGATCACTTTGTTAAAGCTGAAAATAATTTGACTTATTTTGAATCTTACGTAAAATTTTCTGACATTTGTAATTTTAATTTATCTTGCACATAATAATAAAATGGAAACTTATTGTTTCCACCCATAAAGTATGAATAATACACGTTTGATGATTGCCAAAGAACACGGCTCATCGCCTCGTTCTGGAAATCAAACTAGTTTCGTCAAAGATGCCATAATCAAGCTTGTATCGCTAATTACTATAACATGACATATTGTAGTGATATTTTGATTTTGATTTAATTTGTTTAGTACCTAATTGAAAATTAAATTTTAATTTGAAAATTTAGTTTAAAATAATTTCCTACCACATACAATAATATTACTTTTCATACTTTGATTTTTCTCTCATTCAAGATGGCTGGTTCGGAAATTGAAGCTACTTATTTTTGGTTTGTTTTTGGTGATTTATAATTTTTGAAATTTTATTTGTGCGCTGTTTAAATTTATTTATTAAGATTTCTTGTACTGTTTGAAATTAATTGAGAATCTGTTCAATTTAACAAAAAATATATATATATAACAAAATTTACCCTGAAAAAAAACCTAAAACTATCCTTAACCAAATAATTATGCGTGCTTGAGACTATTTGTTATATTTTGCAAAATAATTATAAAATTTATACGACCTGGTCAGCCTTTATACCGACTGGTTACGTTACGGTTGTTGAATTTTCACCTCCTAATTTCTCCGTCAAATTCTTCTAGTGGTTAATAGTTCAATGCAGTTCCCAACTATACCTTATTATAGATTTTCTTCACTTTATTTTATTTCTCCTTACTTTTTTTTACTCGAAAATCTGCTATTGACTAATGATTTATAACTTTTCATCACTGTCGTCCGTTTTACACTTTTTAACACGCTTTTATTATTTAAAATCTTTTACTTATTCTCTTATTTTTAACTTGTGAGGTTATGTTATTTTTCATAACATCCACATGCAGACTCGTTGACGATCAAAAGGTGACTAAAAGCCAAGTTGATTTTCACAGAAAATGCTAACTTTTGATAGAAACAATGACAAATTGGCCATCTAGATTGACATTTTTAAAATTATTATTTTTCATTTTTAGGACATGCCTATTTAAATTTATTTCAGATTTCTCATATAATTTCCTGTTTCAGTAGAATTTCGGAACATTGTTATAATTATTTTCTTAAAACTATCAACAAACTCATTAAACTAGCTCAGAATACTTTTAACAAGGTATTCTTTGTTTATATCACTAATTTTACACTAAAAATCTGTACCATTTCTTACATTTTACCTACTTTTTATAGGTATTTAGGACGAGGATGCCCCTGAGAACTTGGACTGTCCTTCAAATATTCAAAAAATTAATGGATTCCTATCATATAGGAATTATTGCTGAGACCATTGTCTATAAACATAGGATAATATTTCCTGGATATAATTTTCAGTTATGAGAATATGATTTGATTGTCTTACGTTAAAGGTTTCCTACGATAACTTAACAAATGTTCCTGCTTTTACATTGAATGAGAAATTTCACATACAGGTACCTAAATTACATTCCGTGATACAATTTTATATTTTAGTTGAATTTTAGTGTATTTTTGTTAAATTTAAAACGAAACATTCAAGATTTTATTACTATAAACACATTTTTACTTCAAATAAGTTTTGTTATATGGTTTGTCACAAGATTTGAATCATTTATATCTCGTAGTATAAAACCAATGTAATATTTTCTTGTTAAACTTTTATAAAATTCCACATTTTTAAACTATTTATTTTTTGTACAAACTTTTTCCCTTTTTAACACGCTTGTATTAGCTTCACCTGTATGTTTGCTTGCTTGCTTGTTTGCTTGTTTGTTTGTTTGTAACCGACTCTTTGGACTCGATTTTGACCCACTTTAAACGGACAGATTTAATTGAAACTTTGTACACTTACGAAGAACCGGTAACAATACAATAATTTGATAAGTTTATATCATTATCCTGATCAGGATCGCCAGTCCTTTCCTCACGTATCCTCTACGTGAGAGCAAAGGCTTAATATGTAAGTACATTCCGTGATCTTCAGTTAGCTCGGTGGTCGAGCGGGCTAAGGCAGTCGACGCGAAACGACAGACTCCTCGGGCGTGAGTTCAAATCCAATGGCTGAAATAAAAAAATATTTTTTTTTTTCAGAAATATTTGTTGGATCGTAATGTGTAATAAATATAGTTTTAAAAAACTAAAAAACACGCTTTTAAAGCACATCAAACTAAAAAGTGAAAAATAATTATTAATATAAACTGAAAACAATAATGAACGAAAAATACTAGTATTATTGTGAAAAAAGCGTGGGGCACTTTGTGCTATATTTTTCGTATATCGAGCAACCCACGCTTTTTGCTGCTTTAAAAGCGTGTTTTTTAGTTTTTTTAAACTATATTTATTAATTTAAACTTTTCCCTTTTTAATTGTCACTATAAGTTATTGATATACTATAGCAATATATTCCAAAATGATCCCCACATAGCTACGACATACCGCGCTAAATTTTCATGTAGACATCAATCGTGATACAAACAATAATTTAAATTGATATTACAAACATATTATGCTAAATTGATTAACATTTTGATTGAAATAACAGAATCGGATATCCAATCCGATCCCAGTATGTTAGATTTTGAAACCGTCTTTCTTTTGTTTCAAGTCGTTACAATATATAAACAGGAAATAATCGTTATTGTAATATTTGCTAAAGTGCATAAATATGTCGAAGCGGTGAGTGTAATGTTAGAATGACATGATTCAAATAAGTGCAAGCGAGTGAAAATAAAAATACCAGATTGTACAAAAATGGAAACCTTAGTATATACAGAATAAATAAAGTATTATATTGCAAACCAGAAATCTTACGCCAAAGCCTGTGGGAATAATAGACACAAACAACGGACACTGCTAAAGCAATTTTAAAAGTTTTGGTGACAGTTTATTTCGTAGTGACGCAGGTAGCGATGTTCTCCTTTGTGTAAATTTTTGTATATATGTATGTAAGACGCTCAAATGTTGCACAATGCGAAGCAAACGGGCGTAAAATTTTGTAAAGTTGCCTACAAAGAAACAAGTAATTTAAATTTTTCGATTGGCAAGAAAACAGGAAATCCATTTGTAATTATTTTTGATAGACACGTCCGCTTTTTAAAGAGTTATTAAACTATCTTTTAATCTTGTTCATCTTTTTAGGGAACGTCTCTTAAAACAAATGCCTTTACGGATAATTAAGGTCGAAAAAACAGTGGGAAATATGATGACTTTGATAAAGTGACAAAATATGTCATGACATCTAGAAAATTGCTTAATTTATTCTAGTAGATATAATTCGAGGAAGAGTCTCGCTGATTTTTTCGAAGATAAAGTTAAACTTTAATGAAAATCATTTCATAAAAATAGCTTTGAAAGACACTGAAAAAGTATGAGGAATTTCAATTAAAATACCATCTGGTATAAAAGGAATTTATAATACATAACGCGGGATAGCGCTATTTTCGGGATGTGGGGGTTTCGTGTTTACACATCGAAACCTACAATATTTTATAATTTATGAAATATTTAGAAAATTTCGAATCACAACTATAATTCACGGGATGTTTAAAAGATTGGATGGCAATAAATCGTCAAGTTTATGGCTTCTACGATATCATAAAGATGTTGAATTAACTGGCGTTTTATTAAAATCCAATGATATGCTAGAGTAGATAAATATTCTGGCATTAACAATGTTGTTTATGTAACAAAATATTCGTTTGTGTCAGCGGCGTCGCAGGAATTTAGATAATGGCAGAACTTTTTGCTTTTCATCACTTGAGAAAAGTAATCTTGTCATGAACTAACATTAATATTCGTCTTAAATTAAAGTAAACAAAAGATACTTTATTTAAGAAACTATATTTAGGTAGTTTGAAGTACATACAAAAATTTAATAAACCTTTATTACATTTTTCTATTTAAAATCACAGGCAATAAATACAATCGTAATTCTAAACATTGTGCAGGAGAGGTTACAAATTTTGAGACAACGGACACACACCTAATATCCGAATAAAAGGAAATTCATTTCTGCTTCAGAAAAAGTCCAGTTCCTTGCCGCTCGATTACGCCGTCATATTATATTTAACAACAAATAAATACTTTTTAACCTGGCAAAAAAATATGATTATGAATAACCGACAATTTTACCATTTAATTCAAATATTGTCTACTATGTAATCCAATAGTATACGTATATTACGCATAATGATGTCGTACTAAAGGACCCACAAGCAATAATCGATACGTTTGCAGATTTTTTTCAAGGAGTTTATACTCTCTCTTTTTTCGTATGACTCTGACAGTATCCACTGTATGCTAACAATTATGCTAACCTTACATTGCAGAGGATGACGTATTAAAGCGCTTAAAAAATGTAAACCAAAATGTAGTACTGGTCCTGAAGGAATCCCTGCTTTCTTACTTATGTTAACAAAGCCACTGACTATTATTTTTAGTGTGTCTCCAAATGCTCACCTTTCCTGAAGTTTGAAAGATATCTAGAATCTGTCTACCAGTGCTCTCAAAAACTGCAAACCTATAGTAATATTGTGTAACTTTAGCAAACTTTTTGAACCCTTAATATATGATATTCTTTTTAGCCAAGTAAAACATCAAATTTGTCATGAGCAGCATGGATTTATGCCGGGCTGTTCTACTACTAGCAATTTCATTTGCTTCACCCAATTCCTAGCTGCAAATCTAGATGCAGGAAATTAGGTTGTAGTCATTTATGCGGATTTTTTAAAAGTCTTCAACAGACTTGGCCACGAATACTGCCAGCCTTTGGTCTAACTGAATGCTTCCTCAAATTGTTTGAGTCGTATTTAGAAGGTATACAGCTAACCACCAGAAACTACGATATTGTATCATGGTATCTGGTCTAATGAGATTATCGCAACATCTGGTGTTCCTCAGGGACCCGTACTCGGACCTTTATTATTTAATATCTTTATAAATGATATCAAGAATGATTTACAACGAAATACTTTACTATATGCTGACGATTTAAAACTGTATAGTCCTATTGCGTGTATAGAAGACTGTGCTGAATTGCAACTTGATCTCATACGGCTATCAACCTGATGTAATGCAAATAAGCTGAATTTAAATATCACATAATGCAATTCCATGATATTATCGTATGCAGAATCCAATAAAAATTTGCTTTATCAGATTAATAATGAGTTAAGCAGTCGGTGTTCTATTTGATACTAAATTGTCTTTTGCTAATCATATCAATGATATTACAGCTAGTTCGTTTAGAAACTTGGGCTTTATTTTACATAACTGTAAAGAAGTGAACGAAAATACACTAAAACTGCTTTTCAACTCGTTTGTTAGATCAAAACTTGAATATGCTTCAATTGTGTGGAGTCCTGGATACGAAAACGATAAATGTAACATTGAAAAGACTCAAAAACGTTTTCTCAAATATCTTTGGTATAAATCATGGAACTTCCCAGAGAGGGATTTCCACATTGTGAATTACTAAATAAATTTCACGCAAGTGAACTAGAAACGCGTCGTATTGTATTCATTTATAAGATTTTAAATGGCAAAATTGATTGATCTAAAATCCTTGGCTGCCTTACCTTTCATGTTCCAAATCTACAGCGACTCGTTCATCTCTGTTCTTTTTGCCTACGCCTCGAACAAATTTACTATCTGTCTTTTGTATCGTATGTGCCCCAACTATATGCTTCTTTACATAATAACTTTGATGTTTTTAATACCAAAATAAGTGACATAAGGAAACTTATTCTTACACCTGTAGATTCAAATATAGTTTTATGTGACCTCTAAAATATTCTGTGTGTGACAGACTTCAAACTATCTTTTTCTTATCTAACTTTTTTTATATATATTTTCTGTAATATTAATATTGTTATAATCTTTATATTATGTACTTCGTATCTTTAAATTGTAATTTCCCTGCCCTCTAATTATATTTCTGTCTGGAAAATTGTCCGTAAAATAAATAAATAAATATTTATTGTAGCAAATAGCCCATAAATTAGTTGTTTTGAAATTAAAAGGCGTTTCGTACTTATAATAAATATTTTATATTTCATTAATTAATTTAAATAAAACTAGGACACTATTAAACGATAGAACTGATAGATAATGATGCAACTTCCAGAACCGCGTTGACCTCTCAATATCTGAGCATTGGCAGAAAAGGGAGAAGCCAATAAGTGCTTTCATCGAATTACAAATTGGGGCTTCAACGAGCTTATTATTGTTAAATTCGCGCTAATAATGGTAACGATTCAAATGATACGATCTTTTAACCCACGATGCTTAATTAACACCTAAAGGCTTGACCCGCGTGCTTAAAATTTATAAAGGTATCACTTTTCAGTTGGTTACTTATCGCGAACAAAAAGGCAGCCGCCATAAGCTCTTAGTTGATACTACGCAAATCGGGAAAGCTTTAATTAAAAATCCCATACGAATCGGAAAGCGCTTTATAAAAAAATCCATTCTTTAGACTGTATCAATTTAGCTAAAAGCCTGGAACTTTATTTGGCTTAGAAAGAAACGCCTCTGCTCTCGCAAAAAGTCGATAACTATTTACATCGTAAATTATTTTATAATGGCTGTTTTAAGGGGTCTTTTCACAGGAAGATATATTTGGAAAAGGATAATAGGAAAAGTTCGTTGAGAGTTTTTTTTTAATGTACACTTTTTTAGAATAATTTAACTGGTAATAGGGTATCTGTTGTGAACCATCGTCGCTACTTGTAAAATAAAGGAAGTAGTAGAATTGGCGCAAATCCCAAGAGAAAATGCAAATGGGTAAAATGTGATTGGTATAATATAATTATAGGGAGTTCATGAAGCCCCACCCCCTATTATTTTCTGAACGGATTCATATAAACAGGTACAACAAAAACGGGAAAAAATTGTGTCAAAAATACACCATTTTTGGTCAGTTTGATTTTGACCCTTGGATAAATGGTGATGCAACGCCCATTAATTCAAAAATTTAAACGGTAAGATTCGTTGGTATCTATACGATGGTGATCAATTTAACTATATACAGGTTTCTGAATGAATTTGTTGCTTAAAATTTTTAGTGTGGTGCAAATGTTGCTTTCCTCACATAAAGTGTTCAAAATTACCACTATTGACTCTCTGGCATATTTCGAAACTCCTCTCTCATTTTGTAAGACCGTTGGCTGTGCTATTTCGACAAGTATGGTTATCGTCTTTTAAATTTAGTAAATACAGTGTTAAGAACAGGAAATATGCCTTCTGAGTTACAAGTTAGTACCATAGTTCCAGTGCCAAAAGTTAAAGACCCAAGTAAACCCAGTGAGTACCGACCAATAAACCTGCTTCCGATTATTGACAAGATTATAGACATTGTTGTTTCCGAACAGCTAACTGAATACTTTGAGGAAAATAGTCTGCTCTATGATGGTCAGTCTAGATTTAGGAAAAAGCATAGTTGTGAATCTGCTGTTCAGCTAGTGTGTGACAATTGGAGAAAGTGCATAAGTGAAGGAGATATAGTGTTAAGTGTATTTGTTGATCTTCAAAGGGCCTTTGAAACGGTAAATAGAGATCTTCTTATAAAAAAACTTGGCAGGTATGGTGTTAAAGGGGTTGCAGTTAAATGGATTCGTGATTATTTATCTAATAGATATCAAAAAACTAAAATTAGAAATAAAACTTCAAAATGTGGTGAATCTGTATATGGGGTACCACAAGGAAGTGTATTAGGTCCGCAATTATTTCTCGTTTATGTGAATGATATATGTATATCGATATCTAAAAAAATTGTTTGTTAATCTATTTGCCGATGATACTCTGATTTCTATTTCTGGGTTTGATTTTAAAGAGGTCGCAGATTTAATGAATTCCGAATTGGATATTTTGTATAATTGGTTAGGTTTAAATAAATTAAAATTAAATTTGGGAAAAGCAAAATATATGGTATTAGGAACAAAAAGTAAATGTCACAAATTTCAAGAACAGAATTTAAATATTGCTATCAATAATGAATTAATAGATCGAGTAGATGAAATGAAATATTTAGGTGTACTAGTAGGTCGCCAATTGTCATTTAATTCCTTTGCTAATTACACTGTTCTGCAACGAAATCCTCCTTTAAAAAATTATGCTATAAGTATGAAGATTTTAATGCTCTGAATCTATTCCCGTTGGCCGATTTTTTCTATCACGTCTAGATTTTTTTATATGAATTTTTTTTTTAAATTTCATAAATTTTGGTTTTTTTTTAAATTTTTTTTTGTCAACATCAAGAACAGTATACATACATACAAAATAAGTTTTAGCGAGTTGTAAGAGAAAGAAAGAAAGTACTGACAGTGATTTTTATGGTAGTAGATATGTGCATGCGCAGTATTCGCTGTGACTTTACTTTCTTTCTCTTACAACTCGCTAAAACTTATTTTGTATGTATGTATACTGTTCTTGATGTTGACAAAAAAAAATTAAAAAAAAAACAAAATTTATGAAATTTAAAAAAAAATCATATAAAAAAATCTAGACGTGATAGAAAAAATCGGCCAACGGGAATAGATTCAGAGCATTAAAATCTTCATACTTATAGCATAATTTTTTAAAGGAGAATTTCGTTGCAGACCAGTGTTATTTGTGTAAAAAAATTGGTAAAAAGATAGGGTATATTTATAGAATATCAACAAATGTATCCCAGTGGACCAAAAAGGTTATTTTCAATACAATTATTTTACCACACTTTACACACTGTACATCACTACTATTATCGGCTAATAAGACGGAAATTAGTAAACTACAATTGTTACAAAATGTCTAATCCTAAACAGTGATAATAGAACTCATATAAAAGATATGTTATCTGAATTAAATAGGCTAAATGTTTGGCAAATCATTGAAAAGGCCAATCTAATACTTATATTCAAAATAAAAACAGGTAATGCTCCTAAACATTTTAAAAAATTTTTAATAACAAGGTCCGAGTTAAATTCATATCCTATTAGATCAGGTGAGAATTTTCATGTTGAAGTGCAAAATTCGACAAAATTTTTATTTAATGAAGGTCTACGTCTTTTTAACGGTTTGCCCCAAGATTTAAAACAATGTCAAGATGTCAATATTTTTTCTAAAAAACTTGTAAACTTTTATCTCTAAAAATTGTTATTCCTAGTTGTTCATTTTATACTAGATTATAGTGATACTTATTGTAATTTTTTTTTCTAGCAAAATGCTAAATAAAAAGGTTTATTATTATTATTAAGTATTTGATTCGCCGCTGAAAATCGAGTTGGATTTTATAAACGACGTTGTCCAGATGAAACCAAAGAAAGGAATCCGATGAAGTTATATCAGGTAAACGAGAGAACCATTTAGATGATTTATATAATTATGAGTGAACTTCTTTGTCGGGCGTATTATAATGTTTACACTGAGATTGGAAAAACGTCTACTTTATGGTTATTTTAGCGAGAATGTAACACTAACTCACATATTTTTAACTACTGATTACAAGAGTAAAAGTATGTACATATTGCTGTAATATGTAATATTTAATAAAGAAAAAAGTTTAAATAAAATAGGAAAAAGTTTGTACAATAAAAAAAAATGTGAACTTTATAAAATTTAACAAGCAAAATGTTATATGTATGTATATAACATTGTTTTTATACTACTACGTAACATAAATTATTGAAACATTGTGACAATACACAAAATAAAACTTATTTATGGTAAAAATATAAATATTGAAAGTTTCGGTTTGAAGTTAACAACAATAAACTAAAATTTAATGAAAACATAAAGTTATATAAAGAAATGTAAATTAGATTCCTCTAGATGATTCCTCGAGGTAATACCAAGAACAGTATCTTAAGTAAGCGTAGAAAACCTTATACGTAGGACAATCTCGGTTTCTGCGGTGTGCAAACTTTCAATTATAATTTAACGGCATGCAAAACACAAAAGCAAAGACTAACACACCTAACAGTTATAAACTATTAAAATTGTGCAACAAATACTACCATAAACAAAGTCAAAATATAATAATCACTACCATAAACTGAAGATTAAGTAGTAAAAATGAAACTATTAAGTGAAAAATAAGTAAGAAACCTCTCTCATAGAGACTCTCGGTGGTAGACCTCTAGATTTAAAAAGGACAGAGTGATAGTACTCAAAATAAACTTTTTCATATGACATTGGAACGATGCATCCAACATACTCTCATAACTAAAGTTTATATCCAGGAAATGTTATCCCGTGTTCATAGACAATAGTCTTAGCTATAATTCCTATATGATGGGTTTCCATTAAATTATTGCACATTTCAAGGGCAGCCCAAGTTCTCAAAGGCATCCTCGTACTAAAAATAAAAAGTAGGTAAAATGTAAGAAATAGTGTATATTTTCAGTGTAAATTAGTGATATAAGCAAAGAATACTTTGTTAAGTATTCTGAGCTAGTTTAATTGTGTTTGTTAATAGTTTTAAGAAAATAATTTTAATAATGTTCTGAGATTCTACCGAAAGAAAAATTTAATCGTAACCAAGTGTATGGCATATCAAATTAAAGCAAATCATAGAAAAAATCCAAGAATAATACAAAGTAAATTTACACAGGCATGCGTCCTAAAAATGCAAAATTAAAAAATAATATATTTAAATATGTCAATCTAGATAGCCAAATTGTTATCGTTTTTGACAAAAGTTTCTCCGTGAAAATTAACTTAGTTTTTAGTCATCGTCAACCAGCACGCACGTGAAATTAGAGAAAAATTACATAACCTCAAAAATTGAATAATTTAAATTAAAATTTGAAAAGTGATTCAAGGGTCATAGTGAAGTTCCAAAAGGGGAACAACAAATAAAAAGGGTAATTTAGTGTATAAAATTGTTAAAATATAAAAATTTAATGGACAAGTGCACATAATGGTAATAAAAAATTTCAATTAAAAAAAAATTAAAGTATGAAACATACCTCAAGCTAAGTCTGCCGAAACCCAACCAGTACATCCAGTTCCAGTAATTTGCCAAGAAGAATCCCATAATTACGGGAAATTATAAAATGTTCAAACAACTTTTCATCAAAGTCAAGTCGTCCAGAATTGTAATCAAAGCCAGAAATTGGAGCCAAATCGATATAAGAGGAACCTACATTACCCCGAAATAAATATTTACGTTGCAACCTACGAGGGAAAGCTTGACGAGTAATAACCATTACCAACCGATATAACCGTTGACCAGATCGTATAAAAATTTTCAATTATTTGCAAATAACAAATAACGATAAAACAAAGTATCGAGCATTGCAATTATTTTAATATAAGGTTAGTTTAAAGTTTTGTGTGTATTATCAATTTCAGGAAAATATTGGTGTTCAATATAGTATTCTTATTACTTTTGAAGGAGTGTATTTAACTAAAATATAACAGGTTAATTCCATCAAATTAAAGAAAATAAGTGCAAATCAACACAGTGTAGTAACAAAAAGTATTAATTTCATATTACTTTTATGAAATTCAACAAATTTCAAGTAAAAAAAGATAGTAATGTTAAATGTCTAGATAGTGACATCACACTAATGAAGTCTACAGTACAAATTTCTTATTGTGGTGTAATAATAATAATAGTTCTTATTTATTATGATAAGCAATAGATTAATTTATAAAAATGTTACAATGAGCGAGTTTTTCAGTTTCCCCTTCTAGTGCAATGAGTTATTTTTTGTCATATGCAGTTAGTTTTAAATTTCCTCTGGTCCTGAAGTGTTGAAAATTATTTTTTACATTGACGCTAAACTTTATGTTGCAAACAACATAAATTTCAGCTAACGCGTTTCGTTGTTTCTCCAGAAATTTATTTATTTAATTATTTTTGTAACACGAAAGTTTCTCATAGTACCTTGTTATGTTATATTGGAAAAGTTCCCAACACAAAAGAATTACGCACACGGCAACGAGAGAGAGCTTAAAATAATGACTGGAACAATAAAAACGAATCGAGTAATAGCCCGTTAATCACTGCACCACTATAATTAATTAAGCACTTGACAAAAACATGTTTATAACTCTCGAAAGTCGCTATATGATTCAAATAAAATAAAATATATTACTTTTGTTTTCTACTTTAGTGTCGTTAAATATTTTATTGGTGAGGCAAATGTGCTTTCACTTAATTTAAGGGGGGATTTAAAATATTTTAAACGGTAATATGTCTACTTTTTATAAGCTGACATTTCTTAAAATAGATTTAATATTAGTGACAATAATCTCATTTGATATATACGGAACAGAAATTAACTAGAAAGTTTTAAAATACTTTTTTCACTGGTTAACTTATATTCTGGCGTCCGCGATTGACATTGGTAGCTGATATTGTGATACCTGATTGTTATATACAGGGTGACCCACCGAGAACAGATTCAGTTGATTAAATGTTCGAAATGTCTCCCACCAACTTCCATACCATAATAAAACCTTTGCTCAAAATGTTGTGGGACATTCTGCAACATTTACGGAGTAATTTGATGGAATTCGTGCGTTATACGTTGTTGTAAATCTTCTAAAGAATTGTTAAATTCAATTTACAATGGTATTTTACTTTTTTAAATGTAAACATGTTAGAAAAACGGTCAGTGTAAAGAATGCAACATTTTAACGATGTTTACAAAGTAACATTAATTCATTCTTTCTGTCCCTCAATGTGACTGTCAGGCTGTTTACTATATTAACGTGAATTTCTCATCATCGAGAGATGACTGAAACTGATATTTTATTTCATTTGAACTATATGTTTTTCTGTGTCGAATGGCAAAATTTTTCGATAATGCGAAAAGTGATACTTGAAGTCTCAATCTGAGGCACACCGTATATTTCCATTCTTTATACCCTTTCAAAGGCATAGGAATTACGAAAATACAAAGATTATATAAAGCTTCTTTCTTTGTAATACGTTAGTTAAAATTATGGCTGAAAACTGCCAGGTTGGTAATTATTTTCTAATAATCTGTCTATTGCCATAATATTAGTGAATGAAATTAATAAAATCCCTAAAAGCAACTTGATTAAGTTCTTGGAAAAGCAGTTTGTTCATGAAAGTAGCATTTATAATCTATATAAAATGTTTAAATTGGGAGTATGCTAGTCAAGCACCTTTAATAGAACGTATATAATTAGGACGAAAAGCCTTAAAATCGCTTAGAAAGTGATTTTGCTTTTTGATTATTAAATTTGAATGAATGAAACGTCATTTAAATTGGAAAACAGCCTTCGAGAGTTTTGCAACACAAAACATACATATGTATGTATATTGTAAATCGAAATGTATTTTTAACAGCCTATGGAACCTCTTCAATTTTGACAGTAAAAAAATATCTATAATAGACTTCTGTTTATTTACATAGGGTGTCGATTGTATGTTCTTATTTGAATCCTTTGGATTTAAGGCTGCCTAAGATAGCATCAGACAATCTATGTTTAATTCATTACGACATTATCTCCGACACCAATAGTAATTGACATGTTTCATTCTTCTATGAACTCGTCAGTACTGCAGGCTGGTAAAGAATAACATCACATGACTTGACCTATATTCGTGAAAGCTTTAGTGAATGAAATCAACAGTGTATTGTTGAAACATTTTTTGAATGCCCCGTACAATCCTTCTGGTACTTTACTGCATAATCTAATTGAGTGCCTAATTTATAAATAACATCTGAGAGCGATATTTAAATACAGGGTGTCTTATTTTAACAACACTTCATTTTTCATGAGCAATCCAGAAATTATATAAAAATGGTAGGTAGGTTGCTATTAAAAAAATGAAGTTGGTATCGGTAGGGCAAAATTGGGACGCCTTGTATACTCCACCATATTTTCGTCTTTAGACCTCGGGAAAAGAGGAGGGGTTACCTTTTGAAATTTGTTCATATCTTCAAGCATACCACGCACTAGGTGGACACCTCTATATAATATTTTTTTTGGCTTCGTAACTAATAAATAAGACATTGATTGCCATTTTTTATAGTTTTTTGAATTATAATAAATATATATATATACATATGATGGGTGGACTCGTTGCAAATAAACACTGTGTATGTATTAAAAAATTATTGTAGGTATAACTTCATGAGTATCTCATTAATGGGACCCTTTAAATAGCTTGTGCATACATACGCATTCAGTCAACATCATGATTCCATGAGTCATGACAAGTGGCTACCGTGGATACCAATTTTATTATGTTTATTATAAAGTCGTGTACGTTATACGTTTGCTGTTTGCTCTTTTGATTTTAACGATCAGATCGTTAAATCCATCAGCGCTGCAATAAGTTTTCGAATTAAATTAATTAGCGTAAGAAAGTAAACGTGGAAGAAATAAAAGCAAAAATTAAAAAAGGCTTTGCTTGTTTCAAAATGCATATTTCTCCTTCTTCCACGTCCTATAAATTACATCAAGGCCCATTTACCAAAGTTTATATTCCACGGTCGATTACGTACACAGTAGTATTTAAATTATTTTTATTTGCATTGGTTTGTTAGTGACGCCATTTAGCGCACAAAGTTTACACGAGTTAAATATTTATATGCCAAAATTACACATCCTGTAAATATTATTATTATTAAAGCCTGGTTTTTTCTCCCAAGTTTTCTAATTACTTTGCCGCATGTGTTCCGTTTTTGACAGTAACCATTATATTAAAAATTAATTTTTAGAATTTCAAAGTATATTTACAAATTTGTCAATTTCTACCATCTGCTACCAAGATGTTTAAAAGTAATATATAATAATAATTAAAAATGTGCAGATGCATCCACATTCTGCGAAATAACATCGATATATCTGCATACATCAAAACTTATATAAAGAAATAAGTAAATAAACAATTTACTGTCTAAAGAAATTTATTAAGTTAAGGATAGCGCACACGAGCTGTTTTTTCACCGGTTACGTTTCGTCGTTACGTCTTGATGTGCATATGATTGTATGTGATTCAATTGTGTAGTAAATCATTTTTTCTATTATAGCTCTTGGAATTTCACAGCTTCCTAAATTACATGGTTTTTAATATTAAATGTAGCTATTTTCCAAGCGTATTACAACATAGCCGTTTTATTTTGTAATTGATTTGAGGAGGATTTATAAGAATTTTTTCCCTGTCTTATTATGAAAACTATTTTAAGTGCAAAAAGTGTTAGTTAATTATGTCTAACGTCTAAAAAGTGAGTTGTAAGGTTAAATAAGTTCCCTATAGAACAGGAGTTAGCATAAATAAAAAAAAAGTAATTAACTATCCTCCCTCGACCTCATCCCCGCCCAACCGCTCAACTGCCATGTCGCTTAACGTACGTCTTCATTTGGCTGGCTCCAGATATGAGGATGCGGAGGGGAAATTATTGTATTACATAATTTAAGAATAAAATTGTTTTGAATTGAATTGACAAAGTATCAAAAGTGCAACATATTGCAACACACTTTTTGGCAGATTGTTGCACCTTTTTTTTTAAATAATCAAATAATTAATTAAAGTTGTTTCACTGGTAGATGTGCATTTTATTTCTAAAACTTGATCTTTGCATAAGGTAGATGCAAAACTTGGATTTTGAATCCTTTAACTGTAATTATTTCCTAATATTATGGATTTTTATCAAAAATTCAGTCTTCTAATTGTAAATGTCTGCAGTGTTATTTTTAACACAACATAAATGGTATATTAACTAAATTATTTGAAAAAATATTATACGCGTAATTCAAGTGTCAATTTACAAATTGTGGTGTTAAAAATGTACACTGATATAAGTGGAAAAAGAAGTAAGAGTATTTTGGGTCGGCCCTAAATCAACATTACACATAAATTTTTTTCTACATTGTATCATAAATTTCTTCTAATTCTCATAAAGTCGATTACATGTTAGTATGTAAAATTTATTGTGTCAAATGACCTTTCCTAATATAGCAATATTACAAAAACAAACATAACACTAAGCTCTATAGACTACATACACACTAACGAGTGTTAAAATGGTTTAATATTTTTTACTGTGTATGCCAGACACCCGTCGCGCGAAGGTATTAGTAGGTAACAAACTCTAACTCTACGCGGTCGTATAAGGCAAGGCCAACTGCCGAGGAACAGGGGAACACATGCTTTGTTGCCTTTAAATTATATAATGTAAAAACCTGCGTTCCCGCATTGATCCTGGTTGCATATATTACAGATATATAAATAAACGAACACATTATAATATAGTTATATATAGACTCTTTAAAAAGTATGATTTTTTATATAACTGTCGGCTCTAAAAAATGGCCAATATTTCCAGCACTAGCGTATTATGCCGCAATAACATTCTGCTTTTAGTAGGCATTTCAATGATGCAACCGGGTGGCAGTATACGACGTTTAATGTCCCTTTTTTTACTTATATAAACGTGTAAAATATCAAACAAATACTATAAAAATTGTCCGAAATATTTAAGGTCAAAGTTTATCTGTTGTCGCGTAGACCACAGATAAACATGCAATAAACAAAATAGTATGTACTTATTTAGGTAAGATTTAATAATTAGTCGTAAATCACCATTAACAATCGCGAGGTTAAAATGAACAGATCTGTAAAGGTTAATTGCGTCATCCGCCAACAAGACATCGACTTTGAGGGGCTTAATTCATTATAGCGGATTGAAATTTGCTCCAGATATAATCTAAAACAACTCGATTCCTGGTTCAGTGTCGTCCTTAATCTATTGCCTGAGCTAATAACTAAACTTTCCCTGTTTAATCTAGTAGTCAGTGCATCTGGGCGCGCCGTTTTCATCTCATTAGTACGCAGCGGCAGCGCAACTTCCGAACTCTAAATCATAGCAGAATTAATTACGTTTCATTCCCGTTATCAAGTAATACACAAATCACGGCCTGCACTATCTGTTACAACTCGATTTGATTCTAATAACGAGCGTTATCAACAGATAGCGCTGCCTGTTCGATGTTCTGTTCTCTGACAGTTACGAATTCTGATTATTTATGGCTACTGATTACACGCATTAGTTGGTTTGTGTCACCGGAAAATTTAATACATAAACTGGAATTCGTTTTTTTTTTGTTGTCGTCTTCGACGCCGTGAAATGAACGCTCGTTCACCATCCGGTTTTAACAAAATTCCGTCTAATTATAATGTATTATACATGTTAATAGTCTTGTTCTTGGTAAAATGGAAACGCCGAGAATGGCATATATGATTAACTGAGTATTGTAATAAATTATATATAAATAGTAAGCTTGTCAATTATAATAATAATTGTTCAAAGTGTTGTTATATTTCAATGATGGTCTATTTTCTTCACTTTTGTCTCACATTCTGTGACTAAACCTGCATTCGTGAACGATCATCTTCCGTCCTAGTGTTCTATGCTGACTGGTACTGTTTTAGAAATATACCTATAGTCTAGAGTATTAAATCCGGAGACCTCGCTGGCCATTCTATAGATCCCTTTCAATACACTTTCAGGAAATCGATTTTACAGGCATTTTCGGGACAAGTTTAGCATAATGGACTAGGGGTGTCATCCTGCTAAAAATAAATTAATTTCTCGTTTAAAATCAGAGACATGATTGTTCATCGTACTGAGTTGTCAAGGTAATGATTGATTTCAGCTTTTCTTTATTTTCTTGAAAAAAATGTTTACATAAATACATTTTTTATTTCCGGAATCTTATTTGTTACAGGGACTTTGGAACACACTGTGTTAGACACACTTTGAAGGCAAATTGATATTCGCATCGAGCCAGTCATGATTAGAAATGCAACAAATGCTGTAAGGAGATGGTGTCAAAAATGCATAGATGTTAATGGAAGACAATTCGAACATTTATTGTAGTCTAGTTTTTCCTATTTTTGGCAAAAATTTTTTATATTATAAGAAGTGTTGTTGTTGTTAATAGTTTTCCATGGCCTCCTCACAGATATATTTAATTTTTCGAAAATTAACCACATTTTCTAGAGATAAATATAACATGTGATATATCGTTGGAAAGTTAATTTAAGTTGTGATCAAATAATGAAATAATTTACAGGGTGTTTCATTTAAAAAAACACAAGTTATGTCTATATCTCGAAAACTGAGGCATGCATAATTTTCATCATATCAGCAACGGATTCTACTCAAAAAAGTGCCTTAAGAATATTTTACTCGATTTTCGATTCGATACGTAGTAATTGAGATATAGAGGTCATCCAAAAATGCCAATTTACCAAAAAGACTGTAGCTCGGTAGTCGAAAAAGATAGATGATCGCGGTTTGCGCCATTGGTTATTTCTCGAAAATCGAGTTCAGGACACCTATATTGGTTTTTGTCTATCTGCCATAGATTTAGAAAACATCCAAATCCCATCTAATTTGGTCCGCCCTGTACATCCCAAAGTAAATGGTAGTCAATATAAGTATCTAGCAGTCTACTCTGCGATGATGCAATATTATCATACATGACTAAATTATTTGGCATGACTAAATTATTTGGCAAAGGCCTCCGTATCGTAAAATTCATAAACACAGTTTTACTATCATTTAATATAAGCCTATCTCGTTGTGCCCATGTACCAATTTCCTCCATTGTCTTGTCAATAAGTGATTGAATCTCCTCAAGAGTGTTTGCCGCCAAGGTAACCGTTAAATCTTCGGCAAATATTGTTATATGACCTTCTATATATTTAGGCACGTTGTTGATATATAATAAAACAAGTAATGGCCCTAATACACACCCTTGTGGAACCCCAACAATAAGATTATACATTTCAGATTCATATGCATTTAATTTTATTTTCAATCTTCTATTTTCCATGTAGGATAAGATCTATGTCAATATTATTCCCCTTATAACCAACTTGATATCATGAACATGATTTGAGATTTGCAAAAAAAAATGGCAACCATCCTCAAATTATTATCAGTAACAAAAATCGCCGTTTTTAAATTTTAGACAAATTTTTATAATATGATACAGGTTTAACGGCTATTCGTTCCAATTCAACTATTTTATCTGGTACTGAAAATAATTCTGTGCACAAATCTGTCTGTCTCAGCCAAGATCACAACCTGTGCACCCCGTAAAGTTATCTATCAACCGTGTAATTCATTCCTTTTATTTGATCAAGCAGAGAATATCACGTATAATGCATTTTATCCTTTCTTTTAATAAAATTGATTTTATCCGCAGACACAAAAAGAATTTAGTTTTTATTGAGCTGGTAATAAAACAGTTTGGGTTTCGGTAATACTATCCAGTCTGCTGCTACAGAATTTAACCCAAGATGTTAAAGATGGCAGTAATTCATTGTCTTGAACAATTCTATGTAGAAGCTATAAAAAAAACCGTGGTAGTTAACTTTATGTAGGGAAACAAGAATACACTTTTTTGGGGTTTGAGTAAAAATATTTTAGGATCGAGAGCGTTAACCTTCAAAACGATTTTACTAAATCCCGTAGTTCTGGAGGCTTAGTTGAGCTTAGTGTGTGTATTCCAAACCGAAGCGTTTACACAAATTTGTTAGAAAATAATAAATAAAAAACATACTCGGCGTTCTATTTTTTACTTGTTTGTGAGAAATGAGGTACAATTTAAGGCTGCTGAACACTTATGTTTTCTCAAAATGTATTTTGATGAAAAACAATCCACAAAAAAGCTCACATGTTTATTTGGATTCGTCTTGTTTGTTTTATGAATCTTTGAACTGGAAGGGATTTTATTTCGGTTTGTGTACGTCTCGTTTTTATTTAGTATACGTGAATCTGTATTTCATTTATCACTCAACACGGAACACATCTTAAAGGATTTGTTTATTGTTCTGGCTGCATATGGTTAAAATTTAATTTCAGTGCCACCAGCATATGTTTAGGAATTGTACGGAATATGTAATCAACTACACATAATTCAGCAAATTAATTACTCGCTGGTATATGTTAAAAGTAGTTATATGCAGAGTCGGCACATTTTGGATGAGAGCCCGTTCTTGTAATGTATATTTCCACAGAACATAATCAAGCTGCATTTTATTTGAAAGCTGACAAAATTGTATAAAATATATGTCATGTCGGTTCGGAAAACAGTAAGTACTAGAAACTATATCCATAAACAGTAGAAAATATTAGGCTTAATATTCCTTTGACGGTTCAAGAAAATCATCGTGTCCCTTCGATAAGTTGGTTTAGATTATGTTAGTCCCCAGATAGTATAGAGAGTCTTGCAGAAAGAAAAATTCCGTCTGTGTAAGAGCCAAACCACACGAGCGTTAATTCAACGCATGTTCGACGCGCGTTGAAATTTCGCGTTGTAGAAATACATTGAAATATATTGCGCCATCCACACGATCAACGCGCGTCATATTTAACGCGCGTTAAAAAATGATATCGCTTGGTATCTCCACAACGCGCGTTCGACGTGGCAACGCGCGTTGTACAAATACGTTGTAAAAGAGCGAAAATACACAGGCGTTAATTTAACACACGTTCCACGCGCGCTAAAGTAACGCGCGTTGCTTGCCCATCCAAACGAGATAGGTGAATAGGCAGGCATTAAGCGCGCGCTATCATTGTTAATTCAGCCATGGATGATGTAGAGCTCGTTTTCTTTGTTTATTTAAGTGCAAAAATAGTAAGAAAAAGAAGAGTTAAAAACGAAATGATGGGTACACCCTATTAATGAAATACGATATAGCGAGGGCGCATTCTATTGTCTTTTTCCTAGACTTCGAGAAGATCTCATAAAATTTTTTAATTATTTTCGTATGTCAATTGCAACATTTGATGAACTTTTTACCAAAATTAAAGACGGAATAATTCGTACTTTAAATAGGTTATAACTTAACTAGCAACGTGTCTTCATACGAACTGAAACGCGCATTAAATTAATATCGTGTGTATGCTCACATATAATACAACGTATTTGTACAACGCGCGTTGCCACGTCGAACGCGCGTTGTGGAGATACCAAGCGTTGTCATTTTTTAACGCGTGTGAAATATGACGCGCGTTGTTCGTGTGGATGGCACAATATATTTCAATGTATTTCTACAACGCGAAATTTCAACGCGCGTCGAACGTTGAATTAACGCTCGTGTGGTTTGGCTCTTATATGTGAGCATACACACGATATTAATTTAACGCGCGGTTCAGTTCGTATGAAGACACGTTGCTAGTTAAGTTATAACCTATTTAAAGTACGAATTATTCCGTCTTTAATTTTGGTAAAAAGTTCATCAAATGTTGCAATTGACATACGAAAATAATTAAAAAATTTTATGGGATCTTCTCGAAGTCTAGGAAAAAAGACAGTAGAATGCGCCCTCGCTATATCGTATTTCATTAATAGGATGCACCCATCATTTTCGGTTTCTAACTTTTCTTTTTTCGTACTATTTTTGCACTTAAATAAACAAACAAAACGAGCTCTACATCATCCATGGCTGAATTAACAATGATAGCGCGCGCTTAATGCCTATTCACCTATCTCGTGTGGATGGGCAAGCAACGCGCGTTACTTTAGCGCGCAGCGCGCGTTGAATTAACGCCCGTGTGTTTGCGCTCTAAAATCAACTTGTATATTAGCTAATCGAGGACGACTTCGATCGGCGAATTCAGTTTTGTGAGCAGATGCAATTTGTGTGTAACATAATGACAGAAATTTGGTTCCTACTTTAATAAAACCGTATCCTCATAACGAATTATCGGATATTTTTGGGGATGGCATTTATTTTCAGCAGGGCGTTGCACCACCTGTTGAATGACCAGCAAGGTCCCCAGGCCTTACACCTTTAGATTTTTTTTTTTTAAGATTGAAATCAATCGCAAAAAAACCAACGTCTGAGATTTTTTTTGATAATCCTGTATAAAAGTGGGAAATAAATGTATTCCATACTTTTCTTGGATGTATTTTGGCCTATGCCAACTAGGCTCGGGCCTTGGGCGGCAATATTTTTGCAAAATACTCAACAACAGAGTTGCCACAACCCTCAAATTTACGTATGGCAACACTGCTCAACAGTGCAGCGATTACCATAGTGTAATGCGCACAGATTTTTGTACTAAACTAGACGCTAATTTAGATAGTGGGTGTGATGTAACTAAGCAGATCATTTTTCACATCGTAAATGTATCTTAGCCTGGTAATTTGTTAGACCCCCACTACCTAAGTTAGCGGTGTATACTTTTGCTGTTGACTATTATTAATAAGACCAAAAACTTAATTAACTGCTATCCCAGTGACTTGGAACATTCAATAATAATCAATGAATAGATCCATTTCCACGTATTCCTCATTTCTGATGATACTCTATTAAAACAATCTACACGACAGCTTCTTAAACTGGCTTATCAAAATGATTTGCTTAATGTTTTTTCAAACATCGCAATAGCATTGCGTATGTTTATGTGTACATTTACAACAAACTGCTCAGCAGAATGCTGCTGGCTTTCGGCACTGAAGGTAATTAAATAATTATATCTACGTTCAACAATGGATGATGGCGGAACTTGCAGTTTTACGCATAGAGTCTGAACTTCTGTGCGACATTTATTAAGATGGCTCAATCAATAACTCCGCTACAAAAAAAGCGCGTCACAAGCCTTTGAACCTTTTGTAAGAGTAAATAGTATTATTTAATAATAATATAGTTCCTAATTAGTTATACTATCAAGTCAGATAGGATTATGATATGAAAGAATGTACATTTTAGAGAGCAAATTGGCGCACAACAGGAAAACAGTGATAGTGCTTCCCATTTGACGTGTACCGTTGTTTTCTTGTTTACTTTGTGTATGTGTTTAAAAACATATATGACCCGTTAAAAGAATAAAGCTTTTTTGTTATAATTTTTAAAAGGATCGGCAAAATGTTTAAGCCTAGAGCGGCACCAACACTAAATACGGCTCTGCTGCTTCTGTTACACACTGTCGTTTTACTTAAAAACAAACCTAATTTTCCAATACAGTCTTCTGTTTTCTTATTTTTTTCAAAAGGCACTAAATTTGCCTTCCTTTCCAGATATAATACAGTTTGTTCCTTTTTTATCTCAAATAGTTACCGAGAAAATTGATTTTAAATTCAATACATCATTTGCCTGACCCTATATTTTGAAACATAACACAATCGGAAGTTAAAATGTTGTTTTTAAATTATTATAACATGCAAACTTCCATTTACCTGTAGTTTAATCTCAGGCGAAGACTCAAGTCACAGATTGCATTTCATTGAATTACCTCTGTGAGTTTACACTCTCATATTTTAGTCATTGGTCATTGTCGTTCTTATATACCAAATTTCGGACTCTCACCACATCATTCATCAATCATCAGTCATCACATCATAGTTTTAACACTCATTTAGGGCAGCTAGAATATAAATACCATTATTTTTATTAAAAACAGACATATATAGGATTTATAAGCAATAATTTATTGTGTTGCACCAGTTAGGAAAATGGGCAGATATATTATTCGCTCTTCGCGATTTAGAGCATAAAATTGTATCGTTGACAAACTGAACGGTACAATCTGAATTCTATGCTTTTCAGATCGTTGATATTATACTCGTACTAAAATATGCATGTTTTTAATTGCATTATGTGCATTGGAACCACGGTAATATTATGTATTATTAGTGACAATATAGTGTATTTTCAGTGATATCAATGTAAATTTCACGACAACGTCGGGAAAAAAGGTTTTTATATTAGCCAGAAAAGATGTTTGGCTACAGATAAAATAATGAGTTTCTACGCCCTCTCATAATACCCTATGCAACGCAGCAATGCATGATAATACCAATAAAATAGATGACTTAAATCACCAAGAACTATTCACAGCGATTATTTAATTAAACCAAGAAATTCCGAGCAGGAAGTTCAAGAGTTGACCCTTCAACCGATTCTTTTTAATACTCATTAATTGAAGCCCTTAAAAATATTCGTTATTTGGCCTTTTTTACTAATGGAGCTAAAAGACTAAGATAATTGGGTATTTTGTGTAAATCATCTACATACAAAATCTCTTTGTGAGTAGATTAATAGAAATTACGATTATAATTAACCTGGCATGTATGAATTAATTTGTAATAGAGAATGATATTGTGCGGTGTATTTGAATATAACAATTTTATGATTGAAATTAAATCGTGGAAACATAAATACCCTAATTTAATTATGTCCGTAAATCAGAACTTTATTAGGCAATTATAATTTGAAGTAAAATGTAACTCTACTTTGTAAAATTTATCAAGCCACATTTGTTCAAACTTCTCCGTAATATAATTTTAATTACAGTCGTGAAATTAATACGGCTCCCCTTCTACCAGCTTTATAATAAAACACCTGAAGAAAAGCAACATTGTTTTAGAAAATAGTTGAAAAACTATCCGAAAGTATTTCGGCGACTCTGTGATTTGTTGTCGTCGTGCCCTTTTTGCTGCTTTTGTTTGTTTTGCAGAAGGGTTCTTGCGAGGAATTCTTTTCGAACCTCTAATGTCTGATCTCCTCTGTTTGTTATTGCCGCAGCTTAAATTTAAGAGATTTTTTTTGTCATCCTTTGTGCGCTTTTTTCCGTCTGCACTGAATTTCTCCAAAAAAAATATTCCACTCCTAGAACGCCGCCTAGTTAATTCTTCAACAGATATACTGTTAATTATTTATACATTTACCTTTGACTAATTTTACTAACACGTTATATTATTAACGTTATGATAACGTTATTATATTTTTTAATGTTGTTTAGCAAAATCCCTCTGTTTTATTGTACATGAAATTAAAATATCTGATGTGGTCAGCACATAACCACAAGAACTTTCTTATACCAGTATATATCATCCTAATCTAAAAAAATCATTCTATTTAATTCTGCACTTACCTCAATTAAATTTTATAAGCGTACCTTGAAATGTTTCATTAAAATTTTTAAATAATTAATTTTCAGCGTCATTCGGTACTGCCAATAATAATTCATGTCATATATTTTAATTTCTTCTTATTGACATTGACATTTTTGTAACTAAATTAGATATTTCAAATGTGAAACTGTTAAATTTATCCTAACCCCATTTTATGAGATCAAATGTGTAAAAAAAATTTCAGTTTACATCAGCTTTATTTAAATACGTGGAATATATATTTTATTGGCTTGATATAGTTACCATGATTTATAATCGTACATCAAGAATTTTTTTTTTTGTAGACAAATACAAAAAAGTTTGGGTCGCGTGGACCTCCTTTCAGCTGGCCAATTTTGCTCATCACCGAATTTATCAGTGTCTTTGGTCTTTAGAACATGTGTACCAAATTTGAAAGCTTTATCTCAAAAACTGTAGCTGCTATCTATCGCGATACTACAGACATGCCGACAGATTTTGTTTCCTAAAGTTATGTTTTCTCACTATAATTCGTCTGTACATACGTTTGTACAAAGAAAATGATCGTTCCACATCTACTAAGGTTAACGGTGCAAATTCTAAATAGTTCATATAGGCAGGCACTGATAAACCGCGCAGATAATTTTCACGAATTTTACGCACATTGTTTTGTATCCCAGTTTCCTGTGTAAAACATTTTTTGGTTTATTATTTATAGCCCGACTTTTGCTGTCTGAAGAGACGATTCCTTTTGAACACTCAAAATTCTTACTATAACATTAACAACCTTATACACCGAACTCGGTTGTTTCATCCACTGTCACCCACAAAAATTTATTTCGTACGTAATATTGCCCAAAACAGTTTTATACACACTTGGTTATGTTGTATATGTTTTACGCAATGTATGGCTACTAGACAAAGAAAAACTACATGAACAGAATATAATACACAAACCATAAAAAAATTCCTCTTTTGTAATCGTACCAGCAATTTTTTTTCTCGATGGATAGCCGAATCTAAATGTCTTTCACAATCATCACGTGTATCAAACGTCGATTACATGGAGTAGGACAGAATATGGAACCATTCTGTTGTCTTAAAAGATATGACATTTTATTTGCCTCGTACTTATGCATTTTCTAGAAAAAAATAATAAAATAATAATAATACCTAATAATTATTTTTTTTTCTAGAAATATATGTTGTTGTCACCACCACTCACACACTTGCATACTTTCAGATTGCTTCCCGTATACCCACAGAATTTTTATGTGGCGTATTTATTAATATCTATATTTGTTTATAATACAAATCCGGCCCCTGGTTATCACTATTTAGTATTTCTAAACAAAAGTCTGCAGTTTAGATTCTGACGTTTCTAACTTTATTAGAATATAAGATAAAGAAAACTGACGCCATCTATTGATAATTCTTAGAACAATAACAACAGATTTATAATAGATTTTGTTTTAGTAAAATTACTAAAATAAAACACAGTTCTTAAACATTTTATGTTTATGATTACTGAAAATCGCGAGTAATTCTTACATTCCAGGTCCTGGTGCAGGACCAAAACGCCGTATAGGTTAGTAAGGATGAAATCACCGATGTTACAGGCCGGAACATCATCGCACACGTATTGGTTGGCGGTATTGGTTGGCGAGATGCAAGATACCACGCCAATGCAATGCGAGCACGATAAACTGCATCAAATGTGCTAGATGCGACAAATGAAGAGACAATATCTTAATGCGTGGATAGCAGTCTAAAAAATATATGGAACACCGATTTGGAGAACAATAAAGGCCGTGTGATACTCTATGTAACCGATGCAGCTTCCTGTATGAAAGCATCTGCAGTGCGATTAACAAACACATACAAATACGTAAATTAGGTAACATGTTTAGCACACGGACTCCATCGTATTGCAGAAACTGTTAGATACTGCTATCCCACAATAGACAGCGTGAAGACGACATTTTCAAAAGCGCCGTCTCGAAGAAAATTATTTGAAGATGAATTCGCCATTGTGACGCGTTGAGGCACATGAGTAGAGTCAGCAAGCTATTATTATATTCTTTTTGATTATGTAAAAAAGGTGATCGGTAAATTAAATGCAAACGACGCACATGCTCAGCAGACGTTTAATGGCCCAGCTGTTCGGAAAGACCTAATGTACATCCACAGTCGTTTTTCAAGATTTTATGTCAATAAGGAACCTTGAGTGTACAACTACTTCACCTGGATATACAATAGTAAACATTGTATTCGATCTGCGCCAATCCATTTTCCACTTATCAGGAGACTCTGCTGAACGTGTGAAAAATAAATTTGAAGGAGTTTTACCATACAATTCCAGGTTTCGTACACTGTGTGATATTGCGGACCTGCTTGTAGGTAAGGAGGTAGACTTTTCTCAACCTAATATAAACATGCCCTCTTTGAAAAACTTCATATATTTTAAATATGCTCCTTTTACCTCTGTAGACGTTGAAAGGTCGTTTTCCTCGTATAAATGGATTTTGAGAGACAGGCGTCAATAGTTAACTCCTGAATGAACATCTAGAATAAATGCTGCTAATTTACTGCCACTCTAGAAATTACTAGTGTACAGTGTTGTGTGTTCAGTTTATTGCTCCTGTTATTTGGAATACTATAGGATCGCCATTTTTCAAATTTTTATATGTGTATATCAGCGCAATGTCCTGGATCAGACCCTTGTTTTTACGTCATGTACGATTTACTCGCTGAAATTAATTATTACAAGTATAATTTACATTTATATCTATATTTCTTTTTTGTATGAACTATGAAAATATGCAAGTGTAACTTACGAGAACATATTTCAAAGACAAATCATGTTAGAAAGCTCTCTTGCGCATCACACTGTTTTTCTTACAAAAAATATGTAATTTTGCAATAATGGGTGCATATGTCACGGTAGCAGAAAACAAGCATATTTTGTTTCCTGTGTAAAATTATGGATTTTCCCAATTTCACGAGCCAAACAGGAATACATAACCGCCCCATCTGTCAGTTAATATATATTTGAAGCAGGGCAACACAGATTCATCATCTGGTTTGAACATATTACCGACTGAAAAGTTTTTAATCTAATTTCTAAAAATCGCATTAGCTTGTAGAAACAAATAAACAAATTATGTTGGCAGATGTTTGACTCTTGTTTATTTTTTTCAGCTGATCGACGCAAGCTACCGTAGTAGTCCATCTTTCCAGACATCGGCTGTGATAGTTTTGTGCTCCGTTCTACTTGGACTTCTTGTGTTTATAGCAGTCATACTTGTTTGGAAGTAAGTATTTTTGTACTTTTTTTCTTAGTAACTTCGTACGTCTTTATACATAACAGAACTTGAACCGTTATCGAGTTGAGTGCAGCACGAAAATACAAATGAGAGAGGTAAAGTTTTGCGAAGAAAGTTGTATAATGACAGGCACTAACAGTTTACGTATAATGGTACATATTTATTTTTGTTATTCAGGAAAAATTGTTGTTAGAAAGTATTTCATAGATTATTTCCTTCATTATAAATCTACCCAATCAGAAAACTCTATTCCAATAATATTCCGTATATTGTCAAAGATTTTGACGATTTAATTGAAAACGATGCCTCTTAGCCTACAAGAGTTTTTTTTATTATTTTTTAATTCTATGCCAAATCATTAAACCATTGCCTCTAACCAAACCAAATGTCGTGGTAATACAACAAATCGTTTTTTGTTAAAATATTTAGAAAAATGGTCAATTTCAGATAGATCTTCGTCACCTTATATGCAACGGCGGTTCGTGAGTCAAGAGATAGGGAGGTCAATTAGAAAAGTTTCCTGTATTACCTATCTAAAGTGATTTAAATTCCAAGTCGATCCTCCGATCTTTTTGAGATGCAAAGTGTTCAATTACTTTTTCATTAAAGTCTTTATTAATGCCCTTTCTATGGTAAGCATAGCTAAAGAAGATAACCTTTCCTGACCCATGGTATTTCTTAAAAATGTCTTTATTCTTTTTAAGGTGGAAAAACAACATTCACTTTCGATGGTAGTCATAGGGAGAGTACACAAGATTTTTAACAGTTTGACACTTTCAGAAAAAGTATTGCACAAATTATTATTAATAAAATGCTGTAACAAAGCAACTGCACCTTCACTATTGGAAAAATCTTCTCGGCTATATAATATTTCTAATTCAGTTTTAAGTTTCAAATGATTTATGACTGGATACTCCGTTTTAACTAATTTAAACATATCTTGAGGAAAGCTTTTTTTCTAATCTTTAAATCGATCTGCGTGAAATAACTGAAACACTGCTAAATGATTACTGAAGCCAAACCTGTTTTTGATCTCAGATCACAAACTTCTAATGAAATTCTCATTTTTGATTCTTCCGTTTTACATCTGGGCAGACTGCATGGATGTCTCCTCCAAATAGTTATTCAAAATTTTATTTCTGATGTCTTCAATTTTACTATTAAAAACGCCAATACACTTATTTACTGTTATGACATCGATATTACATTTTTGTAATTGATTGAACAATATATCACAATGAGGCATAACAAAATGAAAAAAAATTAAACAGTAAAGAAAATGTTCATTTTGTAAGTAGTTTTTTAAACCAATAGCATGGTTTAGAGTGTTGTTTTCTGATTCATTATCAATGATTTTTTCTAAACAATGTAATAATTCTGTTCAATAGGTATAAACAGTCTCTATGCACTTTGTATTAAAATTCCATCGTGTTGGAGCCGCCTTAGGTAATCTCACCTTAACAACATTATCTAACATGGCTGTTCTTTTTGGCGATTTTCCAAAGAATGAAGAAAAGCTATGTAAATTAGAAAAAAAAATTTTATACTTTTATCCTGACCTGATTCTTTTTGTAAAATTAAATTTAGTTGATGAGCGTAACAATGAATAAAATTTGCTGAAGAATAACTTTTTTTAATTAAAAATACCTATTAACTTATTTTTTCTTATCAAGAGATGTTTGCTTTATCGTCATATTAGGTTTTGGACGGCCACCACCTTTGAATTTCACTCGGTCTTCATAACCCAACATATGTCCATCTTTCAGTTTTAATATATTTTGTGCAACACTCATATTTAATAGTAAACACCAAAAACACTGTTTTACTTAATTTCACGACAAGTAGAGATTTACTAATAAAATGTTCACAAATAAAAACATTAAAAACAACGCGACAGAATTTACCGATCATTTGGTACCTAGTCAGCATTAAGACTGCTGACTGGCGACTGCTCTACTAAACTTCGTGCGTTACCGTGTCAGGGTCGTCAGGGACATTGTCCCCGCCAGTGTTTTCTGTCTCTTTTGCTTTCTGACGATTCGCGTATAAGTCTATTTCACTTTAATTGGTTTCAAATTCGGTCCGTAGCTAGCTTTGAGGACACGTTGTGGATTGACCCAAGATTTTTAAATTCTATAAATGAATAATGTAATGATCTAGATATTTGAATAGTATTGTGCATAGAATGAACTAGAAACTTTAATATATTTTTTAAGAATATTAAAAATATATATATTATATACTTTTAAACTTCAGAAAATGAATAGCTCTATTTTTTTATTTGTATGTGGGAGGTCATTGACCAAATGACCCTATAGAAGAACCGCCAGTGCTTATATGCGAACTTTTCTTTCTTATTTTGACATAAGGAGTATGCGTCTGAATTTGTGTCGTTCTCTTTTGAAACACTCTGTATACTAGAGATATTACTATTGATTCTTTCACACTTGTGGTCTATCTAACAGTGTATACTGCACAAGCTAAAAAATGACCAAGGAAACATCCCGTAATACATTTTAAACCTCCTTTCCATAAGTAAATTTTTCACTTTTGATCCGATGCCGTGATGTGCTTTAAATTTAAATTCCGCCCGTTAAGGGTAGCTTTATGATACGGCACTTTGGACCCACCGGCCGTCGTTCCGTATAAAAATGTGTTAAGAGGAAGTGGTGGCTTTACAAGGAGTACTTGATCTGTCTAGAGGTCGGAAGTGGATTTTTGTGGGCAGGCGAACACGTGAGATATATGGAGGGTCAAGTATTATAAATGTAGAGGGGTTATTAATGGTAGACTCGGCATTGGTTACTTTTAACAACTTTATATAAAAAACAGTTAACGAAACCTGCACACGGGAATTCGATAATTAGGTAGGCGGGCTATAAAATTATGGCTATGGCCGATATATCGCTTTTTGTACCGCATAGCTAACCTCCCGTATCTATATAACTATTCTTGTTTGTTTAAAATTGATGGCGCTGTCGATTTGCAGGATAGACTAATCTGTGATATTTTAAAATTTTCATTGGAACGTTTTATATACAAAAACAGTCTAACTAGACAAAATTGCTAGATACTACAATAAGAGAAAAACTGTATACAATAATTAGAAAGGTTTATTAAAATTTAATCAATTTATTTGCTAAAGCTTTTTTAACAGTAAAGAAGTCTAAAAAAAAAAATAACAATTTTATTTAACAAAATTTCAAAATAATATTTTAAACTGGTAATGCAACCTAGTCGAAATGACACACTGGTTGCCTATATATAACACTGGAACTTGACTCTTATGCTCATCAACATAGAGGCGACATTTTTGTCAGAAACAGCATAGAACTTTATTTAATTTTTTTCTCCACTGAAAGAATTTAAGAACTTTTACTTACCATTATGTACAGAATATGTTAGAATGTATACAGTATGGTGCACTATAGAAATTTTGTTGATAATAATAAAAATTAAGGTAGTGTAATGCGCTGTATTTGTATCCTAACATATTTTGTGCATGGTGGGATGGTAAATAAAAGTTCTTAAATATTTCTTTCAAGGAAAAAAAGATAAAACTCTGTGTGTTTCTAGCTGTCAAAAATGTCGCCTTTATGTTCATGAGCATAAGGGTCAAGTTCCAGTGTTATATATAGGCAACCAGTGTCATGACTAGGGCTGTCAAAAATGTTCCGTGGGACAGTGGCGTACGCGAAATTAACTAATACGAGAAACAATAAACTCTTACAATTCATAACAATGTATGTAAAACTTACTCTCTTAACTAGCTTGATGAACTAGCTTGCTTATCACAAACTGGAGAAGATGTGTAGTCATTTTGCAGCATCAGGTATGTTTCTATGGTTGTCTCCATGAGTGATGTTTGTTTTGGTGAAAATATATTCTTATATTTTGAAAACGACCATTCATCTACTGATGTAATACACACATACGTGAAATAGTCTTTGAACGCACTTAACGGATCTGGGACTGCACCATCACATATTTGTCTTAATTTGGTAAAACCGGTGTCTTTATTTAACACACTCGCGAACTTTTCTTTAACGCGCTCATTTGTTGCGTCACCTATAGTGTGTAGCAGTAGATTTACTTTGTCCACTATTTGCAGTGACTCCGCTAACGACAACGCACTGTTTTCTAATTTTTGTATGCTTTCATGTAATGGTTTATAGTTCTTTGCAATATTTTTTAAAGATGTTTCAACGGAAATATCCTCGAATTTTGTCTGGCTTTCCTTAATAGCTGCAGCTTCATCTAGATTGAATTGTAGTATCACAGTTTTTATTTGTTGGAAATATTCAGCATAATAAAAAGCTGCCTGCAACCATGTTCCCCAGAGTGTAAGAATCGGCTGTGGTGGTTCAGGAATACCGGGACACTTGCTATAAAATGCACGGAGACGTTTAGGAGATTTAAGAAACACTTTTTTTGTACTTGCTATTTATGCATCCACTTCTGGAAAACCTTTTCGAATAGTTTCTGCCACAAGATGTAAAGCATGCACTTTACACTTAACATGTATAAACGTATAACTTTGTTCTTGCAAAGAACTGCCTACCGAACGCATTGTCACGGCGCCATCAGTCACAAACATCAACACTTGACTTTTTTGCAGTTAAAATTTTTCTAACGTCTCCAGCACCACCCTGGTAATTGTTTCGCTAGTACACTGACTTAGTCTTTTGCTAGCTAGTAACAGTGGAACGGTCGGTTTAAGAGGGTTCAGTACTCGTACTATAACATTTAAAATAGAATTTTTTTTATAATCTGTTGTCTCATCAACAGATAACCACGGCCGTGTATTTTTTAATTCACATTTCATATTATTTACCATGTCTACGTGTACAGTTGGTAGTTAGTTACATAACGTTGTGCGACTTGATAACTTCACCTGGGCATTGTATTTATTCCAGAACTCTCGAAATGGTTGTTTATCGAGTATGTGCAGCGGAACATCACAGGCAATCAGCATTAATAGTAAATCAAACATAAACTGTGTTGTGGAAGGCACGCCATTTTTTTTATTTTTATGGTGTACACTATTTACGTGAAGTCCATAATCACGCTTATCCCAGCACATCACATCTTTCTCGCACACTTTACAAATTATTTTAGCACCATCATAGAATAAATCCGGGAATTCACCTATGAATTTATTCACTTTGTCAGCAAATGGGCGTTTTCTACCTCTGCGTACGTCTGCCATGCTTTATTATTAAATTAATATCAACAATACAGTACAACAAATAAAAACACAAAAACAATATGCAAATACGCCCAAGTGACTTAACGTGTACACAACTCGAAAGCTAATAATAGACTGGACTGGAGAAAGAGTTTCGCGGTCAAGGTGAATGCCGGCGACAGTAAGTTCATCTGTACTCTACGACCATGATACACAGAAACGAATTGCAGCTTTAGTCATGACTCTTTCACGTAGGTTGCATAATTATTAATTATATGACGTCACAACTGATTACTGTTTCAATGTCAAATACTTTATTTTCAAATTCTGATTTTAAAAGAAACTGACAATGTCACGTATTTCGCGGCGTCTTAATTTTTGACATTAAATTACCTTTTACCACAAGAGGAAAGTCGAAGGAAAATTTTCTATTCAAACTGTCTCTTTTGAAGATTCACATCAGTTATTTACATCTATTAAATTTTGATTTACATTACTGTGAGAGAAAGGTTAGAAGGAATTCTTTTTTTCAAATATTCGTTTTTACATATAACATTTTTTTTCTATTTATGTATTTTTAGTTTCTCATCTTTCTAGATAAATAAAGTATTGGCGTCGTGGAAAAAATGAATTCTAAATTATGATGAACATAAACGCTTTGTACCTGAAAATAGAAAATTTATTCGAATTGGCATGCAGTCTGGTTGTTTATATATCTGTGTCGCCGCCGATCATTATTGTCACGTCTCAACTTGCAAATCTGAAATTTTATATATGCATATTATCTGGCTATTGAATAACAGTGAAATAACACTAAGACCGGCATGTTACAAACGGGTCCAAAAAAAAATGCTCAAATAAAAATTGTTTAGAAAGAGGAGATATTCTTGAAAATATCTCATTAGGGTACAGGGTTATCACGGTTTCACCCCAGTTCAGGTGTCTATTTTTACAGAAAAATGTTTATATGAAAGTGATTAACCTCAAAGAGCAACCTCAAACCTCATTTTTAATTTTTAAATATTTCAAAAAGTATTAAAAGAAAGCCAAACCTATCAATCATATTCCCCATCCAAAAATGCAAAAATATACAGTGTCCTAACTAGCACTAAAGTGACGGGACTTGACATCGGAACTTTAATGTAGTAGTCATTATATAACTGTCACTAAATTTGGGACTTTAGTGTAAAATTTATAATGATAACTGAAAGTGTTCTATTTAAAGTTCCTGTAACGTGGTCGAGAAATTTTATGGAACTTTAAAGTTGTGTAACTTATTAGTGACATCTTGAGTAAAAATAACGTTATTTCTACGAACGAAGTGACTTTAAAGTGATTTTTACTACTCCCCTCTAGTTCAAAACGACTACAAAGTTACGTATACTTAGAAAACCTATTATAAAGTGATAAAAACCTATTATAAAGTCAACACTTTCTTATTCGGAACTAATTGAACATGGCGTCGAAAAGAAGTAAAACAACAATACAGATTTTCCTGCATTCATTCAACCCATATTCGTTGAACCAGATAAAGTAACCAGGTTAGGAAACTTCGCGGGAAAATCGGACATTGCAGTGAAGAACCAACAAATATTTAAATAAAGAATGTAATTGATTGTGATTTGTTTGTTATTAAGTAAAATTTCGCCTACTGAAAAAATTTGCGAAATTCAGCCAAATTAGGGAAGGTACAAAATTTACGAATATGTGAAGTGACGAGATGACAGAAAAATCTGCATATAACTGTCAACTTAAGCCAATCCCAAGCAAGAAAATTATCTTTACTATACTCCATGCATGTAATATAAGAACATAAAAATTTCTAGCATAGGCACGTGGTATTATATAAATACACTTTGTGTATTTATTTAATGCACTGCGCGCCTAGAGGACTGCACGACTGAAGGCCGACAAAGGGTCGCTCTGTGAGTCCAGCTAAACAATTTTTATGTGGTCATATGAAATGAATGGGGCATAGATCGGATCAGCCAGCTCTACCAACTTAGAAGTGAGGGTCGTAAAGTATGTGGGAATCTGCAAAAACCTTTTCGTAGCAGCGTATTAGACGCCGTGCCAGTTGAAAGTTAGCAAGAAAATGTTGTCAATCGTCTCATTTGGTACTTTTTGGTAAACATAACTACATAGTGAAATTGTTTTAGTTCCCCTCACATTTTTTTGAAGTAGCAACAACTATAACGTTAGTCGCATTTGCTACTTTATGGTAAACGTAACTGAAGGAAAATAATTTTGGTTTTTGTCATCCCTATTAAGTGATGAATACTTTGTTGACGAATATACCACTATAAAGTTACTCAATCAAAATTTACCATCTTTCTACTATTGAATGATGACACCATATTAACGTAGATAAAAATATAATTTTGAAAATCTTTTTTTTTATTAAATATGGTCATTTGCAAACATTAATTCATGCAAATCATATAATTGATAAAACGAACTTGCAATTAAATCCTCCGTACAAAATCCGATGGCAAGAGCGCCACATAAAATCTGGAGAAAGTAATGGGGTGTATTTAATAGATAAACCCATCGGCTCGTCAGTATCTAACCAAATTATATGGGTCCGATAAGTGAGGCGAGGCGAATAGCATTACAGTGTCTTGCAAGCTAGACGGTGTGGGGTGAAAACAAAGCCAAAATGTTGGAAAACAATGCATAAAGACGCCGAGAAATACTCGTGGGAAGTAAGCAACGCGTCGAAAATAAATCTGGCCTGGATTTTTAATCCATAGGAATGTTTCTAGCAGAACAATGACTGTTGCAGGCTGATTAAAATTTACTCGGTCTAGCTGAAAATCTACTTATTTAATCCCAATTAAATGGTAATCTCCCTCGCGCGAACTTTGCGAATTTAAATATTTATCTATCATAAAATTTAGAAAATTTGCATTTAGACATTCTAATAATTTCTTAGCTGCGAATAATTCTATTTTAAAATCTAATTTCCACTGTAAAACAAGGTGTAGCGACTAGCGAAGCCCTTCGTATTTCGTCTGTTATCATTGTTCTCATTTTACTGAATAACGCCGCAGTTGCTAAGTGAGTACATTACAATTGAGAAGCTTATTCATCTAATAGTTGGAAAGAGAATGGGATTCTAAGAAAAAATAGTGAGCCTTGAATTCCGAAACTTGCCTAATCGTAGCGAGCAGATAGATTGAAGTTCTTTGCGTGCCGCATTTACGAGGGTTATTTTATTCCGGCTTTTTAGATATAAATTTTCTGTAAAATTTCTAGCTCACCTTTTTTTCACATGTTCAATTTTTCGGTAAAGATCGTACACATAGTTTATCAAAAATTTTGATTTACCTGTGTATAATTCTGTCTCAAACGAAATCAGGCACATACTTTAAATTTCATTAGTTAAAGATGTAATGGAAAATTCTAAGCCCTAAAATGTAAAGATACATGTAAATCTTGATAGACTTCCAATTCTAATTGGTTTATTAAGATGCCAATATTTTAATGTCATTAATTTTTTTGAAATTATATTTTCTAATTGTTCATCATAAAACAGAATTTGAATTCATAAATAAACTCCATTTATAGGGAATATATAAATAGTTCCGATCCGGACACAATATTTTCCGCAATTTTCAAGTAAACGTCCAATAATCTTATGGCCACCTTCCAAGGAATGGATTCAGGCTATTTTATAGGGACACATATGATATTTTAGTATCGCTTACATTGTGCTTTTTACTTAGCTGTAATAGTTCAGCTCTTATCTTATTGACAAATGTAGATTTTGTACCAATGGATTTAAACTTACCACATACAATAATAAAGTTCTTTCTTTCACTTTTCTGTAAAAATATACAAATTGTATATAATTTTATACATAGCAACATTCTAAAATATATTTTTGTTTTATCTAAAAAACATGTATGAATCCTCAAAAAGTTCCAGCTCCTTCGTATACGGTCCTTCCATCGAAGCACAAAAATTAAATTTGTGACATTTCGGTTTTATATTTGGTTGATTGTATTAGTTTTGGGAAATATTTAGTGCATTAAATTGTTATAATTGTCGGTTTTAATGTGTTCAATAGTTTTATTTTTGTGAATATCTTTGGGATATTTGTTTACTGGCAACAACGCCCTCTAGCGTTATCAAAATTATGCCGTTGAATTTCCATGGCTAACTAGGGACACATTTTTTCGATATAACTCTTTATTATCATTAGGTAAAAAATTCTGCCCATGTGCATATATGGAACCTCCCGTATATTAAAATATTAAACTCTTGTAAATTGACAAATCTTAACATATCCCACATTTTTTTTATAAACTCTAGTATGCTCGGTATTTTCTTCTTAACTTCAGAAACCAAGCGTATAAAACATAATAAAGAAAATGAACATAAAAAGTTTGACAAGTCTCTGGAGCATCTGTTTCATAAATATCACATTAGGATTTCAGAAAAACTTTTCTAACTCTTTAGAACAATTATTTAGTGAGTTATATACCACCATCCAAGAGAGTTTTGGATACCTATGGAATTAAAGTATTAAGTTGTATAATAAATAAGTTAATTTTATTATTGTTTGCGGAGTAATTTATTGGACATGAGAAATCAACAATTAACACCACAGGAAGTCTTATGCTAAATGGGATGGGATTAAAATGCCATAAAACGTGACATTCGAAGGAAGCCAACAGTTGTTTTTCACATACCGGATGGTCCACAAGAAACCAGACTTGAACTGTTCATATCAAGTTTCATACCAAAAGATAATATTGGAATGTACTGGGTGGATGAATGTGATTTCAACGAGTCTATTAGAATTGGAAAAAATAAGAATCGAATAGGGAACTTGCCTATAATTTTAAAAATAAAAATAATACTAAAAAACATAGCATAATGTTGTAATAAAACGTGTACTTCACAAAAAAAATAAGTTTTCTAATTCCACGCGATCAGTATAAAGGATCTAAACAGCGATAAAATTGAAGTGGCCCGAAACGAGCTACTATTGACTGTGACGTCACACCATACCATATTCGGTAGTCGTCGCGCCGGGAAGCAATACAATCAGATGTTTACCGGTGTTATAAGACTGTGGTTGATTTATTAGTGACTGTTCTGATATAAATATATAATTGTGTTTTGTAGTACCGCTTATTGTAGTTGTACAGATATTTTAAAATGACTGATCAAGGGTTTTCAAAGGGCCAATCTGATAATTTGTCTAAAGTGGATATGTTTATGGTGGCATCTTTTATACAAAATAGTGAAAGTTTTTCCCTTGGAGAGGTCCGCGGGGTCAAGGCAAAGAAGTATGTAATTTTTTAGCTTTTAGTAATAATTTATAAACATAAAATAGTTATGACTTGATCACGGAATAAAAAGAAATAACTACAAAATGCTTAGTCGCAACTAAGCATTTTTAGCAGACTTAGTCTTATGTTTGAAAGAATTTAGGGTAATTCTTTACAACAGCCACTTCTATATTTTTCGTGTTTTTTTTTGTACACACGCGTAAAGTGTCTCTATAGAAGACATTTGCTGCAAAGGAAATGTTGCGCAAATGTATAATTACCTATCGTAGGTATTTTCGTACTATGTTTTGGGGCAAGGAAAATAAGTGATTGTGTCGTGTTATCATTCACATAATAGATAAATGTAAGATTTGAATAGAATAAATTAAAGGACAAGGGAAAGGTATTTGCAATATACTATATATACTAGAGGTAAACATTTTATTCTTCGTAGACAGTAGTGTTATTGAACTTTTATATAATTGTTGCACATTCTGTAGGATACTCTTCGCAGTTTTTTGAAAAGAATCTTGTGTTTGTCTTATAAACTTCATTCTTACAATACCTAATGTATTGACTACATATTTAATTTTCTCTCCCGATGGTGCCGACTGTACTGGCGAAACGCGTGGCAGTATATTTTATAGTATAAACTAAAATTCATTCTTACAATACCTAATATATTGATCACATATTTAATTTTCAATTTTTTTTTCATCTCCCGATGATGCCGACTGCGTAGGCGAAATTTGTGGTAGTATATTTTACAGCATTTTGGTGTCTTTAGAAAATTACTTCAATTTTAGTAGCACATTGAAAATTGCAACCCTATGTAGATTCATATTTTTAAATAAAATGTCCTATAACTTTTTTAGTCACTATTTGATTTTTTTCAAAAACAATGGATTTCTTCCTCTAGCTAACACTAACTTATAGCCCAAATTTCAATTCGAACGGACTTTCTTTTTTAGTTATCGTGCTTACAAGAAACGTGACGGACAGACAGACGGACGGACAGATGAACAGACGGAAATTTTGAAAGTTGTTCAGAATTCGATGACGAACGAAATGATTTTTTTCTCTGCGAGCGATATTAACGATTTTAGAAATGTCCCGATCAAATGCAATATACTCTTCGTAATCGTATTTGCGAAGAGTATAATAATAAATAGCTGTTTACTTTCGCACCAGGAAATTACCTTTACTTAGTATCACTAAATTACATTCTGTCTACTAATCTTATTTTCTAACATTGTATACACATTCTTTCTTTAATCCTACCCTAATTAAAATTCAATAATTCGGAATTCGGAATATTTTATTGCCCGCCTGCGAAAAAACTAGTAGATAGACATATAGTATTTAATAATGTACTTACATTAAAATGATCCTCACACACATGTAGAGACCTACTGCTCTGTGAAATGTCTTTTTCATTTCTTCTACACGCTTTTAGCCATTTTGATCGACGAATCTTATCTTCTGGCAACATTATAAATATTTTATCTGGCACTTTTACTGTAGTATTCTTACACAACGGTACAATGCAATATTTAAAATAAGGAGTTTTTGTTTCTATTTTAAGTACCTATACACTTAAAATTTATGGCGATGCTGGTATTTTTACGGCTGAAATCAAGCAGTCGAGTGCTGGGATTTCCGTCGTGGTATGGTGTGATGTCACGACTACTCCCGCGCTTTTGAACCTGTTTGAAACGGTTCGCTCGCGCGCGAAAATTTAATAATTTATAACAAATTTATTATTGGGAATTAAGGCGTCATATTTTGCATATCTTATTTTTTAGTATTGTAGAACATTTTTATGAAGTAAAAAAAAATGTGCAAGTTCCCTATTATGCAAATTAAGCATTCAATTAAAAAAAAATGCAAGTTTAGGGTATATCTTGAAAACTAAAGAAGAATCATGTAAATATATTGAAAATATTTCATCCTAAACGAGATACAAGGTGGTTTGAATCGCTGCAAAATGTAAAAATTTAATAACGCCAAAACAAAAGAGATCGGTAGCTACAAATCTGAATGGCCACCGAATTTGTCTTGAAAAAGTAGACAATTGATGTTATACCTGAGGGGTAAACCTGTCGACAAAAATCTGCATCTACACCAAACTTCTACTTCCTAAGCGTTTCAATGGAATTCCACAAACTGGAAAACGACTATGAATCTAATTCAGTGGAAAAAAATATAGCAATTTCAAGAAACAGAGGAGAATAATATCTTTCCCAAAAAAAGAAAACTTATGCCGAAAAAGAAGATAGAACAGGGATTGTTGCGCAAGGAAAACTGCAGATTGAGGTCCAGTGAAAAATTTAATTTGAAAGCAAGAAAGGCTATTCTCAAAAATGTTTATTGTTTGGTCATTAACTCTAAAAATTTGCCAGTTGTACGTCATAGAATTAATGTAAAGACACCGAAAAATTATTCACGTATAGACAATAATGTTGGTATGTAGAGATGCATTTTGTTCATTTCGTCAATATAGCAGGAAAAATATGTTGACGTTACCACAAACAAAACTGAAAACTGGACAATCTACTACTTTGCCTGAGAAAATAGAGAGCACCACACAAACAGGCCACATCGACTAGGACTAAGAACATGTACAAACATTTCCAGCCGAGAAATCACATTATTCACGGAATAATATAACTCAAAGGTACATAATGTACATTATTAGTAATGCGAGGACAAAAACCTTTGCCACAACTATATGGTGAAACTTTCCTCATATGCTAATATAACTGTGGATTTACAGCAAACAATTCCACTTCCGAAACTCGACCTCAAATAGCAAGTTGTTTGTATGGGTCTTGCTACTTGATCAAAGAAACGGATGAAAATATTAATCATCTTGTAATTTGATCGAACTCATGTGTCGACCAAAATAAAAATTTTAACATTGTTTCTACCAACTTCTAATTTTGAATAGATTGTTCAAGATTATTGACCACAACCTCCCGGAGGTTGGTTATAGTTACCTGGACTCCAACAGAGGTTTTGGTCGGATTGAAAACGATATCAAAACAGTGGAAACTGTTTACGTACCTGAGCAATACCAAGTCCAAAAAAATATATGTGTTGATATGAAAAATTACTTTTACAATTTTGAAGAACTTTCAGGAAGAAACTTGTTTAATAAAAAAATAAGAATACTCTGGACGAAAAAGTAAACCTCGGAGACTATTAAAGAAATAGGATTGAGTATGTACTACGGGCATTATTCATACACAGAAAGACTCTATAAGTATACACCATTCTGAGAGTGGATTTATTAAAGAGAAGCCGGGAACGTTAGAAGGAAGATTTAGGGAAAAAATATGAACTAACAGCTGAAAAATTCAGCAATTCAGGCAAAGAATTCCACATGCTTGTACACCAAACTTCCAAACAGGTTTACCCCTCAGTTATGCATAAAAACCCCCAATCCCAGCGCAGCTGATGAAGAAAACAGTATTTTCTTCCTCATTTACATAAATTTATTGTTTGTCCATTTCATTTTAATGTTATTTTAAGTAAGCTTTTCGTTTCGACATGGTTAAAGTTGTATTTATTTTGTTATTGTTTGCCATATTTAAAGTAATTATGTCAAACGTAGCACAAATATTGTTCTTAAAATGTCTATTAACTGTGGACGTGACTCCTCTAATTTTAATATAATAAATAATTGGTTTCCCCTTTTAAAATATTTTGTATTAGAATATTATTAGAATATATATGTAGTACGTAAATTAGATATTATACAGAGTATCCTAAATTTAAAAGGATAGAGAAATGTCACCCAGTTGCACATTGGAAAGAAAAGGGCTGATTTAATATTATTTTTAAACTTTACGAACATACCACAAAAATAACTCTATCTAGTTATCGTATATTTGCAAACTAGGGATATGCAAAGTTTTTCGAGAATGTGAAAAACTAAATTTAGTTAATAGCGCGAGTGCATTACAACAAATCTAAAACTATCTGTCAAAATTTATGTTTAAGTTCTGTGACTCTAAATGCGAATCCACATAAAACATGCAAAATTCTGTTATTTATTTTGTGCTGTACATTTTAGTAGATTACATTAGATCCCTTCGCTGGAAAATTATAAATTCGAATGTCAAAATCCAGGCAGGCGCTTTCCTCCATCATAATTTATATTTAGTTTATGGATTAGGGTTCTATTAAAAGTTACCGGCCTTGTAATTGCGTTAGGATTTTGGAAAATAAAAAAACTCGAAGTCAAATATGATGATTTCGGTTGACAGTTCGTTATAATACTGTCATTGGATTTAATATATCCCCTGGAGATTTGAAGTTTAAAATTAAAGATATTATCCGAGAGGCGAGACTAAAGCTCGACAGAGTTATTTTTCTTAATCTGGATACAACGATGATTTGTGTTTTTATTAACATTCCAATTTAAATTTTAATAGAGGCCGATAAGCATATAGAAAAATGCAGGGTAAGCCTGTCGGCTGTCAAGTTTATTGTTGTCTTATCATGTGTTGATATATGAAATTAGAAAATATGGCGGAGGAACTGATGTTTTATGAAAATTTATTATAAAGGTGGTTCAAATAACTCGCACCATTTATCACTCCCTCCGTTATTACTAATTTAGACTTTGGGCTAGTAAACAAGTTAATAAGAGTGAGTTACAGCGAAAGGAGAGACTACTCTAGAAGAAAATAACAAATCCAGAACCAAATAATTTAACACGCAAATATAATTTTAATAAACATCATGACAACAATATAGAAACAACATAGGCAGAAGAAATAAAAATACATAATTAAATGAGATGTTCAAATTGTCTTCCATTATTATTCAAACATTCTCTGGATCTGCATATTGTGCCTGAACGAACATTTAATAACATTTGGTGTTATTGACTCACAAGCATTTGTAATTTTTGTTCTTAAATCATCAGTATTCTGTGGCATGCGGAGATAAGCCTTATCTTTTACATAACCCCAAATAAAATATCTAGAGGTGATAGATCCAGAGATCTTGAGGGCTATTTAATAGGTCTATTGGTGCAAATCCAAGAATTAGTAAATAAACGATTCAAAAAGTTGACACGTACTCTTGATTATGTGCAGGAGCACCAACTTGTTGGCACAATAAGCTGAGTCGAACATCTAATGGAGGGCGGTATTAAAAATTCCTTAAATTAGTTTCCAAAAACATTATGATGTAGTTCTTGATTCATATTGTCCTTAAAAAAATAAGATCCAACTAATCTTGTGTCCAATACACCAAGCCATACATTGACACGAAACCGTTCTTAAAATTATTTATGTGGTTACAGGGAATGCTACAAATAACACTCAGATAATATTGTGTTTCTTGTGTCCATTGTGGATTCTCTATAGCCCAGCGCCATGAATATTCCTATTAAAAAAACCATTGTTTGACAACCTTGACTCGTCAGTCCATAAAATTTAATAGCATGTACTTGGATTTAATCTAAATTTTTGTACAATCCATCTACAGAATACTCTTCGTTTCAGAAAATCAATTTCCCGCCAATGTTGTATTTTACGACACTTATAATTACGATTTCTTCTTTTCCTTAGTATTCTACGGACACTATATTTTTTGATATTTACAGTGTGATTGAATCTCCCTTAAAGATACCAGTTGTCTTTGTTCATTTTTATTTTCTACGTATATAACTATTTTATCTGTTTTTGTAATATCACTCATGATACTTTTTACTGGTTCTTTCTTTATTAAACCTTAACTACGTAAACGAAGTTCTAATTTTCTAAAATAACCTAAATGCGGATATTGGGATAAAGTTCTTCATATCTTTGCTCTGTATTTAAAGGATTTCTATCACATTTTGCGAAGACCAACAGTATATCAACTTTTTCATCAAATGAATACGTTTCCATTTTTTAAGGCTTTTGACTTTTTTTCCTTTTCAATTTTTCAGTAAGATCAATAGTAAGCTCGTTATTTGAAAATAAACAAAAATTGGATTCTTCTTCCTAAAAACGCAAAAAATGCATATTCAAATTATCCTTTGCCAAATTTTTGCATCCTACCATTTACGCAGATACAGCAAATTTCCCTACTTGTTGGGTTATCGTTGAGAGTGAAAAAAATTAATTTACTTGCAGTGCTAACTTTTGTCATTTGTACAACAGCGTAGCCATAATGTAAAAATACATCAGATAATACCTACGTCTATGTATTGTTATAAAAGTTCGATAGATTGAACGATAGTTGCGAAGCAAACGATAAAAATTTTATTAAAACAAAAACGCCGATTTAAATCATCGAGAACACAGCGGTCAGTGTACTGTAAACAATAACAAAATTCAATATAATTCTGAAGAGGAAATCGCCACTGGTATTCCAGATAACTTCCACAAGGATGATCACGTTGTGACATAGCGCGTCGTCATTTTGTTGAAAAATGTCGCTTTATCAACATTAAAATAGCCCGGTCGGTCTTTGTGTTGGTACAACTAAAAAATAACTAATATTTCATAACTACACAGACGCATTAATAATAGCTCACCATATGTGCAGGCTCGGGTTCATCTTATGGAGAGATTTTTCGATGATTATTTAAAATGCGTCATAAATAACTTCTCCCCGTTTCAGGCTACATTACTTGGGGTATGCAGGGGAACTAATGAACATTAGTTTTTGCCTCGTCTCCCAAGTAATTTCCTCATTACCATTCATCATAAACAAAAAATAACTGAATACAAAAACTTTGTAACAGAAGAGATAATATTCAAATCGTTTAACTCGTTCACGTACCCGATGTAAAAACAAAAACGCAAACGCCAAACGGCCGGAATTTATGAGAGGCTCTTTAACTTTTAACATTAGGACTGAAACGGCAGAATTAGTGAAGTTTATAATAATATTTTAAACGTAGTCCCGTAATCCTTTCGGAAGTAACCTGGAAAGATGTGAAAATTTACGGTTCGCAAACGGAAAGACGTATGTAAACTGTCGTTTGGCTTGGCCTAAATTTTTATTTGTCTTTACTGTACCGGAACTTTCAATAAAATTTATTCCACTGCGAAGTTTCTGCCTGAGACTGCTGGGGTAGAGTTTTCTCACAACACTATACGATAATTATTTGAAAATTAACTTTATAAGGAACATATTTATAGGTGAATGTGATACATTTCATAATTCCCGCAGTTTATTCCTTTAGAGGAAAAATAGTAAGGACAAAACATCGCAAAAATTCCATCAAAAGCAAATTAAATGTTTGTACTTCGAAAACTACTAACTAGATGGAAATAAAATTTGGATAAAAACCATAAGTCATTTAATTCTTCAGGAAAATGCAAATAAATAGTTTGTTAAATTTAATACTTTTCTTTTTTTAGTAAACTTCAGCAGCACAAACATATACTCATTATTAAAGCTGCAAATCGTTTCTGTGTATCATGGTCGTAGTGTACAGATGTACTTACTGTTGCCGGCATTCACCTTGACCGCGAAACCCTTTTTCCAATCCAGTCTATTATTAGCTGTCGAGTTGTGTACACGTTGTCACTTGGGCGTATTGCATATTGTTTTTGTGTTTTTATTTTATTTGTTGTACTGTATTGTTGATATTAATTTAATAATAAAGCATGGCAGACGTACGCAGGGGTAGAAAACGGCCATTTGCTGACAAATTGAATAAATTTATAGGTGAATTCCCGGATTTATTCTATGATGGTGCTAAAATAATTTGTAAAGTTTGCGAGAAAAATTTGATGTGCTGGGATAAGCGTGATTGTGGACTTCACGTAAATAGTGTACACCATAAAAATAAAAAAAATGGCGTGGCTTTGACAACACAGTTTATGTTTGATTTACTATTAATGATGATTGCCTGTGATGATCTGTGTGCAGCGGAACAATCATTTCGAGAGTTCTGGAATAAATACAATGCCCAGGTGAAGTTTCAAGTCGCACAACGTTATGTAACTCTCAACCAACTGTACACGTAGGCATGGTAAATAAGATGAAATGTGAATTAAAAAAATACACGGCTGTGGTTATCTGTTGATGAGACAACAGATCGTAAAAAAAATATATTTTAAATGTGATAGTACGCGTACTGGACCCTCTTAAACCGACAGTTCCACTGTTACTAGCTAGCAAAAGACTAAGTCAGTGTACTAGCGAACCAACTACCAGAGTGGTGCTGGAGACGATAGAAAAATTTGAACTGTCAAAAAATCAAGTGTTGATGTTTGTGACTGATGGCGCCGTGACAATGCGTTCAGTAGGCCGTTCTTTGCAAGAACAAAATTGTACGTTTATACATATTACGTGTAAAGTGCATGGCTTTACATCTTGTGGCAGAAACTATTCGAAGAGGTTTTCCAGAGGTGGATGCATTAATAGCAAGTACAAAAGAAGTGTTTCTTAAATCTCCTAAACGTCTCTGTGCATTTCATAGCAAGTGTCCCGGTATTCCTGAACCACCACAGCCGATTCTTGCACGTTGGGGAACATAGTTGCAGGCAACTTTTTATTATGCTGAATATTTCCAACAAATAAAAGCTGTGATACTACAGTTCAGTCCAGATGAGGCTGCAGCTATTAAGGAAAGCCAGACAAAATTCGAAGATATTTCCGTTGAAACAGCTTTAAAAATATTGCGAAGAACTATAAACTATTACATGAAAGCATAAAAAAATTAGAAAACAGTGCGTTGTCGTTAGCGGAGTCACTGCAAATAGTGGACGAAGTAAATCTACTGCTACACGCTTATAGGTGACGCAACAAATGAGCGCGTTAAAAAAAAATCGCAAGTATGTTAAATAAAGACACCGGTTTTACCAAATTAAGACAAATATGTGACGGTGCAGCCCCAGATTCGTTAAGTGCGTTCAAAGACTATTTTACGTATGCGTGTATTACATCAGTAGATGTCGAACGGTCGTTTTCAAAATATAAGAATATAGCGAACATCACTCATGGAGACAACCATAGAAACATACTTGATACTGCAAAATGGCTACACATCTTCTCCAGTGTTAAGAGGGTAAGTTTTACATACATTGTTATAAATTGTAACAGTTTATTGTTTCTCGTATTAGTTAATTTCGCGTACACCACTGTCCCACCGAACATTTTTGACAGAGTCCCACTCATTATATACACATAAAAAATTATATCAAGCGTTTTAAAGCAGCTTTTCATGAAATCTTCAATGTGACGTCAATTTCAAAACAATATTACGAGTATAGTGGACCATGAAAACTTTTTGACTGGTCTTTGATGTCATAATGATTTCATTGCTTGGCTTAATTTTTGATATTCTCCAAAAAGATTTGCTCTCATTTCAAGACGATTCTGTATAGATTTCCAAATTTAATTAGCCCTAGCATCAGACTGTTAAAATTAATATGTAGCCCTTGTCTACAAAAATGAAATATAGTTTTCAAGACATTTTGTGATTTAATTTAATAGAGACGACTTTAAACACTTTAGACCCGTCACACGTCTTTGAGTGCTCTTGTTCTAATTATTGTCGCTGAAGCTGAAGCTAAGTGCCTCATTGTTCCCTTTACACGTGTACTTATACTTGCTTGGACAGTTGCTATGGAAATTTCTAATTAAGTACTTTGACTACTTTGATATCTTCCTCCCTACTTATCACCCATTCTCTTCTTCAATAAGAGGCGACATTCAATTTAATTGGCATTTAAAATAAATCAATAACGAAGTCGCTTGAAATTGGCGGTAATAGTATGCACATAAAATATATTTCAGGTCGGTTCTTGTGTAAACCACCGCCCATATTACTTAAAAGAAATTATTTATAATAGGAAGGAAATGACAGAATTTGTGTGTTTTCCGTGCTTAATATTTTTGCATATACGTACAATAAAATGACGATAAACCGAATATGAATGATAAAAATGTGATGGAATCTGATTAATAAAGAAAATTTGTGGAAATAGAGTGGAGTGACAAAAAGTTTAGTGCGAGAAGAAATATATAGAGGCAGATATGCTTGAAAATATGGTTGGATGAATATGATGAAAGAAACAAATAAATAAATAAATAAATAATAGAAATAAGAAACACTATACGCTATTGTCTGATATCATTGAGAAAAAAGTTGTACAAAGAGAAAAATCTGGCAATAAGAGCTTGATACTCAGCAAGGATATGAAATAGTGTTTGTTATGCAAACAAAATTTTTACCCGTGCCCGAACCTCAGGGGTTTCCCTTAGACTCTGTTCTGCGACTTCTTAAGTTCGATATTTTCATCAATGACGTTAGCTCTAACATGAGTGTATTTAGCAAGTCATAAATGACAAACTAAGGTTATTTTATTACGATTACGCGACGTACCAATATTCTCTTGGTAAAATATTTTGTGGCATTACTTGATCATTTTAGATGCCTCACTCGATTTCGTTGCTTAATTTTTCACCTAGAAAAAAAAATCTAAAACTATATTTATTTATGTATTTTTTCTGAGGAATCCGATTTCGAAAAGAAAAAACAATTGAACGTCAAATCAAACAGTTATGGCTGAAAAACTGAAAACATAAAAATGACCCCTGTATATTAGTGCGGGAATAGAAATGTCACACTCCGCTGATTATAAATGCGTATCATATGCATACATATTTTTTACGTCCGGTTTAACCGGAAATTATCTCTTTTTTTTTAAGTGATGTAATAATATTTTCATTTTTTTATAGCAATTGTGTTCTTGGGATTTTGGTTATTTAATGATAATTATGAATGAAAATCTAAATTGTTTATTTATAAACACATTTCACAAACGTTTCGGTGGCTGTTTTCCACCTTTTTCAATGCAATGACTTAAACGAAAAAATAATCTGATGTGGCACTTTATAGTTTACAATAATGCTACTTAATTAATAATTTGTACGTATAGCGAGCACATCACTTTTTTTAACACGCTTTTATTAGCTTCACTTGTATGTTTGTTTGTTTGTTTGTTTGTTTGTAACCGACTCTTTGGACTCGATTTTGACCCACTTTAAACGGACAGATTTAATTGAAACTTTGTACACTTACGAAGAACCGGTAACAATACAATAATTTGATAAGTTTATATCATTATCCTGATCAGGATCGCCAGTCCTTTCCTCACGTATCCTCTGCGTGAGAGCAAGAGGCTTAATATTGTAAGTATATTCCGTGATTCTCAGTTCGGTCGTTGGCCGAGCGGGCAAGTCTTAGTCGACGCGAAACGACGGACTCCTCGGGCGAGAGTTCAAATCCCATGGCTAAAATAAAAAAATATTTTTTTTTCAGAAATATCTGTTGGATCGTAATATGTTATAATATCAGCATCAATAAGCAATATAAATATAATTTAAAAACAAATTAAGTTCCTCTTCTTGATAAAAGTTATTTTTCATTCCACTCAATATAAATATAGTTTAAAAAAAACTACAAAATACGCTTTCATAGCACATCAAACTAAAAGGTGAAAAATAAATATAGTTTAAAAAAACTAAAAAACACTCTTTTAAAGCACATAAAACTAAAAAGTGAAAAATAATTATTAATATAAACTGAAAACAATAATGAACGAAAAATACTAGTATTACTGTGAAAAAAGCGTGGGGCGCTTTGTGCTATATTTTTCGTATATCGAGCAACCCACGCTTTTTTCACAATAAACTAGTATTTTTCGTTCTTTATTGTTTTTAGTTTATATTAATAATTATTTTTCACTTTTTAGTTTGATGTGCTTTAAAAGCATGTTTTTTAGTTTTTTAAAACTATATTTATTACTGTTTTACACTAAGCGATGATGTTTTTGTGTTTACAACTAAGTTTGAACTAAAATCTTGAACTATCCAGTTCAAGATTTTAGTAGTTTTCTGTAAATTTTATTCAGTATATAGTCTAGCCTACCAGGATTAGAGGGCGCAGCTCTTGGTACCTGCTTTGCAGATCATCATCAGTCACTAACACATCAGTGATGTCTGGCGAGTAATAGCGTGACCACCAGAAGGATACACTTATTACTCACTACGGTTCTCTTTGTGTTCTTGCATTTTCTATGTCAAATAGTATATTTTGTGGCTTATATACGCACTTTGGTACAATAGGTAATCACTAGCAAACCATGTTTAGGAATATTTAACTTCATTTACTTTTGTAATGTGTTGTCTACATCGTGTTTTGACAGTTTTATCATGCGCTAAAGCAATCGTATTGAAACATCCCATGTTCTTTCGTGTTGTATAATCTGGATGAATGTAATCGAATCTTTTAATTTCCCCTTTGCTAAAGTCAAATATATTATTGTAAAGAAATAAACAACAAAACATACTACACGAATAATCAGATTCTTACAACTATATCTTAATTTAGTCATTTTCTGCCGAAACATCTACGAATTGACTTAGCACCAATTTATTCGTTCTTCGAGGTATTTTGTAAAGGTGAGTGAAATTGATTGGGACCATATTTAACGGGAGTGGGCCACCACAAGTCGGCTGATAAGTAACGGAGGGCGCGCCATTAGCCTTTCCACGTTTAATGACTTCCTGGAGACCGTAATGGATACCCCACGATAATGAGTCGCGTCGCACTGATTAATTATTACACATCGCCTTACTTCGCTACCTAATATTGCTCAATACGGAGTTTTCAAGATCGCTCAAGCTTACACGGAATCTCGAGAAAATTCACCCCGTCTTCTAACAAAACGAAAACAAGCTGCTGATTTAATTGCTGGCATCATAAATCATTATATAATTATTTAAAATCATATTCTGACAGGATATTTATAATATTTTTCGCTAAAAAAATTGTAAGGCGATATCGAGGAAGGGGAATGTTTTATGTCTTCCACGGTTTGGTGTCGGGTAATAGGAAAGACAAGCGGATGTTACTTGTAAACGTTTATGATTACGAGCAAGTTTTTGGTGTCGAATTTAATATGCCAAGTGAGCAGTACCTGTGCGAAGTTATATGTATTTCTTTACTTGGTTCTCATGAAAACAGGAGGATGTGAATATACGAAGAGGAGAAAAAAGTGTGGAAGAAATTCCTTATATTTCTTAATGAATTATTTTCGCAAACAAGCGCGAAATCGCCAAGTATTTTTTTAATACTTGTATACTTCAGAGTTATGAGGTTATCGACTATCTTAAATAGTAACTTAGCAAATGCCCTCTCACCTCTTGCAATATCGTTGATTATTAATAAAAAATGTACTTTATTTTTTTGTAATAATAACTATCGAACTTAATTTTCGAGTTCTTGGAAATTATAAAATAAGTTGCAAAATGTAACAAACAACAACAAAACAAAAAAAAATTATTAGGTATTTATTTTAAATTTTTAACGCAACTGAGATATTTTGACATGGTTTCTAGGCTCTTAAAGTTTTGTTTATGTTACAGAGATAACGTTGGAAATGTATACATATGATTTACCGTAGGTGTTATGCTTAAATAGTGAGTATATAATAAGATATTTTATTTGAAAAATTATTATTTTGTATCGGTAAGATGTAAAAATTGATTTCATGTTGTAATGTACCCCAATCATTTAATTAAGTTAAAATAGGTTTCGCTTAAATTTTCTATATCAGTGCGATTATTTATGGCGTTGGTATGGCTTTTTATTTGCAACATTTCATGTATGTTTCTACGGTTATAGTTAGGTTTTTTTCTAATATTTGTATGTTGTTAAAATTAAATCGGTGGTTTTATTCTATGGCGTGTTTGGCTAGTGCTGTCGTGTTTTGGTTTTGAGTTGTTATGCTATATTTGTGCGTGTATACTCTTTTATGTAGATATTGTTTAGATTGGCCTATATAGGTACCATTACAGTCGTTGCAGTCTATCTTGTATATAGCGTTAGTTTCGTCTTTGGTTGGTAGTCTAGGTTTAAGTTTTGTGAAAAATTTTTCCGTGATATTGTATGGTTTATGCGGTGTTTTTATATTGTGTTGTTTAAATACTTTTGCTATTTTCTCGGATACTGTTGGTATGTATGGCATAGACACATATTGGTGTGTGGGTTATTTTGTTATAGATTTTGTGTATTATTTTTTTATTATTGGTTCATAAAAGTGTTTAGGGTAGGAGTTTGCTTCTAGAACTTTTTTTGATTTTTTTCTCAGATTATTTGGTCTGTATTTTGGATGTGAAAGTTGGATGGCACGATCTGTTAGGCTGTTGACGCTTTTTTTGTAGTTGTTTGGTGTGCGGGATTTAAAGTTTAAGTATCTTTGCGACTACACTTTTTTTGTGTACCAGTTGGTTTCGATAATACCGTCCTTATTATATTTAACTGTTAAATCTAAGAAGTTTATGCTATTGTTTTGTTCTATTTCCTCAGTGAATTGTAACCTTAAGTGATAATTATTGAAAATATTAACCGTATATTCTATTTGGTCTTTTGGTAAGCAAATAATGTCATCTACATATCTTTTGTAGAATTTTGGTTTATAGTTTAGTGATTTTTAATACTTTATTTTCTAATTCTTCCATTACTAAATTTGCTATAGTGGCCGATATAGGTGACCCCATGGCGGTTTCGAAAATTTGTGAGAAGAATTGATTGTTGTACGTGTAATATGTAGAGTTTAGACATAAGGTTATTGCTTTGATAAATTCGTCTTGGGTGAATATTTACTAATTTCGGACCATTTATTTTTTTATACATTCTATTGATAAATATGTTGGAATATTAGTATAGTATATATAAATTCACAAAATTGCCATGAGTCTTTAACAAAGGATTCAGTTTTTCCTAAAACGTTACTTAGTATCTTAGATAAAAACTGTGAAAGATTATATGTGGGACTATTTATATTGTTTACTATTGGTCTTAATGGAATATTTTCTTTATGCAGTTTTGGTAGGCCGTATATGAAGGGAGCATGGCCATTGTGACAAATAAGTTTATTTTTTTGTTGTTGGGTTGTGATTTTCTTTTCTGTATGTTGTTTCGTCATTAAGCATCTTATTCATTTTTCTCTCATACTCTGTTTTATACATAATTACTGTTTTATTACATTTGTCGGCTGTTAGTATAAAAATATTTGAATTTTCTGTTAAAAATTTTTTTGTTTCTTTAATGTAATGATTTAATTGGTTTTTGGTTTTATTATTTGCATTTTTTAGTTTATTTTTATAATTTGTAAGTATATTACAGATTTTGTTTCTAATTTCGATTTTATTTTCGTTGTTAATATTTATTAAACCTTGTTCTACACTTGCAATTATTTTATCGATAGGAAAAGTATTACAAGGCAGAGAGAATTTTGGTCCCAGACTTAATATGTATTTTACATTATTAGGTATTGTTATTTTTGTTAAATTTTTAAGCCAGTTTTGGTTAATTACAAGTGGTTCTGATTTGATTCTTGTGTTCATTAGGCTCTTGATTTTTTAAATGTGTTTGGTTTTTGTGTTTGTAAATATGGTTTCTGTCTTTTCATTTAGTTTTTTGTAAAAAAGTCGTGTAGATAAGCGTTGTCGTAAAAGGTTTTTAATTTTGATTCGTTTTTGTTTATTTCTTTTTCGGTTAGTTTTTTCTGTGAGTATGCGTCACTGATACAGAGATTTAAGCATTGAAAATAGAAAATACATACCAACAGTATCCGAAAAAATAGAAAACGTATTTAAACAACACAATATAAAAATAGCCCATAAACCACACAATACCACGAAAAATTTTTTCACAAACCTTAAACCTAGACTATCAACCGAAGACGAAACTAACACTATATACAAGATAGACTGCAACGCCTGTAATAGTACCTATATAGGCCAATCTAAACAATATCTACGTAAAAGAGTATACACGCACAAATATAGCATAAAAACAAAACCAAAACACGACAGCACTAGCCAAGCACGCCATAGAAAACCACCGATTTAATTTTAAGAACATACAAATATTAGAAAAAGAACCTAACTATAACCGAAGAAACATACATGAAATGCTGCAAATAAAAAAACATACCAACGCCATAAATAATCGCACTGACATTTAAGCGAAACATATTTTAACTTAATTAAATGATTGGGGTACATTACACATGAAATCAATTTTTACATCTTACCGATACAAAATAATAATTCTTGAAATAAAATATCTTATTATATACTCACTATTTAAGCAAAATACCTACAGTAAATCATATGTATACATTTCCAACGTTATCTCTGTAACATAAACAAAACTTTAAGAGCCTACAAACCTTGTTAAAATATCTCAGTTGCGCTAAAACAGACAATCCAATAACATGTAACAAAATTTAAAACAAATACCTAATAATTAATAGTGTAACTAAATTGTAATGTAAAATAACCATAACTATGTTTTTAAAATATTATATTACTTGTAGTTCTCTGATGATGGTGTAATAAACCGAAACGTTAGAAAAAAAAATAATAAAATTAGTTAACCTGACCGAAATCCCCACAAAAAGAAACTATCAGATATTATTTGATATTAACGGTCAAGAAAAGAAAAAAAATGTTATTACCAGTCAGTAACGCAAAGAAAATGAAAAACTCTGTAGTATAATTACTTTGTAATACATTATATTACTTATAAATATCCTGTCAAGTAACCATGGGCATTTAAACTATATCTGAGAAAAGAAACTACGAGCCAGCTGTACAGGACATATCCGAGGGCATTTTGAACGATACATTTCTTAGATACCCGAAGTGTTTTTTACATAAAAACTCGTAATCGTTTCATGTGTTTAGGGTTTCAAGGTGGAAATAACATTTCGGTCACAAAATTCCTATCATAAAATTAGGTTCCACTTACATTCCAGCTACCTACTTAGCGATTTGACAAAAACCAAACATAAACTGGAGTTTTATCTAAAGTATGCCACTTCAGGCCACAATCTTAGGTTCTGAGCCGTCAAAGACCACCTTAACGACGCCGGTTACGATTCCAACTTGATTTTAGTTGATTCTTTATCGCTCATTGTGCATTCTTCAGAGTTAAATAGATCCACTTCTTCTACTAAATGGCTCATGAAGGTCCCTGATTGTTTTATTAAAAACCGAACTGATATGATGTAATTAACAGATTCAAGAGCGCTTATTTATTGCAGTTTTAGTGCCTAGTTCCAAGGCACCTAACTGGCTATCCCATTTGGCTATCATTCATTAACTTAATGGAAAAAGTTGTAAGTGAATTGCATGGATTTTGAACTAGCCATAGAACTGCAAATTACTGTCCGTATTAAACCTCAGACACTTGTCTGTGATTAAACCTATTGTAAAAACAACACAGAGAGAAAAATTGTTGAAAAATATCGTATGTAAATTGTTGTGAAAAACTTGGTAAATTGTTGTACAAATAAATTTTCATAAATTTTCCACGTCTTTCTGATTTTCTTTGATTTTTAAAGTAATTAATGCATCAGTTACTTTTGTTTAAAAGAAAAAATCTATCACTAAGCATTGACAAGATCTAATTAGTCTCCTAAAAAAAAAAAACTATTTCCACCAACAACTTTTAAGCAACTTCTAACCGGGTCGCTATAAAACATCCATACGTCTTATTATTATTCCAAACATTAACCCTAAACAGATTTTTATTTCCTAGTGCATATTTTCTAATATTTTGTATCCTGCCATATAATTTTATGGTAAACGATAAACCGGCGCCAGTATTTCCAAACGCATTGTTCGACTTAATAGTCGTGGCCTTGTTAATAAATTTCGAATACGGGTACTTAAAAAATCATTATTTGATCAACAGAAACACAGACCTCAAGCTAAAAGGCTGAAGGATTTTAATGTAATGTGCTTTACTGATACTGTCAATCAAACTAATGACTCGCTTTTGTTGCAGACATAAAAGAAAAGTACAAAACTTCCTCCCTTGTAAAAATTCTCCCCAAAACAACTGTGATGTTACTACGGCGGCCACTATTTACGAAGACTTGCATGATGTCATTCCGCGGCCTACTCCGACCCATCATCATCACCCACAGCTTGCGGGGGGCCACATTGTAGCCCCATCGATAGAGGTATGTATCAAACAATCTTAGATATTATTACACAACTGTCCGTGGTATAGATAACAAAAAAATACAGTTTATGATCATTTATTATTTAATTTAATTTACAAAATAGTAATAACTAGAAATAATACCTAAATAGATACCAAAGTCGAAATCCTTTCAATTTATTTAATTGAAGATTAAATAAGTTTTTGCCAAAACGTACTGCTTAATGATTTATAAAATGAGGTGTTGATATTAATAACTAGACATGTCCATAAATTCGAAATTTGTGGTGACATTTCGTATAGTAATGGGATAGTTCTTAAATGCAAGGTTTGGTTTTGTTAAAAATGTACATAAATATGATGCTCGGTTAAAAGATTTCAACCAAGACAATCTCATTATTATATCCAACGGAAGAATCCAGAACAAATGTTCCTACCAGAATCTTTAACTGTTAAAGATATGCACGATATGTTTCTTACAGAATATTTCCCCAACATTCCATACAAAATTTACTGGCAAATTTTTAGAATTAAATTTAATATAAAATTTGAGTTTCCACGCTCACATACATGCTCTGCTTGTGACTCATTTCTGCATAAACTGACCGACAAAAATATAACGGACCTTGAAATATCTCAAATAATAATTGAGAAAGAGTTACACTTACGAAAAGCAGAGGCTTTTAAAAATATTAAATAAATTTTAAAACCAAAGCTCAATCTGGTGAAATTCTCTGCTTAACGTTTGATTTTATGAAGAATCTTCCTCTGCCTCACATACCGACAAATCCTGTTTTCTATGCTAGGCAGTTATGGTATAACGTTTTTGGTATTCATGACTTAGCAACTAATAATGTTACCATGTACACATACCATGAGGGAGAGGCCAAGAAAGGTGTCGATGAAGTCACTTCAATGCTGCTGCATTATCTGAATAATACCGATTTATTTTCAAGACATTTAGTTCTGTTCAGTGACGGATGTCCTGGACAAAATAAAAAAACAGCTGCCAATTACTTGGGGATCAGAACTTCCTCACCGTAGTAAAACTCGACGTGTGGTGGAGTTTATAATGAAAGTAATTTTTCACATTTCAAAAAAGTCACATTTTTTGACGTTTCAAAAAAAGTCACTTTGACGTTTCAAAAATGTCACATTTTAACGTTTCAAAAAAGTAACTTTGACGTTTCAAAGATGTCACATTCTTTGACGTTTCAAAAATTACGTCATGCTACGTTTTTTATTCATGTTAGTGCATTGCTTTAAGATCTTTGACTCAGTAACCTATATTTTTTCAATAAGAGGACACACGTATTTGCCAAACGATCAAGATTTTTTCTTTAATAGAAAAGTATAAAAGGAAATTGGATAAAGCTGAGTGATCGGAAGATTGGGCCAAAATCATTCTCCGTGAGAAGCCTTCACCTTTTAACTTAGTAAAGATGGATACCTCTCATAAATTTGACGTTGGAAAAGCAACAGAATCGTTTTTCCTGAAAACGGCCAAGTCTCCCATAAAAATAAAAAACATACGAGTGTTGAAAATTGAAAAAGATTCGTATTCCCATTGGACTTGAACTACAGTGCTTGTATGAGGTACCAAATAAAATATCTCCTTGAAAATACAAAACTTGAAAAGTCTTATGGGGTTCCTTGAGAAACCTGAAAATAAATAGTTTTATGAGGATATTTTTATGGCAAATGACACTAATCACATTACTGAAAAAAGGTGAAGTACCAGACATTGATGAGGATAATAGTAGTCGGTGTGAAGATTAATATTTAAAGTATTATATTAGTATTTTGTTTAAAATAAAATGTTTTTTTACCAAAAAACAATATTTATTTTCTGGGAAAAAAGTGCATATGTCCAAATTTTTTCCCCAGTCAACTTCCTAAAATGATTGAAGTAATTATTTTTACAACACTGTATCAGAAAAACATCCTTAATCATCAAACTTCAAGTTCGTAGATTTATTGGTTATCGGTAAAACCAGTTTTTCTTCATTATATCGTAATAATTTTTTTGAACTAATACTGTTTTGGAAATCAACGCCTCAATTTGTATCATACTAAAAGAAATGATTGAGCTTTAATGGCGACTGCCCATAAGTAAAGGATTTTTATCACATAAATGGAAATCCCTCTTAAGGCCATCGTGCATACCATTCGCAGACCGGTTACTGATTTTTACCTTCATAATAGTATGCATAATGGCCTCAAGAAAGATGTCCATTTAAGTGGTAAAAATCCTATGCTAGTGGGCAATCACAATTAAAGCTTAATCGCGTCTCTTAGTATGATGCAAATTTATAAATCAAAAAAAAAATTAATCCTCAATTAAAAGTTTTATGAGTTTTTACTTAAAAATGGTATTAATATACCTCTATAAGTATCATTAACTTGTATATATAATAAGTAAATAATAATAAAATGACTTTATTAGGTGAAGTTTAGTACAATACTACTCTTACGCTAGTAATATGATCCTTTCTAAATCGTTATAAAAATTAATTTAAAAAATTTCAAATTAATAAGTCTATCTTTGTTGGAAAGCATTTTAACATTTTTAACCTATTTGTATAGAACCTCTATCTATTCTAGTTAAGAAATTTATTCACAAATTTCCTTTGTTGATCAGAGTAAATCAAGAAATTTCTAGAAATTAATGATAGTGAAACTGTTAATTTTACAGTAAATTTTCTCAAAAACAGTGCATCCCATCAAAAAGCAATGACAGCGACCTATAGTTGAGCTGCATCCCATTCGTTTCAAGACACCTGTATTGGCTGTATGGTATATTTGTAAATTTAACCAATTTCTCATTAAATAGGTACCCATACAGCACACAACATTCATTAGACGTCCATTTTACGTTCATAATGTGTCAAGGACGTCCGTGGATACATTTTGAACATCCAGTGGATATTCATATCAGAATATACAATGGATGTACGCAAAAACAGATCCATTGGACGTCCATGGACATACTTGAACATCCGGTGGATGTCCATATCAGGATATTCACTGATGTACTCAAAAAGTATCCAGTCGATATCCATGGACATCCACTGGGCTACTTATGGATGTCTCTGGTTGTGATATATGTATAATCCAGTGGACGTCCATTGTGAATAATATATCCATTGAATACATCCAATGGATATTCATAGGATGTTTTTGTGTTATTTGGGTAAATTTAGTAGTCTGTAGTTTGTGTGAGTCGTAATAGTGTTTGTTTACTAATCGTAATTAATTTTTGCACGTCTGCTGGCAAGAAATATAATTTTCACATCTTCTGCATTTTTTTAAGAAATAGAAAACCGCAATGAAAACTGAAAAATTGCCACAAGATGTTTTACCGCGTATACGTTATGTGGTTACTTGAAATTTTTTTACTGTGTGTCCTTATTAGACATTTGGATGCAGCGATAAATGACGTTAATTCCAGGGCGATGTCATTGCGTAAATATGTTCATGCATATAAAACAATGTCGTACCTTGTGGTTATATTAGCGAGTTCGGTAACATCCAAAGTTAATAAATACTAAGAGGGCCGAGAATATTGGTGAATGTAACACTAACATACACATGTATTTTTAACTGGCGATCACAAGAGTAGAAGTATATTGTCTACATTTATACTACTACGATTTTTAAAAAAGGGTGACATGACATTAATGGAAAATTACCGTCCAATTATGATTATTCCCATTTTTGGGAACATGACCTGCTGCTAAGAAAATTATCGTATTATGGTATAAGAGGTTTGCCTCTACTTCTTTTTACATCTTATCTTAGAAATAGGAAGCAATATGCCAGTATCAACAATTTAAATTCAGATTTCAGCGATGTTAAACATGGCGTGCCCCAAGGATCTGTGTTGGGACCAGTTATATTTATATTATTTATAAACGATATTTACTATTTTCTCCAGCCGTATAAATGTGTCCTTTCTGCCGATGATACAACTTTAATTGCTTCAAATAGAGACTTCAAATCTTCTCGATAGTTTAAATCAAATTGAAAAATAAATAAATGGTTTATTACAAATAAACTTAAACTTAACGGTGATAAAGCACAGAAACTTGTTGTATCTTCGAATCTTATGATGTTATCATCAATAAGGGAGAAAGCGTTAAGTTGTTGGGGGTTATATTAGATGACTATTTTCTTATTACGCAAATTGAAGTTGGTATTGGGTTTCAACACACTACTTTCTGCATATTTTGCATTGTTTCATTTGTGTATTTCTTATACAGTAACCTTATGGGGTAATTCAAGTCATGCCATAAGAATTTTTCGTCTTCAAAAGAGAGCTGTTAGAGTAATCAGTGGAATTAATAATAATAGGGAACACTGTCAACCACTATTCTTAAAATTCGGTATAATGCCTTTACCATCTTTACATATATACTTCTCTCTAATTCAAATACATAAAAACATCAGTAGTTTTGATACCCACTCTGATTTACATAACTGTAGTACAAGATCTGCAAATTTACTAAGGATACCTCGTTTTAGGCTGAAAAAGTCTGAAAGTAATTCATTAAATTTTAATTTGTATAATAAACTACCCCCTGTAGTAAAGTCACTAAATTTAAATCGTTTTAAAAACAATGTTAGAAGTATTATATTAAAACATTGTTTTTATTCAATTGAAGATTATTTACGGGCATCACTCTAATAAACAAAAAATTGATAAATAATAATAGATGATAAAAGATTACCCATTTAAAATCGCATTGTATTTATTATATTGATGTGGAGCAGAACTACCTGATATTTAGTTTAATTTTGTTGATTAGTTTAATTTTGTTTTATGTGTATTCATAGGTGTATGTATGTGTATATATGTGTGTATATGTATGCGTGTGTATATGTGTATCTATGTATATATGTATGTGTGTGTATGTGTGTATGTATGTATGTATGTATGTATGTATGTATGTGTGTATATGTTGCATGTATGTGTGTATATGTGTATGTATGTGCATATGTGTATGCATGTATGTATGTTTGTATATACACTGGTTTGTCATATATGTGTTTTTATTTATACAGATATACTATGTACATCATAGCTTATGTATTTGTATTTCTGCTGTGTATATTTATATTTATATATATCAACCCTGAATGATCAAAAAAAAATTTTTTTTAACTATAAGATTTTGTGCTCTGACTTGCTACAAATGTACAAACCTGCATATAATGTCGTTAAATAAACGATATCTATCTATCTATCTATCTATTTATATGTGGCATAATGTTTATTATCACCTTCTTTAGGTATTAAGTAACTGTCCTATAAATTACGTAAACAAAATTGTTAAGTAAACCTCTGCGCCAAAAGGATTAGTCTGTGGAAATATATAAGCAGAAAACTGTCGTGTGTCATGTGTCATTACTCAAATAGACAATCTTTTAAAAAGAACTTTTCATTTAATTTTGAGAGCGAAATGAAAGAGCATTTCGAAACGTCAATTTTAAATCATCTAAAATATTTACATTTAAGTTTTATTTTCAGGTTAATGTTTTCTAGGAGACATTTTTAGATAGGCAAAAACATTTTTTTCAAAAACCAACCACTGATATATCCTTTTGGCACACACGTTTATTTAAAAAAATGTTTTTAAATAATTTATAGGTCAGTTGCTTAGTACCTAAAGAAGACGAGAAGCAGCAAAAGTATATTTTCTAATATTAGTGTACCCACTAAAACATTTGCCACCTTCCACCCGCAAGCAGTGGTGGTGGTTTCATGCACACTAATCCAGACGTATTTGTCATTCAGTTCAGAAACATTTTTTTGTGTAATATTGTCACATCTCTGTGATAAATATTTTTTTCCTAGTATCATTTCCGATGGCATCTGAACATTACTGTACTACCCATCAATACCCTTTTGCAAAAATTGAACGAGACGTTTTAAAAAAGTTAACCGCCGTTCTTTAATTTCGCACTGTTTACGTATCCACGTGTTATTCACATAGACGTTTTATAAATACTACATATTTACAGTGTATTCCAATGATTTCGAAGTAATTGGTGTATTCATTTCCAACATTGGGCAGTGGGCGTGAACACGCGATCCGCCTATATCTATCTATGAATGCTATTGCATTCGACAATAACGAGCCCCATCGGTCGTTAAGTAATTGTGTTTTATAGCTACAAGCCCTCCAATAGATTTGTTGCATAGTACATAAGAATAGTTTGCAATATAATATTCAGGTATATGATGTCTTCTCTCATGTTATTATGACAGGATTGTTAAAACTATTATCCGATCAGCCACCACCTTTTTTGGAAAATCTTTGTATCTGATTGGCTATAACTCTTAACAACCATGTTATAATAACGTAAAAGATCATAGGCCTGATTACATCTACGTAAACGATTGTCTCTGGAATTTATTGCTACTTCCCGATCTCTAGTCCTCATGCTACTGTGAATACTTCGCGTTTACATAAAATTCGCAATGGTAGAAAAATTATTAATTAGTTCCCAACTTTACGAATTGCTACATTAGGTCGCCCGGTAGAATCATATTTATAATATTATGTTGTCAATATGTAAATTATAAAATATGATTATCCTTATTTCTGCACTACAAACGGACGAAAACAGTTCGCATGCACTGTGCACTGCATAAAAACTAGACTTTGCGCGTAATTAAAATCCCGTCTCTTTATAAATTAAATATATTGTGCACACGAACATCCGTTACCTACCTTTTGTTCTAAGTTTTTGTGAAGCGACACCTTCAGCCTCAAAGTGTGAAAAACCAGAACGGAATATACATATATTTTTATATAGAGGCTTAGCGTATGTTTAAACTCCGACCACAGAGGTTTAATTTAAATTAAATTACAACTGCAAATGAAAATTTTTGATTTATTTTTAGCTTCGACAAAACCGAGCTGTGTGGTTAGGTTATTGTGTTGTTATATACATAGAATTGTATACATTTTATTAAAAATTTTTGTTCTCTTGATTGGTTTACAATAACATGCAGTATTACATTCTCTACTACTTTGTTTATTCCTCATTGTGTTAGTTTAGAATTTCAAATTAGGTTTTATCGTAACATCCATTAAAATGTGTGCCCTGCATGTTATTTATTTATTTTTTTTAGCTGTCCCATTTTCAACTCGGTACGCGAAGCCTAGGAACAAGATATTTACTTATATTATTTTGCCAACCCTGACAGCGTGTGATCACAATTAAAGGATGAAAATCGATTTGAAAACATTGTATTAGAAATTTTAAATCTCAGTTGGCGTGGTACTCGTACGAAATAATCAACAAACAAAGCCAAAGCATAAAAAAATATATACAGCCGAATTGATAATCTTCTTTTTTTTAAGTCTGTTAAAAATCTTCATATTTTATAAGAACAATATACTTCCTGTTAGGCTGTCCCATTCGTTTGGGAACACCGTGTTAATAGAAATTAATATAATTTTTTTACGAACGAGAATAAAACAATATTTTACTGCCTCAACACAGGGAGTAAAACGAGCGTTTATTCCCTGAGGGATTTAAAGTCACCATGGAAACCAATGACCAATACAAACATAACGAAACATCAACATTCTTATTATGTCAAACTTTTAATGGTGGAAAGATCAAAAACTTAAGAATCAAACATATAAACCATAAAAAATAACTCGCTGCGCTCGGGAAACACTATTCATGCCAGGACTAAAACACTCACTCTACTCCCACGGTGCATAAATAACTGTGATATGTAGATATGAAATGTATGTATTTAATTTAAAATAATGACGGTACCATTTTTTACAACTTTCAAATGGAGAATTGTTAGCGACTGATTCTCTATACAGGGCGTACCACTTTTAAGTACCAATACTTCGACAATCGAGAGAGCATACCATTTAAAATGGGGTCTTCTCTCCAATGTCGAGGTTTCGGTACTTAAAAGTGGAACACCCTGTATATAAATAAGTACGTCCAGGTAACACTAATCCTCTTATTAAGATCTCCAAGGTCGCTTTAAAATTATACAATAAAACTTCGAATAAAACCAAATGATCTTCAAGACAAGCTTAGGATCACCATAAAGCAGCTTCTAGCCAAAAAGGGCCCATCCTAAAAGGGTCTTAAAGACTAAATTTTAAAACTATATTTAAAACCATTTAGTTTTAATTTCATATTCTTAAAGAGTTCTTCAAGGCAACCTTAAATTTATGTATTAAAACGTTTTGCATTTAAAATAAAATTGCAGCAGACTAAATTGCCTTGAGAATCATTATAATTAATCCTAAAAGGGTTTTATTTTGTTTTAAAGTCGGACAACTTTATGCGTGAAATAGTTAAAAGAACGGCAAGTCTCTAATGGGGCAGAGTGGTAATATTTTAAACGTAACGCATATAAAGCTGATCAAAAATAATATTCAAATGCAAACTATTCTGGTAAAAATTACCAACGGATGGCACTTTTCTGACAAAATATAATAAAATACTTCTACATAACTCGAGCGCCACCAATATAATGTTTTTTTTATTATCTAAAAATTTTTTTAAAAATATCGTCAATTTTTATTTTGCATCTAAACATCCAAATGCATTTTTTTTATTAAATTGCATGTTTGGACACACCGTCCTTCAGTTATTTAAAAGGATGTAAAGCGCATATATTTCAATAATATTTTTTTCTTTGGCTATTGAAAATATTCATCATGGCGGGTCTTATATAAAAAATGGCGTGGTCTAGATAAAAACTGATTGCAAGTTAAATCTTACAAGACTTAAAATAGCGTTTTATTTACCACTTTAAGTACAATTACTCTCCCAGACATTTATTTACTCTTCCTTTTAAAACTGAGTTGCTTTAATATGTTCAAACTCGTGACCTTATTGATTTAAAGGGATCTGGCGCGCGTATGAAATCCTAACTTTAAAATTGTGCCGGTTTTGTGATTGCTGGATTTAGTGACTTCGTTTTAATTTAAAATACTTGTCACTAATATTTTCCATTTTAAATATGTCTTCTAGTTTTCATTCATGCATAAAGTAGGTACACGGACTGCACTGGTTCACTAAATCAGCAATCAGTTTATTGAGCAGATGGCGTGTTTTCTCCGATTATGGAGGGGGTAGAATTAGTTTTAATAAAGTCATCAAAAAATCCAACAGGCATTTCTTTTAATCAAATTGACTAAATTAAAACCTTTGAACTTTAAAATATTCTCAATTTACTCTTTAAAAAGTAAAAACTATGTTTTAGGATTTAATGTGGAATTTCATTGAGCATATAGGCTTAAGATAAAATAGTTTTCTTAATGGGTTTTAATGACTACATCAAGAATACTCCATAAAACTACATTAAAATCATTTGTTCCAAAATGGATTGTTTTAAAACCAACTTGCTATTTCATTCTTTAAAAAAGGCAAATTAGTTTTAAATTAGCCAATGTCAAGAGTATTATAAAACTAGTATAAGATCAATAGGGCATTAGGAGCAAGCAGTTTTTTTATTTTAATTTAAAGAGTGCATTAAATTCTTTGCATAAGAATCAGTGGTCTTTAAGAACTTTTAGTTTATCTTAAGGTAATTTTAAAACCACTATCATTTTATTGAACATGTTAAAGCACTTTTAAAACCTAAATAAATCAAAAGTATCTTAGAGTTGTTACTTGGGCGTGGATAAACTTAAATAAACAAATTACGAAATAAAATAGTGTGGATGAATAAGCAATATATAGCTATCGATTTTACTTATTCATTGAGGCGAAATTTATATTTACTTAATAAAATAATACGCGATGTTGCTAGTTCAAACGCAAACGATAAGACAGAGGAAAATATGCGCAAATTATTTACACAGCCAATTTTCCAATTAGGTGAATTTGCAGCCCCTTTCGCTATCTTGGAGCTGGTGAATTGTTCATGCCCACATGAACATCATACGTTACTTTACTTGGATCGTTTTAATGGGAATTTGTAACAAAACAAGCTCTTTACGCGGCTGTTCATGCGAAAATTCACTAACACGACGCGTCCCGCTGTATTCGCGAATTAATTCGTTTTCAAAGGCAAACAAAGCGATACGACACAAGTAATCATAATTTACATGCCTGTGTGCAACCCCATATTAATTTGAACTTGTACACCCCATGTGTAAAATAATGCGTCATATCTGAATTCGATAGAGCAACGGCCGCGACAGGCGTACAAGAAGCAACATTTAAAATAAGGGCCAGTTATCGAAGTTATCCTAGGCCTTTATTTAAAGCTCAAAATTCCATATTGTCATCATCGATATTTATATACAGGGTTCCAGTTTTCGACGCACAAACTTCAAGGATGTGTAGAGTATGTAAAAATAATATTGGTATCTTCTATCGGCATAATTCGAAAATGCACCATCACTTGGAAGAAGTTTCATTAAAAAAAAAGCTTATAATTTAATATCTAAGCTATCGTTTTCATTTGGTGCACTGCCTTTCTGTGTAAATCTTTAGTTACATTTCAAGTCAAAAATAGTAACAGAAAGCCATTCGCGTAGATACAGGGGTTACATACCCCCTTTTATAGAAATAAGTATTACGCCACTGGATATTTTTGAAAAAATTGTACACTGCTTAATTTACGGCATTCTGAGGAAAAAGTATATTTGTAAAATTTGGATAGAACAAGCCATGCTTTTAATACCGAGCAATATGCAGATCTTTATATAGATTATGTGACGGAAATGCTAAGGCAGCCGTTCGTGAGTATCAAAGACGTTTTCAAAATAGAAGACTTCCAGATTCTCGTAAAGAACCGAACAGAATTCCTAGAAATAATATCGAAATCGTTATTCTTCAAGTTTTCACTAATTTTCCGAGGCTGAGCTCTCGCAGAGCAACTCAGCAACTTCAAATACCGAAATCGCAAATAATACGAAGCCTACGAGACATGTTCATCATCATCTACAGCCCACTTGCGCCCTGGGGATCCTGAAAAGCACTTGAATTTTGCCAGTGACCTAAATTCAGCAGAAGGAAATCCTGATTTTTTTTTGTGTACAATTCTGTGAACAGATGAATCGACAGGAACTATCACAATTTTCATGTTTGGGTCCACGAAATTCAACCGCGATCATTTCAAGATGAATTCATTATGAAAATTTGGCTGGGTGGTTTTTACAATAACGTGTTTGTGGTCCACATTTGCTACCCCCAGGATTAAACTCTCAATAATTATGGGTTCCTTACCAATGATCTGTTTGATTATGTCGAGGATTTGCCCCCTACTTTGCGATAAGATAGTTTGATACAATTGGATGTGTTTCAGCGCATTTTGGAAGAATTGTGAGAGAATGGTTAAGGCAAATTATCCACAGCGTTGGATTGGTCGTTTGGAAATAAATGACACCAAACTTTCTGCTTTTTTCGTCACACGATTTTGGTGAAATTTTAATTTAAAACAAAGTTGACGTTGAAGGTGAATATTTTCAACTATGAGTGTACGTGACAATAGTAGATCCGCGTTTTACTTTGCTCTATTTTTTACATGTAGCACCACCAATAAAATCGCGTAACGTAAAATGTTTGGTTGGGGATTCAAAGAAATGTTTATCCCAAGAGAGTACGTTCATATTATCCAACAAGGAACAACTCATTAATAAAGAACGTGCTAGAAATGGATTCGTTTTTTATTCTCAAGAGTTACACAGTTCCTTTCGCAGCAAATTTTCTTGTTTCTCCGACAATATTGACTTTATTATAATTTACATAGCTCAGTTTACAAAAAATATAATTGCCTATCATCCTGGGTACTTAATTAATTAGTACAAAACTACCAACGTCATTTAAAACATTATTATTAATGCCCAATTCAACCGGTTCCAGTCCGTAACACTTTGATAAATGCATTTGATATTCATTTAGAATATATTTATCTTGAGGAAACCCACCCTCTCCACGTGCCGCCCCTAACTAAATAATTAATTGTAATGGTGTATTTATATACAATTTCTCCAAAACCGTAAAGAATGCTTAAATAATTTAGCCTCTTAATAATAAATAAAACCCTTGATACAATTTTATATAGAATATAGTGTAAAATACTTATTCTTCTGAGTATATATTATACATACAGTGAGAATAAAAACAAGTTATAGCTTCCGAGGGGTATATCGTTTCAAAATGTAACATATAATTTTTTACCAATATAAAGGTATTTTCGATTCTAATGTATTTGTTCCCTGTTTCCTGTTTAATTCTCGCTGTAGAAGTTACATATTTTAGTTGACCATACCAAAATGAAATGAAATGAACAAATTCTAACAAATTTATTTCTTTGATAGAGCCAAGGACTTGTCCGCTTGAGTGGATTCTATAGCGAACCGAAGGATTCTTATAAAGATCGTCATATTTATAACAGTGTCAAGGAAACAACACTTATATAAGTACATATTTTTCATTTATCTTTGCTTTTTGTATGTGTGCGCGCTTTATTCTATTTAATGTAGACTCTTCCTGTTTAATATCCTTGTGGTAGAGTCCTGTGTTTTAATTAACAGTTTGTTGTAATTTAATCGGGAAAGTTCCAGAGCTAGCTTTCTTCCAAGTTTAATTTCTCACATGTCTGGGCTTAACTTATGTAGAACTACCGGAGCACATCAAATCTAATACTTTTTTTTTTATTACAGAGATATCCCATGCTTGATGAAGTGTTTAACCAGATATTTAGTCCCGTGCCTTTGCAGCTTTAAAAAAAGCGAACAAGCCGAAAATTTGTACTAGTTTGTTTTGTTACTAGTAATATATATACCGGGTGGCCACGAGTCAATGTACGCCCCCAATATTTTGGTTGTTTTTGAATTTAAAAATTTGGTTTTTGGTACACAAAAATTAGACAATAATGGGCTACTTTTAGGCTAACAGGAATGAAAATATCACTTCTGGTTGAACCGGAAGTAACATCAACTTTTTTTTCTTAAATGGAATGACTATATTTTTTTGATGGTTTCTCATTAAGCATAAATTTCTAAGTGCAACAGTTTTTTTCAGATTTTAAAAATTCCAAAAAATAAGTGAGATACGAACAGTTTTTGTATTTTTTCAAAATGGCCGCGTCAGATGAATGCGATGTAAGAAAATTACTAAGTAGGCTATGGAAATTATTAGTAAGGTTGTAGACTTGTCTGTAAAGAAGAAAATAGTTGTTTGAATTACTGATAGGTACCAGTATTTTTAGGTTTTTTTTTCAAAAACGGAATTTATTTTCATTTTCATTTCCGTAGGGGTCCTATGGAAATTTTTTTTAATGGAACTGTGCTATTTTTTTTATTAATCAGAAATAATGTTTCATAATCCATAATTTTTTCCCCATTAATCATTTCTTAACGATATCCTTCGTAATGAAAGTATTTTTAAAAGGTAAGCGCCAACAAATCATTTTAATAAAGCACCTCTACATTTAAATCCAAAATTGTAGATAGCCATGAAAATGACAGACATTCACAACAATTGAATTATTCTTGACTTACTCACTAATTTTCTGAAGCAAGTGTATTAAGTTTGTTATAAATAAGAAAATTAATATAAAATGGCTGAAAAATATTCAAGAGATGAAAAAGTTGACATGTTGATTATTTATGGAGAGACTCAATTAAACTCACAGAATATCCGTTACTCACAGCTATATCCTTAATCGATGCTTTTTCAACGATGCCCCGCTTTCCTGGTTTATATGTCTTAGGCAAGCAGTACAATCTAGGTACACTTGTGTTAGATACATGTAACCTCCAATTTAAAGTTGAAGTAATAAGATTTTGTCATACTATATCAGAAATATGTAAATCTTTTTGTAGAGAATTCTATCTTCTGTAATTTATAAATAAAAATATTTAAATCAGTTCAGACCTAAATTTAAAAAAAGCGCATGATAAACAATTTGTGAAAGGAGAGTTGTATTTTTTACAAAACAGTAAAATAATATATGATACAAATTTACAGAAGTAGTTTATTTTAACTTTGCAAATTATATGCTAGCTGTACGCTAAACAAATATTAATAACCCTTGTTATTATTTCAAGTCCCATGAAAATACAACTCGAGAAATCTCGTTTTGTTCCTGCCACAAAGTTTAATAATCTAAAGATATTATTTCCGGGGTAAATTCTTCCTGTAAGTGCCTCAACAAACATTTAGTTGTAAGATGAACATCTACCCCACACACAGGTTTAAACTGTAAATTAAACCCGCTCCACAAATCCTACCTAATAACCGACGATTCAAACGCAGGAGAGCAGCAAATCGCCCGAGGTACTGCTGCACTGAGAACTGCAGGAAGTTTATCTATCTTAGGAGTCCTCAAGAAAGCTCAAGTTAAATAACGCAATTCAGAATTGCAATTCTCATGTCGCGGATAGATCTTTTCAGCGTACAAATGAACTGTCAAGTTGACGTTATTTAAATACAACGTAATAATATATTCCAGTCTATTTATGCTCTAGTCGAGGAATAAAGATTAACCTCTACTGGCACTGCTAGACTTATTTGAGCTTAACAATGCCACTTTTTAATGTACAGTCAACTTAAAGATTACCGGAAGAATTTTTAACACATAAAACCGAGTTCTGTACAATCAAAATAATACAAATTCTAAGACATCTACTACGAAACCAAATTCCTTTCTCGGTGTTAAGCAGCTGCTTTTTACTTATCCGAGGTTGGCAACCATGGAAATTTGTATTTTTATGTATTTCGAGGTTATATGATTTTATTCAAGTTAAGCATATTACAAATTCGACTGACACCTTCCGTTGACTGGTAGATGTTGGTCTTAACAGATGCCTCCGTTCAGAAGAAAGAAAGTTTGCATTTAAATGGAAAACTACACAAGCCACAAAAAAATATATTAATGCAATTACAAGCCGAATTTTGCCCATTTAATAAAATAAGGTCTCGAATATTTCCTATCGTTTTTTTTTAAACGCGACTACACTTGATTGTCGAACCCAGAGCGAGCTTGCGCAATCGACAGTGGAACGCCCTGTATATGAAAACTTCGGTTGTGTTGGAGATAAAAATATGTATTCATGAAGTCATAATTCACGATACTTTTAATTTATTTCCAACTCTGTAATCTAGGTTTTTCTCTCTCTCATCGAAACGAGTTTCATCTCATCGTTAAGCGCGGCAAATGTGTTGTAATAAAACGCTAATCACTTCAGAAAGTTAGAATTTCAATCAAATTTAACTCGCCTCACCACTCATTCTTTTTAGCGATTCCCCGGCCCGTAACCACTGAAATTTGCAACTGGCATATGAAAAAGTTTGTATTTAACTTTTTACAAATGCAACTTTAATTTGAATGGATCAAGGCCTCGTTGTTTTTGGTGGGCGCCGGGCGTTACGTTTGGGAAAGCTGCAGTTGAAAAACTTCAATTAGCCAGGCAAAAGTTCATTTAAGCTTTTGTTAGTTTTATATTAGGCGGTGTTGTCAGTGATAATTGCACTCTTTTCAAATAAATCTAAAACCTAATCTTATTGCGTAGAAAATATACAAATTGGACGAACTAATAGCAAAATTATGTGGCAAAAACAGGTCTTCATCTACTGATTGTTCATTCAAGCAAGATATGTCATTTTTAATCACCTGTCCACCTTAATTGGCCAAACTTGCCGATACAAGTTTTCTCTTTCTTCAAGATCTAATTAATTCATAAAAATCATCACCTCTAAATATCCAACGCCGCAGTACGATTTCGTCGAATGCGATTGCAGTACAATAATTTTCTTGGAAATTGGATGGACACACACACGTAACGATTTTGCAATACAAAATTTGCTTTCAAACGATATGTCATGTTATATGGAAATATACTTTTAGCGGCTCTTGAGCATTCTGTAACCGAAAATAAAAGAAAAAAAATACAAGAAACATAGATGAAGGTGGTGGTGCAAAAATTGGTTACTGAAAAGACATACATACATACAGTCACGTTAATTTATTAGAAGAATTACGATTGTATCCAGACGATTGGAGAAATTACCTTCGAATCGATGAATCTACTTATAATTATAAATTTCCCCCGACCCTGCATTAGATTTGCTACAGTTACCAATTGCACACATGGGTTAATTAATGTTGTGTAATATAAATTACTAAAATTATATTTGTAACAATTGATTATAAATAATTAGCATATTTTAAACGAGCTTATGACGAGAATACCAATGTACCAATCATTTTTAACTTAGTTATTGGAATTTCTCTGCCCACGATATGTAATTGGTTGTGTACTTACCTCAAATTTTTGTTTCAGATGATAGACGTTAAGAACAACATTCACTACCCGAGTGGTTATCCAATATCCCAGCACCCACCAGTGTTCCTATGTTCGTCGCCAGGTCCAGACCCCTATTGCTCCCAGGACCTATACAACCCCGTCTACGAGGAACTAAGCGACGCTGACAGCGAAATGGCTCCAGCCATCCACAGCGAAGACGAATTCGCTGAAGATGAACTGAGTCTGGGCGGCGAGATGGACAGGCGGAGACTAGATATCCCTCCGCCACCATACAGACCAGATCCGATGTCTCTCAGAAGAGAGATTCCTCGGTTTCGGAGACCGCACGAGCCCCTGCCTCCAGTTCCTGGAAACAAACGACATAGAAGTCTGGATAGGCGGCGACAGGAGTTCCACGAGGGGATGTTGCTGGACGCTCTTCTTCAGTTATATCCACGTGTGGGTAGCGTAGAGCCGCCTAATCGCAGACAAATTCCTAGCATAACCCACAGGATACAGTGCATGACGCAGACGCCTGGACCTTACGAAACCGTGCCAGTGCTGGGACACTTAGCGACGTTTCGGCCGGTTCCTAAACCCTACTCGCAGGACTCCGCTTTCGGATCGGACTCGGGCTATAGCAATCACACGAGTGGTACAAGAGGCTCCAATCGGGGCAGAAGGGACCCCCGGAGGTTATCTCAGTTAAGTGCAGACTTGGCTCTAACGTAGAAATTGAGTGTGAGTGTATGTGTAATTCTCCACGTTCAAACTGGAGCGGACGCCTCTTTCGAAATGCTCGAAAGTACTGAAAAATCACTGACTGCTTGGGCAGTTTGGCATCTCGACAGTGCAATGGGTGATTGTTCGAACGATCCCCCCTTATCATTAGGTTTTGTGATAAAAAAAACTTTTTTTCTAGAATCGTACTTAGTGAATTGTAGTTTCGTTTACTGTACCAAAATGTTGGTTGTGAGCAGCAAAGTGTTACCGAAAGACAAACAACTTTTTTTATGTTTCGAATGATCAAACACAGATTTCTTTTTCGAAATTTGCAACTTTTTCCGTTTTAATCGTCAATATGGATACATTTATTGGTATTTAAAAAATATTAAACGGTCATTTACGTCTATTTTGTAATATTATTAATGACGTGATATCATTTCTCTCATGATACTGTTTTTATTTTTGGTCATCTTCCTCTTTATATCACAAATGACAAATCGTTTTGAGAAATAATTTAAAATATCACATTTTGAATCTAAAAATGTGTCTCTGTGCACAGTTTAATCTTTTTCCCTCGTCTTCTTCTTCCAAAATTCTTCGTTTTTTCTTCCCCATGTAAATTTACTAAAAAAGCGACCAATATATACATATTTTTTAGTTAGGCAATAATAAACGATAAACGAGATGCATCTCGCTCGCATCTCAGTATACATAAGATACTAATTCAGAATATACAAAATATTTGGAAACAAAATTTCACACGGTTAAGGCTCGAGAATGATTAATTGATGTTTCTGTACTTAATAAAGACGTGCTAATTGCTTTGTCGAAACAGCGCAGTTAATTTTAATTAAATAACAAAAATAAATCATTATCTCTTCACATTTTTTTAGAAAGTTCACATTCGAGTTCCCGTGATTACTGCGCAAAATGTGTTTATCTTTCGGTAATTTCAACGATATAAACTAAATAAACACCACAGCTTGTCGTAATAGTTTCCATAGTTAAAAGCTAATCTAATATTGATTACAACCTACAAACCCTCCATAAATTCCTCCAACTAAATGCACCCTCGAAAGGTTCGATGTTAGTTTGTCCAAGTCATAACAAAACTAAACGACATTCCATATAATTGGTGAGCGATGCTTTGTGCTAAAATTCAAACAGGAACATTGACTGTATACAGGGAAAAAATTAATCTGAATTGCCTCGCTATTGGCTTTGGTTTGGAAAATTTGGAATCTCGGGATTTCTTCTCCCAAAAGTCACCGAAAAGAAACGGCCGGAAAATTAACTGTTCATATAGACTATAGAGTACCTGGATTGGTGATTCTTAATTCTAACGGGCGCATATATGTTTATTTTGTCAATGTCAAAATGATAAAAATAAACATATAAATATAGTTTTTTTTTAAATGCGCGGTTGTACACACGTTCACACAATATGAACCAAGACCACCGTTTCAATAAAAACAAACTACCTAACTGGTTTAAACGTTTCTTCTTTTTCCGAGGACCCATAGCGCATGTAATTAATTTTCTCCCTGTACATTACGCACAACTCACTAATCTGTAGAAAGTGTAAATACTTCTGTATATTTTGAACTAATTCGGCCAACCAAAGTTTCTAGAATTAAAATTTTCTATTGTAACCTGTACAATATTGTATATTTGTTTATAGTTTTATTTATTTTTGTACATACGATAATTTATATTTAAATATTTATTCTTCAAACACTGATTCATCTCGTTAAACTGTCTACTTTATAAACTTCTAGGGATTTTATGGGTCTCCGAATGTAATTTGTATGACTGACTATGTAACTGCAATAACGTAACGAGTAGATTTTTTCACTTATTGTAACATACATACATTTGTAGCTTTTCCTGGAGAGATTCAGTCGAATTAGCAGTTTTGAGGCGTTACATATGGCCTAGTTGATATTTGACATTGAGTATCGTCAAGGTGAAAGGCACAGTCGAAAAACCTGAACTGTCATTTTTGAGAGTTAAAATAAATTAACTCTCAAAAATGACCGTGTAGTTTAATCGACTGCGCCGAACAACAGAATATTTTACTATTATCCCGTGCATCGAATACATCTTTTCTGAATTTGTTACTAAATATTTGAATGCTAGATTGTCCCCGCCATAGGCGCGGCTTTTTAAACATTTTCTGGACACAGCATAAAAACATGTCAGAAGAAAATACAAATCTATAGTTACAGTTCTATCGCTTCCTGTATTATTTAAAACTGGTCTAGTTGCTTTGACCCTTCTTAATAGATGATAAAAATTTGTTGGATGTATTGCAAGTCTGACCCAAAGCCCACTATGTTATCGCCGTACCTGGTATTTATACATGAAGGTGGACTTTTCTCTATACGTTAGACGGTTGCAACGCCACCGATATTAAGTCAATGCATTTTATTATTAATAGAAATCGGGAGGTAGTAATAAATGACGTCTATTCCAGAGTAGATGCTAGGTGATGGGTCACCGCGTAAATATACCCACGCATATATGACACAATATCTTACCTTGTGGTTATTTTGACTAGTTTGGTTACATCCAAACAGAGGGCTGAAAGTATTGGTGAACACTAACACACACCAATGTATGTTAACTAGTGATCACAAGAGTAAAAGTACATTACTAATATTAATGCACCCACTAAGACATTTGCTACTGTCCAACCGCAAGTATTGGTGGTTTCTTCCACGATAATCCAGACGTATTTGCCTTTCAGTTCAAAATAATTTTTTTGTTTTGGTGGCACCTGATTTTTGGCTATACTACACATTAATATACATTTGCAAAAAAAGTGTCTAAATAGTGGATTTTCTAGTTTTTTGTTTACCTGTTACTATCAGTAATACTACGACACACTTTTTATGACTGCCTGAGGAATGTGTCTTAATGTTTGCATTGCCGTTGCACAAAAGCATTGTGCAATATAATTATGTACCGTTAAATTGCAACTCCGCGAAATCACTAATCCACAAGTTCACCTTAACCTCTGAATTGAACGGGACATTTTGTCTTTAATTTCGAACTATTTACAAATGTAAGTGTTAATCACATAGACGTTTTATAAATACTACTTATTTAGAGTGTATTATATATTTTCAACATGGGGCAACAACTAAATTTTCTTAGTTTATTTATTTCTAATTTACTCCATTCCATATGCCGTACTGATGAGAAAGAATAATTCAGAAACACAGATACCAGTAACTGCCTGTTTCTTTTTGAGGTATTTGACACGATTATCTTTTGTTTCAATATTGTGGAATTTTGTCTTGTCAGTCGGTTGAAGTATTTGTTAAATCGAGGTTATTGTGTTTAATATTTAACGTTTTAAATATCAAGCCATACTATTTTTCATTTATCAGAACCCTCATTTCTGCTAAGAAGACTGAATAGAATGTTAAAAAAGGTGCATTAATTGTATTGACTCTCACATGCTTCTTTCCACAACGTTAGTTCCAGTAGCTTTAATATTGGAATATTCTGAATTATATTTAGCCACCAATTTTTAACTAAAAAGTTTGAGGAAATTAGTACCGTCGTCACATTAAAATTAAATAGCCTTTAGCTCTAAATATTTAAATTTGCAATAGAAGTAGATAGTGTTTTGTATTACTTTGTTAAGAAAAACAGGGTCTTGATTGTTAAAAGTGACGCATGCCTTTTGGCGCCTCTCACTTTTATTAATATTCATATTTCGAATTCCTAGAAAGTAACGCACAATAGAGAAAAAAATGTATGAATAAGTTTTGTTTGTTTTGTTTCTGTTATAAATTTTATCAGTGTTTGTCATGTGCTAGTCCATTTTATTGTAATGCGTAATTTTCAATTAAAAATGTTATCGTTTCGTTTTTATCGCACTGATGTATGATTTTTAATTGAATATTATTTTGTTATTGTTTTTATATGAATTAGTGAAATGATAATTTATAAATAAAACATTTACCTATTAATTTTACTTTATTGTTTTATTCCATTCAACACCACCCAATTAAATAAGTACAATTTATATCAAACTTATTTGCAACATAAAAAAACGTCGGCTTCTTTGATCAATTTACCGCCGTCAAAGAAGCCGACGCTTATGTTGCCAATATTTATAATTTATAAATAAACTATACATGGAACCACGGCAACGGTACTGGTTACAAATTCACTATCCATCAGCAAATATAGGGTGACTCATTTAAAACTTTCCACCTCACAATTTTCTTATTCTATAAATTTTCCAGAAAAACGTTAAAACACGTTAATTTTGTTTTCGAGGGAGGCGTTTAACCGTGGTAATTCAACCCTCTTACTTTACACTTATGCGAGGGCAATCCGTCAAAAAAATTAGATGGCAGTAGGGGTGAAGGGCACCTCATTTTAGTGGTCCAAAATCTTTTTTATAACCGTGTGGAAAAAATTATAAATTTGAGTGAATATTTTTCGACATATTACATTTGGAAATATTATGATCTAACCAATGAAAGATTTCATTAATTGTTCGAAATGCCCACCACCAACGTCCATATACAAACCTTTGCTAAAAAGCTACGCGGACATTTTGTAGAAATACAGGGACTGCGACTGCTGCTACTATTCTTTCTAAAGATTTTGCCCAAGTTTTTTATATGTCCCCATTGAAAATTGTCTAAAGATCAGGTGATATTGCAGGCCACTCAAATGACGGGAGAAAGTGTCGGGGAGGCTCCATCTTGCTGAAAAAACCGGTCGTCTTCTGAATGATTCTCATCGTTTCCAATAATTTTGATTATCAATGAGTCATTCTTAGTTTCCAGCATGTCGATATTTCTCCGGTTAGATTATCTGGCATACATAATGATCCTACAATGTGGTTTCCTAAGATTCCTGTCCAGACATTTACTTTCTGGAGAGTGGTCCCTGTAAATTCTGTGATTAGTATGGTCCCAGTTCAGTTGTCGAATCATTGTTCCGTTTAGCATAAATGATGATTCGTCGGAAAAACAAATGTTAAAACATTTTGATTGTTTAATAAGCGTCCGCTCATTTCCTCATAAAACTGTACATGGCGCTCACCACATTTTCATTAAATTCTTGCATGGGTTGTATCTGGTAGGGATGATATTAATTTTCAAAATTTTTCGAACACTGGTCGGTGTACTCCCGAAATTTCAGACAATCGTCTAGTGCTTAATGTATTGTCCAATGATATATCCCAATATAACTATTTGGGCAGCTTCATTTGTTATAATACGAGTCCGATTACATTTCTTATCAGTTGCTCGCCCAGTTTACATAAGTTTTCTTAACAAATCTAATTGTAAAACATGAATATGCGAGAGGTTTCTCTCCTTTGAGTAAAAAGAGATAAGGACAAAATGTGATGGAAATGGGGCTGTAGACAAAACCGGCCTCTCGTAATGGCCGACTTCCGGTACCTACAGAAGCGTAATCTATAATCAAGTTGGGTAAATAAAACAATATTTTTGTATTATTACATTTTGATTAAATAAAACTATGTATTTTTTTTATTATTATATTACTACAACCAAAGTATATAAAATAATACAAAACATACGAGCAAAATATTTAAAGTAGAATATCTATCATAATAAATAGGTATGTCACTGATTGAAGTATATTTGACATTAGATTAAATTTAGTCTTGAAAATTATTAAAATATACAACAAACTAAAACAATGTCGTTAAATGGTTGTTAATCTAAACAAGAAATACTTACTGATAAGTGATAAAAGAAAATACCTTATTTCTTTGTCTTATGGGAAATTCCACAAGATACACAACTAACCAACTTTTTGTTGTATTTAAATGCACGCACGCTCAAGTAAAAAATACATACTTTCAAAAATGTTCTTAACACGTTTCTAATGCTCAATGCACAATATATTCACTAGATATGCCTTCAACGACCATAACCTATCACAAAGTAGCCTCTCGTAATGGCGACATCCGTCTATTGATTTTCTTACCCCCACCACCTAAATGTTTAAATCTCCTTTTCTCTTTTCACTCAAAGTTTCTCTCAAAAACTATCACTACAAAAAGATGTCCTGAAATTTTAAAATACTACAGAGTAGATAAAAAAAGTACCGTCTCTTAAAACTCCAAAATGTATTTTTTTATTTAATGTAATACCATTCTCAAATGCAATATCTCAAAAAGTATTCATACAAATTTAAAAAACTTTGCACAGTTGTAACGAGAATTGAAAGACCAATGATTTTATTGTGAAAGACCTTTAAAACGAGGTATCCCTTGGCGCCCATTCCCATTTAAAAATTTTATAGAGGTTGTTTAACCCGCATATAAAGGGTTGAATTTGTCACGGTTATACGTCCCCCTTGAAAACAATATCAATGTTTCGACGTTTTTCTGGAAAATTTACATAATATAAAAAGGGGCAGTGGGCGTGGTTGGAAAGTTTTAAGTGGGCCACCTTGCGTATTCAAATGAATAAAGAAATACCGTTTCAGAAATACATCTGGGGCCGATTTTCGAGGAGATTAAAGAGGAATTTTTTGGATTTAAAATTTTAGTGATATATATCAGCATACAAGAGGTTTTGGTGTATTTTTGAATCGCTGGAGCAAGAAAAATGTAGGAAATAAAGTAGTAAGTACAATGAAAGAAATATAATGGTAATACAGGGTGTTTCATGACGAACTGTAAATACTTCTAGAAGTTCTAGGAGTGATAGAGAATCCCTTGGCTATTTAGAGATGGCTATGAGAGATACAAAATTATAATTAGCTAAATAAATTGTCTATAAAATTGAAAACATTTAAAAAAAAAAGTTTTGTTTGCTTTTTTTTTTAATTTGACATAACTTTTTAGTTCTTTTACATGTAACGGCAGTTTATCAAAAAATACGGTAAAATTATATACAGGGGACTTTTTAAAGAAACCAGGTTTGTGTAATGCAAGTCATTTGTTTCCATGTCTGATGCTATAGATATAATATTCACCCACACATTTAAAGTATGATTTTTTGCTTAAAAACATTAAGCACATTTCCACAAGAATATCGAAGGAACAGTAAGAATATTAAAAAAGTGAAATTTGTCGGAACCAGGACAATAGGTTAAAATAAAACACTACCTTGCCTACGTTTCGTTTAATATGCTTAATCTTCTTCAGGGCTTAATAGCCAAAGATGATGTAAAAAATTCTGCAACAGAATTTTTTTTTTAAAAACACGTCTGTAGGCATAACAATTACAAGACCAATCACTTTGAAAGTCAATAAAATATACATATATGTAGACATTAGACACACAACAGATTAAAATTTAACAATGTTCTTAGCCAGAGGCCGAATATTTTTTTTGATTTCGGTCTCTGGCTAAGAAACATTGTTAAATTTTAACCTGTTGTGTGTCTAATGTTTACATATAAGTATATTTTATTGACTTTCAAATTGATTGGTCTTGTAATTGTTATGCCTACAGACGTGGTTTAAAAAAATTCTGTTGTGGAATTTTTTACATCATTTTTGATTATTGAGCCCTGAAGAAGTTTAAGCATATTAAACGAAACGTAGGCAAGGTAGCGTTTTATTTTAACCTATTGTCCTGGTTCGGACAATTTCAACCTGTAGTAAGAATATTTTTAATTTTGAAAACATTCCCCATCGGTAGTATATTAATGATTAATCTAACAATACGTTTCTGCCCTATTATACCCATCTATGGTTTTTCCAACTCTCGGAGAGACAATATTATTTTCCACGTGACTGTACCCAAGCAACATTTTACCAACTACCGACTACTTCTTCACTAATTCCGACATCAGAATTATTACAAATAGTAGTCGAGAAATAACAAATTTTGTAGTTGTAATACGACGTCGAACCAAATATTGCGTCGACCTCGCAAACCTACTGCTTAAGTCTGGACGATTTACCAACGTTGATGTGTCGTTGGAAAACGACTTAATAAGGTTTGATATGTTTTCAAGTCATTATCCAACGTTGATGAGACGTTGACAACTGACTAAAATAGGTATGGTTATATTTTGAATAACTTACCAACGTTGGTTAGACGTTGACAGCTGACTAAAATAGGTATGGTTAAATTTTGAGTAACCTACCAACGTTGGGTAGACGTTGGTGACTAACTGAATAGGTCAAGTTTGTTATGGAACACTTGCCAACATTGGTTAAACGTTGGTTAGTGGCTTAATAGGTTTGGTCCTTTTTAGTTATTAACCAACGTTGGTTAGACGTTAATAACTAACTTAAGTAGCTCCGATTAATTTTTTCGGTAATACACCTACTTCGGTATAACGTTGGACTTGATAGGTAGCTACATCCCAAGTAACATTTTACCGACTACCGACTACTTTTTTACTAATTATAAGGTCAGAATTATTACAAAGAATAGTCAAGTAGCGTCTTAAATTTTATAGTTATAATACAACGTCGGCGCAACGTAGCTTGAACCTCGCAAACCTACTATTTACATCTAGCACATTTACCAACGTTGGCTTGATGTTAGAAATCTACTTAATACGTTTAGTGTGTTTTTAGATTATTATCCAACGTTGATTAGACGTTGGTAACTGATTAAGTAGATTCAGGTAATTTTTGGGTATCATTCCAACGTTGGGCAGACGTTGCTGACTGACGAAGTCGTCTAGCAATGTCAGCTGGACGTTGGTGTTAGGCTTTTGGGCCTTGGTCTAACATAACCTCAAAATTAATGTCAATAATTCAGGTATTGGTAGATATTTAGTAAAGATTTATACACCAACCGCAACAGACGGTCGATATTATCGCGATTGTTTGGAATAAACGTTAGTGTTAGTGCAGATCTCTGCACCAAAGCCTACTAAAAGTTGGTAAAAAAAGCAGGTAAAATTATTTAACCGCGACGTCGCTGTTAGTAAAAATAGTTGCACTTATTTCCGCCTTCGCCATATTTTCTGGTTCCACAGAAGGAAATAACAGGCGGCCATGTTGATTATGTGTACAATTATTTTAAATACACAAAATTTACCTCTTTTTTCAAATAAAGTAAGCAAAAAAGTTTTTATTTACTCGTAAAATTAATTAAACAATATTTCAATTATTGTGCTTTCTTTGGAAAGGGAACATATTTTTTGAAAGTAAAAAAATAAAAATAGTACTTTCGTTCTTAAAATAAACATTATTCTTATGGGTTCACTATATTTTTCGACCTGTATCAATAAAATTTCTTTCGTTTCAGTTTTTACCCCACCAAATTTATTAAAATTTTATTCGAAGTATTTTGTATATAATACGTACTCAATGATAAACACGCCTTATCCATTTTATATAAATAGATAGGTACGACAAATAGAATAATATATAAAATTGCTTAGTTTTACTACCTAAACCCGACGTTTGTAGGACAGATTAAGGGCAAATTTTAAATAAGATTGGTAATAGCCTGACAACCGACTTAAGCCGACGTAAAATTTGGTGAACATTTGGTCGGTAATCACAACGACTAAAGTAGTTCCTCTACGTCGAATCGACCCATATTTTATTGACCAGATTAGTACAAATATGGGTCAGCCCGACGTTTTGTGTACGTCGCACACCGACTTTTAGTTGCGAACAGCAACGTCAGTTCGTCGTCAGAATGTTGCTTGGGTAAGCAAACCCTTAATAAATATTTAATACACCATTTTTATTTAAACATGCCTTCATTTTAAAATGCAGAATTGGGCTTAGCACAAACAGAACTGGTATGTTAATGCTAAGATAGTTTATTATCTAAATCCATTCCTAAAAATTGTACACTTTCAGATCATTCCATTTCATTTTCTTCAAAATTTAGCGGTAATCGTTTTCTTATGCGAAAATTTAAAAATACACTTGTTTCGTTATTTAAACTTAATTTATTATGTTGGCATCATGCCTCATTTTGATCACGTACACACGCCATACTAACTGAAAGTTGTTCAGGCGTTGGAGCTGCAATCGTTACAGTAGTATCATCGGCAAACATGGTCTTCTCCTTTAGATATATGCATATATGCATAAGTCATTTACATATATCATAAACAGTAGAGGACCCAATATTGAACCATGAGGAACAACGCTATATTTTTTATTTCTGATTTTATATTATCATATTTGACCAATATGTTCCTGTTTGACATATATGACAAAATCCATTGCAACATAGTTCCTCTAATTCCCATGCCAAATAATTTTTATTCAAAAACAGTGTCAAAGGCCCGTGAAAGATCAAACATTAATGTGATGATAACACATATTTACCGTTATGCATCCAATTCTTTGTATATGTAATTCAATAATTGATAAGAAGCAGTTTCTACAGACATATTCAAGCCATATTTTTATTCTAAAGTTGAGTCAAAATGCATAAACTCTGGTGGACTGTTTTCGGTGTACTTACTATCACTGTATTATTATTTAAAGAATAAACATTTTCATCTAATAAAATTAAATCGAAAATGTTTATTCTGAGTAATATAGTACTTTTAATTTAAAATACGTTAACACGTTTGTATTGTGACAAACAAAATTTTATTAACACATAAACCGCGGAGGCAACAATAATGTCAAAATGTCCAAATTTCAATTCAATAAACAGTGAAATAAATATTGTTTGCCAGATATTTCAATCATTTCACTGTGTGAGAATAATCCAATTTAAAATTAAATTTCCTCATAGAAAATAGATTTTGCCGTATTGGCAGATTATTATTATTTTTTGTCGTGAAACGTTTAATATAAATCTACAATTTTAATACATCTCTTTCAAACACGATATTCTGCAACACACAATACAGTTATCCGCATTTCTTGGCGTACCTAGCCAACTGTGCACTAAATTGCAAATAGAGTTGTAAGCTGAATATTAATTTAACCATTTCAATCTCGTGGAAATTGTTCGGTTAAAATACTCACAGAAAATGTTATTACCTTTAATTGTTTTTTTGTGATTAAATGTTAACTTGATTCTTTGATACGCCCAGTCTGCGACATTATTTATTCGCCGTTGATTTTAAATACCATACCAATAATAATAATTGTTTCCTATGTATGAAAAACATGTCCACTTGTTTGTAGGGGTCCCACAAACTAAAAGAAATTCAATTTGCTATAAACATTAATGAGTGGTTTACTCCAATATCTTTCATTATACAATGAACCCAACATGCACGTATGTATGTAAATGAATTTGTTACTCATAAATCGTGTACGTATAAATTAAAAACACCAAACAAAGAGATTTTAAAGCTTTGCTACCATCTTTTACAACCAGTTTCAAGGTAAAACTACTTTTCTGCAACCGTAATTCGTAGACTAATAAATAATCTGTGCTGGCATAGATCATTTTTGGAAGCATCTTTTAGAAAATAATTTTTCAGGTATATCTTAAAATATTCATGTAAATCATGTATACTTTACAGCATCATCTTATGATGAAAAATACTCTTCAAAGTATCTAGGCCCTGAAGTGGGTTGGAATCTATGATTGCATAATATATTGTACAGATGCATAAAATTACAAATGTAATACATAGTGTAACACAGACGTAGTTTTCCACGAAACACCAAAACACTATATACTGCACTCGGCGCGCGTTTCGCCAACCAAGTTGGCATCATCTGGAGATGATTAAAATTAAACTTATGCTAACAATCTACCCTATTTATACCTAAACTATTGTCACGGTTTACCGAACCGTGACCCACTAACCAATAGAGCAGGCTATTTGGGATAGGCCCTCTGTCACTATTCATACTATTTTTACATTTTATGATTTCCAAGTTTTCAAATGCATCTAGCTGTCTAGTATTTGTTAATTCCTAATTAATCTTAAATTGCTAATATCAATTTTATGGTTGTTCTCAAACGCATGTTGGGCTACACTAGAGTTATCTGTTTTACCATATTTGAGATGGGCCATATGCTCTTTGAATCTAGTTTGAATTGATCGTCTAGTCTGTCCAACATATTTTTGATTACAGTCCTTACAGCTAATTTCGTAAATCCCCGACTTTTCCGTTGTTTCAATTTTGTCTTTTGGATTGCCTAAAAGTTGTTGAAGTTTGTTTCCCGATGAAGGAACCACTGTCATACCTACATCTTTAAAAATCGTACCAGTTCCACGGGTGAATCGAAGATCGAATGGAATCGATACAAATTTCGGATTTTCTCTTTCATTTTGAAAAGTCGAGGAATTTCGAAGCGACTCTTTAAACTTTCGTTTCCTAATTATTTTATCAATTAAACTTACAGAATATCCACTCGCAGCTATATCCTTAATCAATGCCTTATTATTATATTATTATATTATTATATTATTATATTATTATATTATTATATTATTATATTATTATATCATTATATTATTATATTATTATATTATTATATTATATATTACTGTAATCAAAAATATGTTGGACAGACTAGACGATCAATTCAAACTAGATTCAAAGAGCATATGGCCCGTCTCAAATATGGTAAAATAGACAAGTCTAGTGTAGCCCAACATGCATTTGAGAACAACCATAAAATAGATATTAACAATTTAAGATTAATTAGGAATGTAACAAATACTAGACAGCTAGATGCATTTGAAAGCTTGGAAATCATAAAGTGTAAAAATAATATGAGTAGTGACACAGGGCCTATCCCAAATAGCCCGTTTTATGGTTAGTGGGTCACGGTTCACCGAACCGTGGCGGTTCGGTGAACCGTGACAATAGTTTTGGTATAAATAGGGTAGATTGTTAGCATAAGTTTAGTTTTAATCATCTCCAGATGATGCCAACTTGGTTGGCGAAACGTGCGTCGAATGCAGTATATAGTGTTTTGGTATTTCGTGGAAAACTACGTCAGTGTTATCTTCACATCAAAGGTTCCAACCCATTCCAGGAATACATAGTGTGTCGGTATGGAATAAATTCATTATTTCCTAAGCCAAAAATATTTAGAAAAAATCCTCAGACACGTCGATTTTTAATTTTAATTGCGCACCTTATCATTTATTTTGTTTGGTTATGACGTCATTACTGTTTCTGATATGATGTCATCGATATTTTTTAAATGGAACGCCCTGTATATTTCTCAATTTTGGGATTCTGCTTCAACATCTGATTCCAAATATGTCACACTTAGGGTATAATTGATAAGTTGGAGGTTGGAGGATACCGCCATTTAAAAAAAAAACAAGTAAAAAAATAAAATAAACACGTTTTTTATTAAATTCTTAAGTAGTTTTTGTTTGTTTTTTTGTTTTATTATTACCGTTTTTGACAGTGAATCACTTAATAATACTTAACCCCAGTCGTGGTTTCTCAATAATAGTTGTCGATTTATTTGAATTTATAACATGAGTGTATCTGTAACGCAGAGAATAGAAATTCTTACGATGATTGGGTATGATCATAGGATGCGAACTCAACAAGATTAACAAGAAGTATGTAATTTATTTAATACTAAATATCCAGAACGACTCATAACTCCATCGACAGTGAGTTAAATTGGGAAAAACAAATTAGAGAAACTGGTACAGTGGAAAATTTACCCAAAACAGGTCGCCCAAGTGTCGACGAGTATAAAAAATTAAATATTTTACTGGCTGTTGAAGAAAATCCACATACCAGCGTTCGCCAGATTAGTAGCGATGTTACTAAAACATCAGTACATACAATATTAAAATTAGAAAAATGGCATCCCTTGAAGATTCAGGTTGTGTAAGAACTAAGTGATGATGATCCAGATCGGAGGATACAATTTTGTGAAACGTTGAATATGTGCAATGATGATCCTCTACTGATAAAAAATATTATGTTCTCCGATGAATGCACTTTCAAATTAAATGGTGAAGTGAATCGTCAGAATTCTAGATACTGGGCAAGGAAAAACCCTCGATGGATGCGGGAGCAGCACCCACAGTATCCACAAAAGGTAAATGAGTAGGCGGAAATTGTAAGAAACAGAATCATCGGACCCTATTTCTTCGATGGAACTGTAAACGGACCGGCATATCTCCAATTTTTAATGGGCTAATGGGCTATCTCATCTCAACGTTATTAAATTTATTTCCCAGTAGAATTAAATCCCGCAAATGTCGACGAAAGCCTGTGGTGTCAACAGGATGGTGCGCCTCTCCATTATGCAGAGACGTTCGAAAGTATCTTCACCACATATTTCTGAACAGGTGGATTGGTAGACGTGAATCCATCGAATGGCCATCAAGGTCACCGAACCCCAATCCATTAGATTATTTTCTGTGGAGCCATCTAAAAAACTGAGTTTATAAAACCAAACCGGAAAACATTACTGAAGTAAAAGTGATAATTAGAACATAAATAAACATTTCTCAAGAAACTATAAACATTAATAAACAAGGTTCAGCAACACTTTAATCATCGTTTAGAGTATTGTCAGCTACAAGGAGTACAGTTCGAATATTTACTATAAATTGTTTTTATTATTATTATTAACTAACTGTTAGTTCTAGTGACTATTATTTCAAACAAAACATGAAAAATTAATAAATTCTTATATTCCAAATGAGCGTATCTTTCAACTTATCAATTTTAGACCCAAAGTGTGATACATATTTGGAATCAGCTGTTAATTCAGAATTTGGAATTCTGAATGGAGAAATATACAGAGTGTTCCATTTAAAGAATACCGATGACTTCATTAACAATAAAAATAAAGGATAAAATGTGCAATTGAAATTAAAGATTGACGTGCCCGATGATTTCTTTTTAAGAAATAATTTTTGGTTTAAGAAATAATGAATTTATTCCATACTTTACGGACTCACTTTGCAGACAATATCTGTGAGTTATAATGTAATAAACTACGACTGTTTCTTCTGGAGTAAATCGAGAATAGTGGAACAGGACACTGGACAAGTCTTAGTCGGTTACTGCTGTCGTTTGTTTTTGAACGTAAAATTCTGATGAAGGGTGCAAACGAGGTCTTAAATAAAAAATGACTTTAATTAAAGCCCATCTTGTCATGTCCCGCATGTCCCACTAAACATTTTCCAAGAATATCCTGGAAACGAAAAATATCAATAAACGGAAAATTCGCTAAAATCAAGTGTGACGTAAGTTGATTACTCAGTCTATTTTAACCTAGGGAAGTTCCCCGTCCACTGTGGTCCATTGTTTTCGGAACACCCTATATATTTCGGTATACATCAATTATTCATACGGCAAAGTTGCAATTGAGATGTATACATATACTTCGTTCTAATATAAATTCCGTAAAGAAACAGAATTTATGGGCATAAATAGAGAGAAAATATACGCCAAGTTTTTAGTAAAATTTACTGTGAAAGACATCTGCTTCAATTCGAACGAATGTTTAACCGTAAAGAAAAATCCTCGACAAGCCCTAAAATATGTTAGTAATGTGTAATATTGGTATAAGTACGAATAATAAATCAGAAAATCGAATAATATATAGGGAATATATTCGGTTTACAGCGGTAACAGCCACCAAACAAGAAATCATGAGGGCAGTTATAAAATATTGAGTTGAGTGGGACATTCGATATCCTAGGGTTATCCTTAGTGTCCTCTTAAAACATGCCTCTCTCATGAATATTCAAACAAATGCAAATTGTGGTAAAGGATAAATCGCACTCAAAACATACATAATCCAACATGTTAGAATTTTATGGAGTTCTATTGAACAGAAGGGAAGAGAGAACAGTTCCTTAAGCTAGTTTTATTGTTAAAAACTTTATTTCTCAAGATAGCACAGCGTCGGACTATTTCCTAAATTTAAAACTAGAAAGGATATTTTATACTAAAAGGCAAACCAAAATCCTTATATACAGGGTGTAACTGTTTTAAATGTAGAAAATTTAATAGTCGATAGATTTTAATAAGTGTTTTTTGTGCTATGAACATTTTCTCATGAGCGCTTAGTTTCTGAGATACAGGGAGTTGAAATTTTTATTTAATAAATGATTTTGTCGCATAACTTTTGTATTTTTTAATACATTTATTTCAAATTTGGCGGTGATTTATGTTAGACGGAATCTGATATAATGACGAAATATTTGAACTAACAATATGACATGAACACTGGCGTAGATAGAGAGGACATGAAACCCTTTCTTCTTTAAAAACTTCTATGCCTATGGATGTTTAAAAAAAATAAACCGTTTTTAAATCATTTCAAATTATTTTTGAAAAAAACATCTTGCAAATTTTTGATATTTTCGATAATCTTCCGGTAAATTGAGTCCAAGTGGTTCGTTGCATACCTCTGTTCCACATTTTTTTATAGGTGGCTTTAACAAGATTTGAGCAAAAAAAATTTTTGGATTTCTGATAATTTTTTCGTCCTCCAGCAACTGACATTTTGATGGTCATTGGATATCTATCTAAACGCCGTCCACAGAAATGACGTCACTGAAGGCAGTGTTGCCACTGTCAGTTCGTCACAATTCTAATTTAAATTACTACACAACTGGTAATATGCCGTTTGAATTGAATTCTAAAAATGAAACAAAATTGAAAATAATCGTTTTATAAAGAAGCAGAATATAACTAACGGAAAAGCAGATTTGTTTACTTAATATGTGGATAGCACAGAAACGTCAGCGGCCACAAGATCGATAGACTTCTGTTCCGTGAATCGATCGAAGTCACTTAAATTATTAATTGCTATCTCATCTACAATAGAATTATTTTTTGCCCATTTTAGTAAACTGTTAGTAAAATCAACAATAAATTCTAATAACAAAAACTTATACTCCTTTATAAATAAATAAATTAAACTATACAAAATTCTAATACAGAAAAAAATAATAAAAAATTGGCTTTCTGTACATACCTAAAAAAATCTCTTCTACATCTAAATAAACCATAATACCCTGGTACACGGCGAAAATAAATCACTAATAATAATCAAAAATTAAAAACACACTAATCATAACCATCAAATAATATTAGTTTCCGAGAATTGCACTAATCACTAATAAAAATATTACACTTACAATGTCTTCCCATGGACGAAATATTCATTGTTATCACTGCACTGCACTAAACACTTGAACTACAATTTAAAATTAATAAACAATAACTTATAACATAACAATCCACGAATTGGCACTAGCACTCCACGCACAAACACAGTAAAACAACTGTTGACTGTGATACGATACGGCAAATTCATGGACCAATCTTATATTTGTACCAGGATTTTCTTCAACCGCCTTCAGAAGTTCTGGTTCGCCATCTAGAATCCTATTTGTAACTAGTCATCCACAATTGTGATTTGGAGGCACAAAACTTCTAAAATCTCGTAATTGTTGAACAGTTGCTACGAATGTATTTTCAGGTGGGATTTCGTCAAGATAGCGTTCCATGTAAGGCCGTTTTCCTTGTCTAGTATTTTCATCACCTTAAAAATATGCCCTTAACAAATTCACCCACTCAGCATTAGAAAAAGTATTTACCATTGTTATCACTAATTTTCATCAAAGGAACAGATTATAAATAATTAGTAACGGTAACACAACAATTGAAAAACGTTTATTCATCCAAATTATGTGTTGTTTAGTTGTTTGCCGTCGGTGGCGTTTTGATCGTGTTGATTTGCGGAATGTCATTCGGAGTTGTATATTCTTGAGTACAGAACCGGATTGAGTAAATCGTACCAACTTTTGATACAAATTTCTACTATAAATCAGAAAATTGTACTAGAACGATTTTTTTGGAAGCGTTCTTTTATGAAATAATAAAAAAAACAGTATGAACCGAGACCCACTCTTGCGAAATTAACTTGGAAGAAAACGTATTGTTTTCCTGTAAAACATTTTCAACAATTGAACTTAATTATTCTGGTGACAAGCAGAATACAATTATGTTACAGAAGGTACAAAGGCCGACAGAACATCCAAAAAAAAGACACAGCAGAAAGAAATGTTTTAAGAGTAGTCTATCTTTTTCTAAAATAATTTCGTAATCAAAACGAGTATTTCTGCGCTACGAACCGAACGCCTTGAAACATGTTTACTAAAAATTAATGCTGATTACTGATTGATTGAATACAAATTTCCTGTTCTTCAGTGATTGGTTAAACCAAACTGTTTTCTTACATTTAGAGCACGAAAAAGTGACAAGGCAATGACAAGTGAATGATGTTACTTTTAAGACGAGCATTAGTTGTTCATTTGTTATTGAAATACCGTATAGAGGAACAAATTATGATAATGTACTGGAATTTTGAAAGAGATGCCGATGTACTGAAATTATTAAACTGTACTGAATCTAGAATAATTGTACTATAAATCAGTGGCAGCACTAAAAACATAAAACTGAGCGTGATGTTCACATGATCAGATCGGACCACGTTTTCCTATTGGTCTACCGGCAATAAAATCGAGGAAGACGAACCCCGCCTATTTTACAGAATTGTAATCAGGTATGTCGTGTATAAGAGCGAGCAGTTATTTGGTTTATTTGATTTTTATTTGTCCATCGTAATTGCTACTGTTTTGTGTCCGGGTTGTTTAAAATACGATACAAAATGTCTAGTACCGACACTGCAGATGAAATGAGAAATAATGTTGACTTAAGTCCACCTAGAAAATGGTTTAATGTTATTGTAATTCTAAATCTGGTCCTGTCCTGTTCCAAGAAGCGTATGTGTCTTTTATTCACATAGCGGTTTACGAAAATAATAACGGGAGTGGCCAATTCAGTATCGCTGTCGTTGTTATTCTTATAGCATTAGATAGAGAGAATAATAATTGCAAATCGTTCAGAGTGAATTACGTAAACGTCTTATTCTTGGAAATAATTATACTATTGTATTGACATTAGGTATTAGGTAAATCGAGGATGTTTGGTTCCGGTTTTTTAAATGCGTTGTTTGTTCTCTTTGCGTTTTTATTTCAGTTTTGCGATATTTTAACAGTGCCTGAAAGTACTTTTTGTTATTAGAATAGTTCTTGTCAAAGCTTAGACCGTGTTACTGATTAGAACTCGTTGTTCCATCTTAATTCATACGAATATGCTTGATGCCGTCTGTGAAATGTGTAATGTGAATCATGAATTGGTTGGTAATGTAATGTACGTAAAAGATAGGTCAGTGTAACTCGCCCTTTGACCTATCAGGTCAAGAACTAGCCAAACATATGACTGTTACAAAACGATTTATTTATTAATAAATTACAGGATTACTTCAAATTATTATAATCGCATGGTAAGTAATTACTACTTGTTAAAAAATAATAATTCTTTTATAAAATTTAAAAAACGAAATCAAAATTGTCAGTAGCATTTTATAACTTTACTGTTCATCGGAAAATTTGGTTTTAGTTATATGTTCCATACGAAACACTTGAAAGAAATGTTAATTGATGCAAGAAAAAGGCAAACTTGGACATTTTTTACATTAAAAGGTATTTTAAAATATTCAAAAATTATTTCAAATGGCGCGTAAGTAGGTAATTATTATGTTCGGGAGGCATATAAGCATTCCTTACAGTCATACGGAAATGGCAGTATTTCTAGCAATTTCATTGGTCGTTTTAGGGCATGCGCAGTTACATGACATGTAAAAGTGTATTAAATCATTTTGGAATCGTTTGTCAGAAAGGAACTCGTTAGACGATAGAGAAAATACTCGCCTGGCACGCGGTAGGTCCAGAGTTCGAATCACGAACTTCTTGTTTTTTTTTTTAAAATAAGTATTTTTTTTGTTCGTTAGTAAGATTTTCCTTGCCCTTTATTATAGTTTGTTTATTTTCCTTGCCATTTATTATAGTTTGTTTATTTTCACGGTGCCGAATTCTCCTTTAAAAATGATATCTGACGAGCACGCCATGCCGTGGCCTTGAAACGGCCAATGAAATTGCCAGAAATACTGCCATTTCCATATGACTGTAAAGATTGCTTATATGCGTTCGGGAACGAACTTACTGGCTAGGTGATAAATTGCATATGAAATACGGCAACACTGCTTCACCGTTTCAGATAAAGTGAGGAATATTTCTAGTTATCAGCAGTTCCAAAACAATTTCATCTTATTTTTTGAAAGACGGTAACTCATTTTACGTGGGAATTAAGAGAAAAAAATGTGTCAGTGGGTTTCTACAGATGTCAAGAATTGGTGCGGTGGTTTAAATATAACTACGCACTTAAGGCTCACCCTGTACATATATATATATATATATATATATATATATATATATATATATATATATATATATATATATATATATATATATATATATATATATATATATATATATATATATATATATATATATATATATATATATATATATATATATATATATATATCAATATAAAATATATATATATATATAAAACTAACTTGATTTAAGACGTTTTACAAATTTAATAAATGGAATAAAATTGTTCCTGGTGTCACGCCTTATTTTAATATTGATACAAATCGGAAATCAATAGTAAACGTCCTTAAAACGCCGGCAGTAGGTAATTTTAAAGATTTCAGCCATCTCTCTTGAGTACTTAGTTGAGCTTCATTGTCCGTTTGCGCGGAACGTGCTTGCTGAGAGTTCAGATGCCCATTTTAACTCGCCAGGGCGTCTCGAATATTGAAAAAGGTCCATTTGGTCACTTTACTATGGACTTTGTCATCTGAATTGGCGAGAATATATGGGAGATTCTGCACGTAATACGTATATTTTATATAAAATCGTTTTAACTTAAAGAGAACACTTTTACTGTACTTATTTTAACTTCGAGGGTGCATTGTTATTTACACTCTAAAGTTATACTACTGAGGGAATACAAATATTCCTCTTAAAATTTAACGTTTCGTTTTAATTAATAATAATAATAATAATCTTTATTTCTTTAAGACTCATGTACATGAGTATAGAAATTGTCAAATAGTGGATATAACTTAAAAGCTAGTGTATATGAAAAAACTAGAAAATAGAAAGAAACGAACAAAAACGTAACAGATAATATATATTACACAATACGGTATATATCATAATATGATATACTCTATAATAGACCACATAACATCTATGCAGCTAATATAATTAATGCCAAAACATACAATAATCGACACAACTTAAGGGTGAGGTTTTCTACAGCTTTCTCATACGAAAATAGTTGGTGTCATTGGCGAGTAAGATCCTGTCAAAAGTTATTGTTAGACGCGGAAAAAAGTTATAGGGTTTTATTATAATTATTTCATACACCAGTAAATAAAAAAAACTTGTTAATTATGCCTCAGTGTTATGAAGTTCCATTTTGTTCGGAAACAAAAGGCGGACATATGCTTCCGAGAGACAAAACTTGCCTAAAACAGTGGTTGATAGAGATAACTTTACTTCTTCGAAACATTCGTGTGTTTATAAGAAACATTTTAATCCTGACGATTATGCATTACCAAAGGAGTCTACTACAGAAAATCGTAAGTAATAATCATGCACATTCGTTGTTTTCATCATGCTCATGCTTGATATAATCTAACTTTAATGGCATAAGACACCTATGATAGGTACAATAACTTTCCTACTGAGCAAGTAAATTACGACTTTCCCCTTCTGCCATCATTGTGCTAAATGTTCTTCAACTAATTTTTATAAAAATTACTAAAAACTCGCCCTCCTGGAGTGGATTGAAACCCAAAGGTTCCTCACATCAAAATATGAGGATAATACTAGCGTAATTTTCCGCGAAACACCAAAACACTACATATACCGCACTCGACGCGCGACGCGCGTTTGGCCAACCAAGTTGGCATCATCTCGAGATGATTAAAACTCAAAATTTAATCATCTCCAGATGATGCCAACTTGGTTGGCGAAACGCGCGTCGAGTGCAGTATATAGTGTTTTGGTGTTTCATGGAAAAGTACGTCAGTGTTAAAAACTCGCGTTAAAAAACCATAGTAAACATTATCGTTCAGTGACATGGACCTTACCCTATACTAGCGCCTCTCGTGGTGAATTATTATTATTATTATTATTATTTAAAAGCCATTAAAGGGCTTTTTTGTGAGCACTGCGCATGTGCAACAATGGGTTATGTCGCTGATTGGTGAAATCGTGAAATCACACACCACAAATGTCTATTATCGACAAAATAGTAGTATTTTATTTGCACTGTGAATCAGGTCACTTCTGATCTAGATCAGTTCGGTTAGCTATTTAGAACTGATCTGAAATCAAAATTAACCAAGTTAGTTCTCCCCTTGCCGATGCTGCTCCACCCTGGATGAAAGAATCACATATGATCTTTAGATCAGTAATGTAGTGGGGTAACAGAAACGGCAAACGGTTGACCGTATAATCTGGTTTTGCATGTCACAACAATAAATTTGCATAATTTTTCATAAAAAAATATCGGTTTTGCAATTACTGTATTTCATAAACATAAAAATAATCGAGGTCTGAGGAAAGGAAAAATGTCAAGTTGGTATCTGGATCATCTGTTTCCAGTTTTTCAGGATTTTTTATAACCTACGTAAAACTGATAGAACATAAACATATAAAATAAACGAGTGCCTCTTAAATACGCATGCGTGCCCAACATTCGATACTGCTGCACGTTTTATTTGCGTCTCATGCAGATCACTTCTAACCAGATCAAATGTGATCAAGTGAATTGACCATCGGTGCAAATAAAATACTACAAATAAATAAAGGCTATTTCTCATTATGAATGTTTTTCTAATTGATCTCCGATAATATGTATTTTAAACTATTGTTTAGTTTCTTTACTTTAGACTTGTATATTAGCGTTTCTAAATTAAGACAAAAATACCCATAAATAATAGGTTAATTTTTGTTTCCATATTACACCTATATTGTTAACAATAGGGAAGTAAGTTTTCTTTGACAAAAATGGATGAGCAATTAAAATTAACATAACAAGGACCCATTATAATAACCGCCACCCTGTACCCATCTACGTCTAATAATATTGCGGGAATTAGAAATTTACAAGACACAATAATGGAAGTTGATAAAGGGTCTCGTGTAACGCCCCGCGGCGCACAAGATCAGGAAGTGTGCAGAAGTGGTAATAAACCTATTTCCTTCAGTTATATAGCTGCTAGTAGAAGGATAAGCTGTTGATAAGCAAGATATATCCAGGATAATAAGCGTTATGAGTAAATTGAATAACTCAGAGATATAGTTGACAACATCCGCGCCAAGGGCAACACGATTCCGCACTTAATGCGGAACACGCCTCGCGAGGACAACCTACATCAAAGTAACCCTTTGCTCATCAGCCCTGTGTTTCATAGCTCTTCGCTTCGGTGGCTGTCTCCGACCGTTACCTATGTATGAAGTTTTAATATGTTGTTTTCGTTATTTTCTGAAGAATTAAAGCACATTTGCTATAAACGTTTTTCAAAAGATCGTTTTTGAAGAATCCTAATTGCAGGAGGACAAGATTTTCATATCTGAGGATTACGGTCGTAAGTCCCCCTCACCAACGAACGTTTGAACGGCTTGAGATGGAGCAATTAATTTTAGGGTTACTTCATTGAGAACTAATATACTATTTTTTGTGCAACAAATAATATCAGTATCATATGCTGATGATACAAATATTTTAGTCAAATCTAATAATTTTGCTGATGCTAAATACTTTGCTAAGGAAATTTATGATAAAGTGATGTTTTGGAAAGTAAAACACTTGCATTACCTTTAGAATACTACAACGAATAATACTAATGTTAACACTGACATAATCTCCGACTACTACTGTGGAATATGAATCCAATGAATCCAAAATAATTGCGATATTAAATGGTCCAATATCTAGTACAGGCTGTCCATTTTATCATGTCCCTCGAGGATATCTCGTTAATATCAAATGTACAATAAACATGTTTTTACAAAAATTGCTAATTTTCATAAGCTACAGAACGTTTTAAAGACATTTGAAATCCATGGCCTACTTACTTTAAAAATTATGACTAGAGTTGGCAAGTCGTGCGGCTATTCAGTGGTGCAACAGCAGGTAGATAGATATCTGGTGAGACAATGACCGGCTGGCGGACAAATCGAAGCGAGCCGCGAGACTAGTCCTTTGTTGTATGTCGTAGTGTTTACACGCTAATTTATTCCTCTCTGTTGTTTTTTATGTTGCTATATTGTTGATAATTTTATTGGTTGTATTTTATTGTTGATAATAATTTAATAATAAAATATGTCAGACGTGCGCAAAGGTATAAAACGGCCATAAGCTGACAAAGTGAGTAAATTTATCAGAACACGTAAATACAGGTTGTGTTCGATTTACTGTGAATGCTGATTGCCTGTGATATTTCGCTACACATACCCGATAAACAACCATTTCGGGAGTTCTGGAATAAATACAATCTCCAGATGACGTTACCAAGTTGGGCAACGTCGCGTGACTATGTACCAACTGTAAGCGAAGCCATTGCAAATGACATCGAATGTGTATTAAAAAATACACGGCTGTGGTTATGTGTTGATTAGACGACAGATCGTAAAAAAAAAATTATATTGTAAATGTTATAGTACGTGTACTGGACCCTCTTAAACCGGCATTTCCACTATTACTAGCTAGCAAAAGACTAACTGAGTGTACTGGCAAAACAATTACGCGGGTGGTGCTGGAGACGTTAGAAAAATTTGATCTGTCAAGAAGGCAAGTGTTGATGTTTGTGACCGATGGTGCCGCGACAATGCGTTTTGTAGGCCGTTCTCTTCAAGAACACGGTTGTAGCACAAGAATAACTTATTCTTGTGGTTGTAGGTGATACATGTTACGTGTAATCTGCATGCTTTACATCTTGTGGCAGAAACTACTCGACAAAGTTTTCCATTAATAGCAAGTACAAAAAAGTGTTCCTTAAGTCTCATAAACGTCTTCGCGCATTTCACAGCAAGTGTCCCGGTATTTCCGAACCACTACAGCCGATTCTTACACGTTGGGAAGGCAGCTTTTTATTATGCTGAATATTTACAACAAATAAAAACTGCGACACTACAATCCTGACGAGGCTGCAGCTATTAAGGAGATATTTCCGTTAACACAGCTTTAAAAACTATTCGCAAGAACTATAAAAGACTACATGACGCCATACAAAACTTACAAAACAGTGCGTTGTTGTTAGCGGAGTCACTGCAAATAGTGAACGAAGTAAATCGACTGCTATAGTCTATAGGTACTTACTGTCGCCGGCATTCACTTTGACCGAGAAACTCTTTCTCCAGTCCAGTCTATTATTAGCTTTCGAGTTGTGTACACGTTAAGTCACTTGGGCGTATTGCATATTGTTTTTTTGTTTTTATTTTATTTGTTGTACTGTATTGTTGATATTAATTTAATAATAAAGCATGGCAGACGTCCGCAGGGGTAAAAAACGGTCATTTGCTGACAAAGTGAATAAATTCATAGGTGAATTCCAGAATTTATTCTATGATGGTGCTAAAATAATTTGTAAAGTGTGCGAGAAAGATTTGATGTGCTGGGATAAGCGTGATTATGGACTTCACGTAAATAGTGTATACCATAAAAATAAAAAAATGGCGTGCCTTCGACAACACAGTTTATATTTGATTTACTATTAATGCTGATTGCCTATGATGTTCCGCTGCACATACTCGATAAACAACCATTTCGAGAGTTCTGGAATAAATACAATGCCCAGGTGAAGTTACCAAGTCGCACAACGTTATGTAACTATCTATCAACTGTACACATAGACATGTTAAATAAGACGAAATGTGAATTAAAAAATACACGGTTGTGGTTATCTGTTGATGAGACAACAGATTTTAAAAAAAATATATATTTTAAATGTTATAGTACGAGTACTGCACCCTCCTAAACCGACAGTTCCACTGTTACTAGCTAGCAAAACAATTGTGTACTAGCGAAACAATTACCAGGGTGGTGCAGGAGACGTTAGAAAAATTTGAACTGTCAAAAAGTCAAGTGTTGATGCGTTCGGCAGGCCGTTCTTTGCAAGAACAAGGTTGTACGTTTATACATGTTACGTGTAAAGTGCATGGCAGAAACTATTCGAAAAGGTTTTCCAGAGGTAGATGCATTAATAGCAAGTACAAAAAAGTGTTTCTTAAATATCCTAAACGTCTCCGTGCATTTCATAGCAAGTGTCCCGGTATTCCCTGAACCACCACAGCCGAATCTTACACGTTGGGGAACATGGTTGCAGGCAGCTTTTTATTATGCTGAATATTTCCAACAAATAAAAGCTGTGATACTACAATTCAATCCAGATGAGGCTGCAGCTATTAAAAAAAAGCCAGAGAAAATTCGAAGATATTTCCGTTGAAACAGCTTTAAAAAATATTGCGAAGAACTATAAACCATTACATGAAAGCATAAAAAAATTATAAAACAGTGCGTTGTCGTTAGCGGAGTCACTGCAAATAGTGGACGAAGTAAAGTTCGCAAGTGTGTTAAATAAAGACACTGGTTTTACCAAATTAAGACAAATATGTGATGGTGCAGCCCCAGATCCGTTAAGTGCATTCAAAGACTTTTTATGTATGCGTGTATTACATCAGTAGATGTCGAACGGTCGTTTTCAAAGTATAAGAATATATTTTCACCAAAGCGAACATCACTCATGGGGACAACCATAGAAACATACCTGATGCTGCAAAATGGCTACACATCTCCAGTTTGTGATAAGCAAGCTAGTTCATCAAGCTAATTAAGAGGGTAAGTTTTACATACATTGTTATAAATTGTAACAGTTTATTGTTTCTCGTATGTTAATTTCGCGTACGCCACTGTCTCACGGAACATTTTTGACAGCCCTAGTCATAAGATAAATGTGGGATTGTATAAGAAAAAATTTGCGTCGAAGTTAAAATTTGAATTTAATTTTTCGGTTGAAAATTAACATTTTCAACAATTCTTTCTGAAAATTTCAGAACTCTGGGAGACATTCTATACATTTTGCCACACTCTTATTAAGAAAAATGCTCTCAACCTGCTACTGTTAATCTTGGTAAACCCGTCAGAATTTATTTTAGTTTAATTTCAAATATCGAGCATAACAACTTGTGAAAGCAAGGTTATATATCGTCCTAATGATGTAGACAAAGAAAGTGCGTGGGTGATAGTGGAAATAACATGAGGAAAATCAAGAGGAACGCCTATATCTCCTAAGCTATTGCTAACAAGTCCTCTGCTGTAAAAGTGTATAATTAAATTTGCATGGAAACGATCATACTAGCAGCTTCTCGTGCGCCACAGTCTTTTACTAAACGAGAAACACGGCCCACCTACTAGTATTACCGTCTTTCGTCTACCCCTTTTTACATTCTTTAAAACTTCTAAAGTGTCTTGCAGCAGTAAATTCAGTACCATTTTGCATCTATATGAAATCATACAGAAACTAAAAAATATTAATTAATATAATATTCACCAGGGCCGCTCCTAACGGGGTTAAATTGTTCTCAAACAAACGTGACCGGATGTAAGGACGGTAGTTGAATTAATGTTTCATGAATATAGTTTTTATCAACATTAAACGCAGTATTATGTTAACACCAGCTTCAATCGGAAGTGCTGCAAGGTATGGTATTAGTCCCTGTATTTTTTACATCTAGAGCTATGATTGAATTAAAGTATCTTCCATGAGAAAAATCATTACTTTTACAGTCAAAACATACTTATGAGTTGGTTAAAATAATATAAAGGAATAGTATAGAGCTTAACTTTGAAAATGACACCTTTTTTTGACTCTCCAGAATAAATATTAATTCTGAACGATCGCGGTCTGAGGAATGATTTTTACAAGGAGAGAGATTATGATTATTACACCATATACATAAGTGGAATATTATGACATTTTTAAGAGATTTTTGATAGGTTAAATACGTATTTTGTCACTTATTCATAAGATAAGGTATAAAAGTATTCCGACACACACATACGTCCACCATCATGAAGCACATCAGCAAAAACTAAGTAAATAACAATTTTTATAAGAAATATGTAATAGATATATCGGATGGGTCATAAAAATCCACAAGCTGATAACAAATTTTCACGAAGGAATACGATTTGAATTGAAATGTTCGAATTTGAGAAAAATATAAGTACTAGAAGTAACAAATAATAAATTTAATCATCCATGATCGAAAAGTTTGTAATTTTGTTTATTAATTGGGTACGTAACGATTAAAATTAAGTGAAAAGTAAGAAGTTATAAACATTTAAACAATTTTGATATTTCCGACTTACTTGAATCAACATGAAACAAAGTTATATATGTATAGCTAAACGGTTAGATTTAGTAATCATAACTAGAGCTGTCCGAGGTCACCTGGCCGACAGAGCCGTCATATGACTCATGTGTTTACATCATATCATAATACTTGAATAAGTACAGTAAATGGAAATAAATTTTAACAATAATGTTACATTTTATAAAAATTTGTATAAAACTCACCCTTTTAAGCAGATTTATGAAGTAGCTTGGTTGTCGTCATCACAAAGTGGGGAAGATCTATAGTATAATAGCATCAGGTATGTTTCTACAGCTGTCTCCGTCAGCGATGTTCGCTTTGTTGAAAAAATATGTTTTGTATTTTGAAAATGACCATTCGACATCTACGGATGTAATACAGGCATAAGTAAAACAATCTGTGAACTCACTTAACGAAGTTGTAGATGCACCATCACAAATTTGTCTTAATTTGCTAAAATCAGGATCTTTCTGTAATACACTCTCGAATTTTTCACTAACGCGATTATTTTTTGCGTCATTTATAGCCTGTAGCTGTGTATTTACGTCGTCCACTATTTGCAGCGATTCCACTAACGACAACGAACTATTTTGCAATTTTTCTATTGCGTCGTGTAGTCCTCTATAATTGTTATTAATAGTTTTTAAATCTGTTTCAAGGGAAACGTCTTGAAAGCTTGTCTGGTTTTCCCTAATAGCTGCAGCCTCGTTAGGGTTGAACTGTAGTATCACAGCTTTTATTTGTTGAAAATATTCAGCATAATAAAAAGCCGCTTTCAACCACGTTCTCCAACGTGTAAGAATCGGCTCTGGTGGTTCAGGGATACCAGGACACTGTCTGTGAAATGCTCGAAGCCGTTTAGGAGATTTGAGAAAAACTTTTTTTGTATTTGCCATTAATGCATCTACCTCTGGAAAACATTTTCGAATCGTTTCTGCCACAAGATGTAACGCATGCACTTTACACGTAACATGTAAAAACCTACAATTGTCTCTTTGAAAAGAACGGCCTATCATGCGCATTGTCGCAGCACCATCTATCACAAACATCAATACTTGACTTGTTGAAAGTTCAAATTTTTCGAATGTCTCCAACACCCCGTAATTATTTCGCCAGTACACGCAGTTAGTCTTTTACTAGCTAGTAAAAGTGAAAATGTTAGTTTAAGAGGGCCCAGTACACGTACTATAATATTTAAAATAGAATTTTTTTTACAATCTGTCGTCTCGTCAATACATAACCAGAGCCGTGTATTTTTTAATCCACATTTAATCCTATTTACAATGTCTTCACGAACAGCTGGAATATATCTACGTAACGATGTACGACTTGGTAAGTTCACCTGGGGATTGTATTTATTCCAAAACTTCCGAAATGGTTGTTTATCCAGTATGTGTAGCGGAATATTACAGGCTATTAACATTAACAATAAATCAAACATAAACTGAGTTGTCAAAGGCATGCCATTTTTTTTATTTTGATGTTGCACGGTGTTGATGACGACGACAATCTGTTTTGTGCCAGCACATTAAGTCTTGATTACAAACTTTACAAATTATTTTACATCCGTCATAGAATAAATCCGGAAATTCACCGATAAATTTATTCACTGTGTCGGCGTACGGTCGTTTTTTACCCTTTGGCGCGTTTGACATTATGTATAATTTATAGGTACAACCTCACGCATTAACCTTTCAAATAAGACTGCAGCGTAAATCACTTCTAAATCGGCACGTGTGACGCCATCGCAAGACCGTGGCTGTACTCCAGCCACCTCGGACAGCTCTAATCATAACACACCTTGGATATTATTAAATTCTACGCCTATGATTAACCTAAGATAATTTTATAAATTTAACGTTATCGTTTATCAAACATATATAGAACAGATATACTTTTTGAATTTTCTATAGGTGCATCATTTATTACTATTTATTTTATAATTGTATTCGCTTCTAGAATAAATCGTATTGTATTATTAAATTTCCTATGCAGAAATAAGAAACGGAAGAGGAATCGATAGAGATATGCCGTGATATTATATTTGCAGACCAATGTAGATTTGCGAGAGCAATATGAATAAGGTCTATTATTTCTTTACTGAATACAAAGTTGAACTTATAATATACAGGATGTATTTAAATATTGTTTTGCAACTAAATTGAAAAGTGTTGGGACATCATACATAAATTTTATTATGTAGGAAAGAAAAAGAAAAATATATTTTAGTTTTTTATCTCATTTGATGGAATAAATTAAAATAATCTGAAACTAATTCGGGGTGCTTACCTCTGAGGTCATCTTAGACATTAGGTATTTACACTGTAAAAATAACTTGTTCACTCGAAGTTGTATCCTGAGTAGGGACTACCACCAACATTTGAAATATATTATCTATAAGGAAAATAACAGTTTCTCACATACCCTCCTGAAGCTTTTTGGGCCCTTTTCCATAAGATTGTTTTGTTAATGCTGGCCTTAGGAATCGACCTACGAGAGATTTTGGTGTATTTTTGAAACACCCTTATACATATGTATAGACACATTCATATTTTTATGTGTAGTTTAGTCAGTAAACGACGTAAACGTACATTATTTTTCTCGAGCTGGCTACCCTGATGAAACTCGGCAAGCAGAAACACGTGTCGGTAGATATTTTAAAGTTTTTAAAGTGAGTGTTCAACTGGTGAGTACCTTGTGTTTTACTTATTTTTGGTTTTACAAGACAGAATAGTTGAAATGAAAAATAACATTATTGAGTCAGTTGTACTGAACATAATGTGCATATTATCTTTTTTGTAATCCAAGTTTCAGCGTTTTGGCAAATAGCCGGGAAAATAATTGTTTAAAAAGATATATGTTATGCCTATCTGTGATAAGGTTTGTAAAAGTTAGTAAATAATAATTAGCAACAAATTTTCAGTTATTATTATTTTTCATTCTATTATTTTTCTAAATATTTTCCACAAATTGTAAATAAATAACATCCTATTTAATTAGGGCTAGCCTAGCTCTGACAAGTTCCACTATGTTGTTATTACATTTGCTAATAACTGTAATTTGTGAATCCAAAGGTAACTTCAAATTGCGTAATACGCTCGTGGTTCGTGGAAAACATTTAATTTAGTCAGTAATTTAATTAAATTCAAACAAGAATGAATATATACGTATAAATTCAATTTACAAATATAGTTCAGGAATAAAATTGCTCGTTGAGTGGTCACAGATATTTGAATTAGATTAAACTGCAGGAACGTAGACCAAACGGATACACTATGTAAACTAACTAAAATGTAAATTCTGTTGTTGAATTGTTTGCATACGGATCGCAATAAAACCAAGATAGTATGTTAAAAAATAGTAGGCTGAACTTTTAATTACGCGGTGCAGAATTTACGTTATTTTATTCATGGAACACTAGATACATTAGAAAGAGATGCAGCACCTGCACTGATGCTCCTGAAATGGAAAATTCAGAGATTGAGATGATGAAATGAAAACAATATATTATTGAACTCACTAAACTTTGCTTGGAACAAAAATGTTTTCGATTCAATGATAATTTCTTCGAACAAGATGAAGCGACAGCAAGGGGTAACTCCTTATCAGCATTCATGGTCAATCTTAACAGAAGCAAAAGAAGAATTCGAATATTTCCCCAGGATTTGGCTTAGGATTTAGGAACGTGGATGATATTTTTGCACTATTTGATACAAAAGTTACTTATATTCACAACTTCGTTTCTAAATTAGTCGTTTCGCGTCAGTTAAATTAGGTAACATAAAATTGAAAACTGTTGACAACTACCATTTTTAAATGTACTATTTAGAAATAGTGAATATAACTTAAAATTTGATATATACACCAATACTTTGAGATATATTCCTAAGGACTCACCAATGAGCTCAACACAAATAGCGATTTTTAATTTTCAGGGTCATCGCCTATTAAGCTTCCCTCTGAATAAGGAGAGAATTGTAAAAGAAGAGGCATTGATTAAGGATATAGCTGTAAGTAATGGATATTCTGTAAGTGTTATTGATAAAATAATTAGGAAACGAAAATTTAAAGAGACATTTCGAAATTCCCCGACCTTTCAAAACGAAAGAGAAAATCCAAAATTTGTATCGATTCCATACGATACTTATTCTACTCTATTTCTATCAAAAGTATGTTGGACAGACTAGACGATCAATTCAAACTAGATTCAAGCAACATATGGCTTATCTCAAATACGGTAGCGCAGATAAGTCTAGTGCAGTTTGATATTAATTAGGAATGTAACAAATATTAGCAGGCTGGATGCATTTGAAAGCTTGGAAATTACAAAGTGTAAAAATAATATGAATAATGACAGAGGGCCAATCTCATATTGTCCGCGAATAATGTTCTATACTTTGTACCTATCGTTTAATAATTCCTGATATACTTCATTTCATATCCCATTTCTTAGAATACGCTGCGCTGATGAGGAACAACGATTACGAAACACCGGTATCCGTAGCTGTGTCGTGTTTCTTTTGGTGTATATGGTAAGATTTCTTCTTTATTAATTAATTATTGTTTTTAAGTATTTTCAAAAGTATCAATGAATAAACAAAAAACAGATTTTCGGAAAACAATTTTTTTAGGGGATTTTTATTCAGACAATGAACCTCGAATATGGAATACCCTGTACATAATCGAAGAATGGTGTAATTCAACAGAGAAGTGACAATTTAATAAAAAATAATCAAGTCGAGAGATATAAAATTGAGAAATGCTGTAAATCAGAGGCATTGGTTCATGAATACTCAATTAGAGGCCATATTTCTGCTCCGCCTTTTAACAAATATCTGCAGCAGTAAATTTACATTATCTTTGGGAAAACTTCGCCTAAATACTTATCAATTTAAACAAATGCTTGCCACTTTGTCTTTTTAAGAGAAATTGCTGCTGATATTGATAATATATTGCACAATAAATGTAGCCGAGGGTAGAAAACGGAAACTGCTTGCTTTCCTTGAGCACTTAAAATAAGCATTAGAAATTCAACACTTATTTAATCATTATTTATTTTTTCGCATTGTTCAGGTTCAAGGATTTTTAAATTTTTAAATATCATCACCATGATAATGTTCTTTACAGTAAAAATCGATACCAGCATCTGTGTCGACTGTCGGTATACGGTATACATATATGATAATTGATAACGTATATAACACGAAAGGAAGGAAATACGTTTTTATGCACACGTTTCCAAGCACATTTCACATACATTAATATTTATAAAAAATATATCTGAGATATTGCTTCGGAAACAAAGTTTCTATCTCACCCTGGTTTATATTCGAGATAAAGAGTTGACGAAATGGGAAGGAACGAAACATGTTTCGTCATGATATGACACACATCATTATTTTTTTTTTTGTGTTGAAAACACCAACATTCGATTAAAGCAAAATATATACAACAAAATATCTACTTTTCTAATATTTTGATCTGTAAGCCTATTACTATTTTTCAAATTTATCCTGAGTAAGTTTCTAATACAAGGTATGTGAGAAAATTGTTCCCTGAATCAGCAATGTCGAGTAGGTTATTCATGTAATATGATTAAAAAATATATAACTCAATTTCTATAGTTCTCATAACTTTTAAGGGTATCTACGTTATATACATATCCCGTATAATAAATAAGCATCCAATTCATCGACATTATGTAGATTTGCCAGATGACCGAAATCCTCCATCAGGATTTCACCCTGTTCACGCCATCAATATGACAATTCGGTGGAATACACGGCTTCCCCAATGACAAACGCAACTAAACCGGCTTTCTCTGGAGAGACCAAAATTTATCGGGCTCTAAATTCCGAAAATATCAGTTAAATACGTTTCAGTTATAATGTTCTCTTTAGCGCCGGTGCTTTTGACAACCTATTTACGAGTATTTATAGATCCTTGGTGTTGTGGTGATATTTTGTTTTGATTTATTTCCACATCCCTTTCACTCTCGTTTCTTAAATGGGGCATAAGGGCAATCGATATGTTAATAAATATAAATGATATGCCATGCCATGAAATTGAGTTGTGCCGGAATTCAAGGGAGTTGCTATAAAACTGTAAAACTGATATGTTTGATATATTAAAATACACAGATGTCTTTGTTTTTTACAAATGCAAAAATACAAATATACAGGATTCGTTCAGTGTTCCGTACCGAAATTGCTGAAGAAATATGGCTATTACAGAAAAAATACGCTTACTAATATATGCATATTTTCAGAGCCGGCAGTTACATAAAAAATAAATCATATTTTTAGAGAGCTTTCATATAATTAAATTAATTGATATGTAAACGTTTATTTACATACCTGTAATATATGCAACTTGTCATGCAACAGGATCTCTGCGGGAAGTTGGAATTCATCGTATATAATTTATAAGTAATTAAGCACGTATTCCCCTGTTCCGCAATTGGCTTTGCCTTATACGACCGTTAGTTACTTTCTCGGCATGGTGTTTGGCATATGATTCGCTACAGAGTAAAATATATTAAATCATTTTAATATTCGCCAGTGTGTAGTCCACAGTGCTGTATTTTGTCTGTTTTTGTAATAATACTATATTAGGAAAGATAATTTGACACAATAAATATTGACATAGTGAGTAATAAGTGTATCCCTCTGGTGAACACCTACCTTACCATTCAATATACTAACTTATTCGCCTTATTGGCTACATATTTTTGTGAGCAATGCGTTCTTATATATGAATAACATAAAACCCGAATTTTGCATCTATGTACAAACCAAATCGCTCGAATTCGACAGCCACGAATGCAGAACAGATACTAATTGTGACCATGTTAATGCGATGGCAGAGTTCAGTCGTTTTGAATAATACATTGTATCAAGCGGTACGTATATCATTATTCAGTTTATACTTTTGCTAGTTTTACTTTTATTTGTCAACGTAAGTCCTTCTGTAAAGCATATAAGGCAGTAATACCTACTGCTCCTGGATCGGTCCTGCTTATTTGTCTTTCAAGGATTTTTTGCTTCTCTGCTAGTTTTTGATTTATTTATTCAAAATTTTTTTAATAGCAACCTAAGCTTTTTATAGTTTATTAGTAAGCCTGGTCAAGGGATGGTAGATTCAGGGTCGGGCGCAATACCAATGCCATCGCGTGCTTGTTTACGATGACGCTGACACGACACACTCCAGTTGTTATCTGTCGCTCGATGCATAGAGTACTAATAAATAATAAATAATGTTGAGCGTAAAGAGTAGAAAACGACCGTACGCTGATAAAGTGAATAAATTTATCGGTGAATTTCCGGATTTATTCTATGATGGATGTGAAATAGTTTGTAAAGTTTGTGATCGAGACTTAATGTGCTGGAATAAATACGGCTGCAAAATTCATGTCAATAGTAACCGGCATAAAAATAAAAAAATGGCGTGTCTTCTTTAGAACCTCAGTTTATGTTTGATTTACTGTTAATGCTGATTGCCTGTGATGTTCCCCTGCGCATATTGGAAAACCAGCATTTCGGGAGTTCTGAAATAAATACAATCCCCAGGTGAATTTACCAAGTCGTTCATCGTTACGTAGATATGTACCAAGTGTTCGTGAAGACATTGTAAATAGGATTAAATGTGCATTAAAAAATACACGGCTGTGGTTATGTGTTCACGAGACGACAGATTGTAAAAAAAAATCTATTTTAAATGTTGTAGTACGTGTACTCGACCCTGTTAAACCAACATTTCCACTTTTACTAGCTAGCAAAAGACTAACTGCGTGTACTGGCGAAACAATTACGCGGGTGGTGTTGGAGACTTTCGAAAAATGTGAACTGTCAACAAGTCAAGTGTTCATGTTTGTGACCGACGGTACTGCGACAATGCGTTTGGTGGGCCGTTTTCTTCAAAGAGACGATTGTAGGTTTTTACATGTTACGTGTAAAGTGCATGCGTTCCATCTTGTAGCAGAAACGATTCGAAAATGTTTTCCAGAGGTAGATGCATTAATAGCAAATACAAAAAAAAGCATTTCTCAAATCTAAACGGCTTCGAGCATTTCACACACTGTGTGCTGGTATTCCGGAACCACCAGAGCCGATTATTACATGTTGGGGAACGTGGTTGAAGGCAGCTTTTTATTATGCTGAATATTTTCAACAAATAAAAGCTGTGATACTACAGTTCAACCCTAACGAGGCTGCAGCTATTAAGGAAAGCCAGACAAGCTTTCAAGATGTTTCCCTTGAAACAGATTTAAAAACTATTTATAACAATTATAGAGGACTACACGACGCAATAGAAAAATTGCAAAATACTTCGTTGTCGTTAGTGGAATCGCTGCAAATAGTGGACGACGTAAATATACAGGTACAGACGATAAATGACGCAAAAAATAAGCCCGTTATTGAAAAATTCGAGAGTGTATTACGGAAAGATCCTGATTTTACCAAATTAAGACAAATTTGTGATGGTACATCTACAGCTGCGTTAAGTGAGTTCACAGAGTGTTTTACTTATGCCTGTATTACTTCCGTAGATGTCGAACGGTCTTTTTCAAAAGACAAACATTTTTTTCACCACAGCGAACATCGCTTACTGAGACAACTGTAGAAACATATCTTATGCTACACAGTTATTATAGAAGTGCTCCAGTTTGTGATAACGACAACCAAGCTACTTCATAAATCTGCTTAAGAAGGTGAGTTTTGTACATATTTTTGTAAAGTGTACCAGTATTAAAAAAATTTATTTCCATTTATTTTATGTATTTATTTATTTATTATTAGTTATCACTTAGATATACAATGTACATGTGTGAACGTCATTTAACAGTTTAATAATAATGTGCAGCACTAAGCTTACAAAATATAAGGAAATACGTAAAAAAAGAATTTAAAGCGAACGAAATAGTACAAAAACATACATCACAATATATAAAAAATTTTTGTTTTTATTATTGTACTTATTCAAGTATTATAATATGATGCATACCCAGTACGTCTCTGTAGGATTAATTACCTTGGCCAGGCTTATTTATTAGTTAACGTAATATTTTTCTAAGGTTTCAAAAGAATTTTGTCAGACAAATGCATATTTATAAAAACAACAATTCATCTTCTTTCGTACGGTAAAATAATTGTCTTATAAGTAGTTAGTTAGCAAAGCAAATTTTTACTCTTTTACGATTATTATGCCGAGTATACTTGAATTATAATAATTACAACAGAAATAAGTCAAGTGCAAATCCTTCTATAGTTTGTAGTAGCAAAGGATACAATTAATAATTTTTATATTTCGGCTCAGGGGCACTACAATTAAATACTAAGTTGCTTATGTCCGACGGGTTACAATTAAATTCGAACTGAATTAAATTTGTTTCAAACTTTGAGACTAAAAAAAACAATTCTCTTTAATATTGTCCATTCTTTCCATTGTAATTTAGTTAATTATCATTAGAGCGTGGCAAATCAGACGGCTCAGTAGCGTCTCATGTGGACCGCAACATGTTTATATATTTACAAAGCATTTTACCCAAGGATTCCAAAAATATAATAATATATAGAGTGTTCCGTTTCAAAAAATATAATTTATTTGACCAGGAAAAATTTAAACATCCTGTAGAAGTTTTGAATACATTAATTTGTAGTTCGATTGATATACAACAACTTTCGTATCAGACTTTTTTCTGTATCTAAGATAATAAAGTTTTTATTTAGACTTACATCTTAATTGGTATAACCGGTATATACATCTATGACCAACGTTAGATTTGTCACGCTCTAAATAACTACCTTTATTTTCTGGTTTTAAGGAACTTATAACTATAACTAGATAACTATTTGTGATGTCGAGGAAGATGATTCGTTTGGACGATTTTAGAGAAAAAAGTTGCTATGTATATGGGCCTGGAAATGCTTCCCTGCAGAATTATGACCCTTCAAAATTAAAGAAAAATAAATATGGCCCTTCACAGTTAAAGAAGAAAAAAATTCTTTTGGTATATTTTTAAAATAACTTGACTTACATTAATCATATTTCGCATATGACCGGTAGTCGCTGGGGCTACAACTCTAATTTGGAGACAATAGTTTTATTCTAAAGATGAGTTTAAAGGATACTCGGAAGGTTTTTTTAACATACCTCTTTTTCATATTTTCAGCTGTATGACAGTAAATTTAAAAGGAAAGTTTTTTGAGCCCTTGCTATTTTTTTTTCTAGACTACCTGGAAAGAAAAAATATCAGGAAAATATGCCATAAGCTGGATCTGATCGAGAAACAGTCCCAAAGAACCTCCCAAAATATATGTAAGTATTTTATATACTGTGAAAAAACGCATGCCATTACCGCGAAAATCGCTGGAACATCTCAAGCGATAAAACTGACATATTAATGTGTTAAAAAATCTAAATACAGTTCTATATCCAGGTTTTTAAAAAAATTTTCTTCTACGACAGTACCATTTCATATATTTTGAGTTGAATGAGAATTTTTGCACATACTGTATGTGTCTAACGCTCGTCGATCACGGAGCTACTGGTTTGTGATGAAACTGTTTAGACACTGAAATCTCAAAATGGTTAGATACTGTATTTTTGCACACGAAGAAACGCAAAAATAACTAGAAATCATCGTGAATTATTTAGTATTCTGCAAGATGTCAAGTGTAATGTCCATTTTGGAATACTGGGACAATTGATGATTATATAACTTCTGAACAAAGTTTCTGTTAAAAGCTTGTTCATTCATTTTTTTTATTGTCAAGTAGGTGTAACAATATAAACAGTTTCCCGCAAATATTGCTGAGCGATTGACAGCCCCAGTCTCTTGGTGATTTATCACTAACCAGTAACGTACCGGACGGTGACCAGTAGGCTCGTGTAAGAGATCACTATATGTGCTGTGACACTCAAATAACTGCTAAGTGATTTTAGTTTACAAACAGTCACAAATCAGTAGCTCCGTGAAAGACGGATCTTAGGGATAATGTTCAACCATCTCTTGCTGACGGGACGACTCGACGAGGCTGTTAACGGTAACTAATTGGTCATGTGGTGTAAGATCATTTATGAAGACGCGTTACTAATTTACTGATACAGCTATAAGGTTGATAAAATTAACTGAGGATTAGGGGATAAATTATAAATTGTCTAATAATAATCAATTTTTGTAGAAGCCTGCCCCACTCTTCTCTCTTCCCTAATGGCATTAACGAACTTCACAGTATTTCTAGGATTAATAGCTCGCTGAAACACATGTTTTTTTTAGAGCATCCCAAATATGTTCAATAGGATTACAATCCGGGGATCACGATGGTCGCATCATTCTATTAATTGATTTACAATTTCTGCTCTGTGCGGACGCGCATTGTCATCAACACATATCGCTTGGTCTTCCATTTTATTTAAAAATGGTAGCACTATTGAATCAAATATGAGGTCGATGTACCTTCTCGTTGTCACGATTTGGTTTATTAAAATTATCAGTTTTGTATGACTGTCTAAGCATATTTAACCCCAAATCTTGACGGAATGTCTAATTTCTGTGGTGTTTATGTTTATGTTATATTAACCAACTCCAAATGATATTTTATCATCCTTGTCCAAGATAGAGTGTTTTAAAGATATATAATCAAATATGATGGTTCATTTATTCATGTATTTGTGTAATAATCAGACGTCGCCCAATCCGATGCAATTCCTAAATAGATATCATGCAGCCACTAATTAAGAACTTGCATAGTAATTCAACCTAAAATTTCATTAGCAGATAAAACTAATTATTAAACCAACTAGCTACTATACAACCGTATAATTTAGTGTTGCTAAAGTTGCCATGACATATACTGCAGATATGAGAACTCCGTTAAACATACATAACCCCTCAGAAACTTGTTAATGGCGTTATGAAGCCACTGCTTTAATTAGTTTGGTCGAACCAAACTACGAAGGCCTGTATTATCTGGACAGCAGTCAAGGCAAAGGGCTGGATCGGAAGTGGCGTTTTTAAATAGCGTTAATTTTGAATATTGCTCACTGTATTCAAGCTCAAAGATAAATTTTCGTGTGTTTGTTAGGAACAAGTCGAAGTTGTCTTCCTCTTTAATACTGAAACTCTCAACTTCTGTAAAGTACACTGCTAAATTACATAAGTAAAGTAATAAAAATTTTTACTGAAGTTTATTGCAAACTTATGAAATTCATTTGATAAGGCGGGTGGAAATTTAATCTCAGCAATTTCGACAATTATATACCGGTTTATGCTTTGTTTTAATTACCGCTGGTGGATTTGATGTTGACAAATTAGGAAGAAGAAAATCTTTTATGGGATCCTTAATTTTATTATATTATTTTATATTTAGAAGCTGTTTACTTCTTTATCGACCAATACTATCCTGAATTGGATGTATCATCCTTAAACTGGATGGCTGTTGCTGGAATGTTCTTTATATATAATTTGTCGCTTGACAATTATCCCACATCTCGGAGAGTCCTTTTCTGCTAGCATCAAAGCCGAACTGTCCTCCGCTAGTTTTTGCTGTTTTCCAAGTTATTCTGTCAAATAATATAACAATTTTTGCGTTCACCTCTGGTTACCACCGAAATAAAAGCTTTCTGAACATACTAGATTTTCAATTTTATGACTAATAATTAGAGCCCGCATCTCGGATAACATTTCCACAGAGGCATTCTGAATTACATAATACTAGTGATGAGATAAAAAGTGTTTTTTCATTATTGCTACACAAGCTCACACAGTTAAACAAGTTTTATTTTATAAACCACAGTGAAAATGTTTATTGAGATGTTTACGTTTCTCAGCAAACAAAAAAAGGGACTCTCACCCTCGAGACAGTTGAAAGATTAGTTATATTATGTAGTATTATTTATGCGTTAGTTTAATGTTTATAGCAAAATTTAACAAAATGCAATGTAAAGTAATGTACCGCTTTATGGGCAAATATTGTAAATCCTAAATTTTTGCTATATTCGACCTAAATCCGGTTCTCCATATACGTAATTCGGGAAAATATGTTGAATGTTTTGTCAGTCGGGAAAGATCCCGGGGGTAGTGTGGTTTTAGAGGGAAAAATCAACCCTCTATTTCCCATACATTTAATATTTTATCATTTTGACACGATTATGGTATATCATTCATGATTTTTTAGAATCATCCGATTTCGCTCAATTTTATCGATGCCTCTTGTAGATTTAACAATCGTCTGATTTCGCTTAATTTTTTTGCGGTTTTTAGACATTTATAAAGATAACCTTTGTGAGCAAGAACCAAGTAGATTTCATTGGGCCTAAGAGATATTGAGGAATCCATGAAAACACATTTTATCCCTCTTCACTTCTTTAAGGGTCGTACAATATCACGTATACCGCTCATACCATCGGAGTACCTCATCGAGTTCAAGAGGCTGTAGTTACCCTCAAGATCTATTTGCTTTGCCATGACTAACAAAGCGCAGGGATAATCATTGAAGTTGGCAGGAACTGACTTGAGGTAGGACTGTTTCTCGCATGGTCAGTTTTACGTGGTCTATGGTCTGCTCCAGATTGAGCTTGGTGACCCTTAAAGAGGTCCTGTAGGCCAAAGCTGGGGCTGGACAGTGAAGTCTTTGCCGAAAATACTTTTAATATAATGTCCCGAATTTCACGTGTAGTCGCGGGTAAACATCTAGTATGTCATATTGCGATTAGGTCAACTGAATATAAGGTAAGAAATATTAAATGTAAGGTGGTAGTTAGCAGTATTTATCTTCCATATGATAACGTGCGACTACCGCCTACTCAGGAATTAGAAGATATAGTCGCATTTGCAAGGAATGAAGGTCTTCCATTAATAATTGGATGCGACGCCAATGCTCATCATATAGTGTGGGGCAGCTCCGACGTCAACACCCGGGGCGAAGTTCTACTAGAGTACCTGGCGTCGACGAACCTACAGGTTATGAACAGAGGAAAAGAGCCAACGTTTATCAACCGCATCCGCCAGGAGGTGATAGATATTACGCTGGTCTCTCAAAGTTTGATGGAAAGAATTTCTGACTGGAGGGTAACTCAGGATATCTCGATGTCCGATCACAGGATGATTAGATTCGAGATTGGGTCCGATAGGACAGAGGACACCCTCCGAAGAAATCCAAGGAAAACTGACTGGGAGAGGTATCTCCTTACTCTGGCAAGTCTTCAAGACGAACCGGGGGGGAGGATTATCTCCCCCTGAGGAATTGGACATTAAGGTAGAAAGCCTAGAAAGTCATATAGTCTCAGCATATGAGGAAGCCTGCCCACTCAAGGCCGTGGGAGTACGTAGGGCCCGATGGTGGAGTAGGTCGCTTGATGACCTGCACCGGACTATTGGCAGAGTTAAGGGTATTAGGTGATAATTAAATTACAACTATAAATGTTTAAAAGTTTATTTATAATTGAAACAACTTTACTGTTCAAGAGGGACTATATTAATAATTGGTATACATATATTCGAGACCTAAGCAGTCCTCTAACTATGATATTTTATTTATTATTACAGTATCAGTGAAATATTTCTTATTTTAAACATTATTGACCTTACTAGAATACACGTGTTCGTAATTATACGTGCCTAGACAGAAAGACATAAATGACGGAGTATTTTTGCTATTCTCCAATACGGACGGCCAGACGTGCTAACAATCGAGCCGTCAAGAGAGGGACGGATTCCTCATGGGACGACTTCAAGGAGGCTAGGAGAAATTTTAAAAAGGAACTAAGGCGTAGCAAGAGAGAAAGCTGGCGGCAGTATTGTGGGGAAATGAACTCCCTACCGGAAACCGCCAGACTGATGAAAATACTCAGCTGCGAGACAAGGGAGACAATAGGATCACTACGAAGGCAAGATGGGACTTGGACTACTTCTAGGGAGGAGTCATTAAGACACCTCTTAGAGGTTCACTTCCCGGGCGAACGCCCTGCCGTTGCAGTACCCTCGGAGCGGCCGATGCCACCAGTTGACTGGCGGCTTGCCGAGGAGATTGTAAAGGACGGAGCTGTAGTCTGGGCAGTGAATGAGTTCGAGCCTTTTAAAGCAGCGGGGCCAGACGGGATCTTCCCAGCTCTGCTTCAGAAGGGCCTGGATATTCTTCTACCGCATTTAAGAGGAATATTTGTGGCCAGTCTGGCACTGGGATATGTTCCCTGACCTGGAGGTCAGCTAAAGTGGTCTTCATCCCCGAAGTGGGAAAAAAAGGACTATACAGCTGCCAAATCGTTTAGGGCGATCAGTCTCACGTCCTTCCTGCTAAAAGCACTGGAAAGGATAGTGGACAGATATCTGTTGGAAGGGGACCTAGCCAGGTACCCATTCCACAAGAATCAGCACGCATATAGGCGAAGGAGGTCCACGGAGACAGCCCTTCACGCCGTCGTGCATAAGGTAGAAAGGGCCTTCCTGCATAAGGAGGTCACCCTAGCAATATTTTTTGATATAGAGGGTGCCTTTGATAACGCAAGGACTACTACTATCTGCGATGCCCTTCGAACTAGAGGTACTGCTCCAGTACTGGTCAGATGGGTGAAATCTGCGCTGGAAGAGAGACGAGTTAGTGCTGCTTTAGGAGACTGCCAATTGGACGTCGGGGTGAGGGGCGGCTGTCCACAAGGCAGCTGCCTATCACCCCATGTATGGTGTCTAATAATGGATGGTCTCTTGGAGCGCCTAACTTCGGAAGGATTTTATGCGCAGGCATATGTGGACGACGGGCTGGTCCTAGTGACCGGCCGCTTCTTAAATGTCGTTTGCAACAGAACGCAGGTAGCTTGTAGAATAATAGAAAGATGGTGCGGCGAAACAGGTCTCTCAGTCAATCCATCTAAGACTGAGATGATCCTATTCACCAAGAGAAGGAAAATAGAGGATTTTAGGGCACCAACCATGTACGGTAAACCTCTTGCGCTTGTGCAGGAGGTTAGGTACCTGGGAGTGACCCTAGATAGCAAACTGTCATGGGGGCCGCATATCGACAAAGTCATCAAAAAGTCGACTGCGACCTTCTGGCAATTGCGCCGAGCGGTAGGTAGGAACTGGGGCCTTAACCCACGGATCCTACACTGGCTGTACACGGCGGTCATCAGACCTAGGCTCCAATATGGATCCGTGGTCTGGTGGCCGAGCGTGGACAGAGCGATGACATCCCGAAAGCTGGCAAAAGTCCAGAGACTAGCCTGCCTAGGGATCACTGGCGCAATGAGGACGACACCGACAGTTGCTCTGGAGGTTCTGCTAGGCCTGCCAACGCTTCCCTCGTGGATAAAGAGGGAGGCTATGGCGGCCTATCTGAGAATGCGGGATTCTGGGAGCTGGCAGTGTTCAGGCAGAGCTGAAGGTCACGCAGCAATTGCTGGACTGACGGAGAGGGAAATCCCTCTCTCTGTCCTGAAGGTGAGAGAAGCGAAAGATCAGCTAAGGTTGGAAAGGAATTACACTCTCACTCTTCCTAGTAGGGAGGAGTGGAGTGAAGGAAGAATTGACTTCCGCCCGGACTCTCTGGTGTGTTATACAGACGGATCTCGGCTGGCCACTAGATCGTCTTCCGGGGCGGGAATATATCTGGAAGGCAAAGAAGTACAGGAGAGCTTTGCTCTAGGCTCGTACACCACGGTCTTCCAGGCAGAGGTTTACGCCATCCTAGCGGTGGCAGGTAGGGCTGAGGTTAGGAATGGGGCGGAACAGATAATATACATCTGCTCCGACCGCCAGGCTGCTCTAAAGGCGGTGTGCTCCCCCAGGACGAGATCAGCTCTCGTCCAGGAGTGTGGGGATGCCCTAGAAGAGCTGGCCAGGCATAAACAAGTGAGACTGGTATGGGTCCCGGGACATATGGGAGTTCCAGGCAACGAGAAGGCCGATGAATTGGCTAGACTCGGAGCCGAGGAACCCTGTCACGGGCCTGAGCCTATGTTAGGTATTTCAAGAAGGCAGGTCACAACGGCCCTCAATGAGTGGGCCCACGAGACACTGAGGACGCACTGGAGGACCAACAGGGCCTGCAGGCAAACCCGAGATTTTGTGACGGGGCCGAACAAATCGAGATCGGCCTGGTTGCTGGGACGGAGTCGTAAGACTCTGAATCTCTTCTTAATCGGTGTTCTGACAGGCCACTGCAGACTTAAGAGGCATCTATCATTGATAGGTATTGAGGAAGACCCTACATGTCCAAGATGCAGGAGTGATGAAGAGACATCTTACCACTTCCTGGGACAATGTGAAGCGTTTGAGCGCCTGAGACACAGTATCTTCGGTTCTGAGGCGCTTCTAAGGGAGGAGATGAGCTCCCTCGCAATGAGTGACATCCTGACCTTCATCAGAAGGTCGGAAAGATTCGATGAGGGAGCAAGAGAAGCACATGGCTGAGGGGACAGCTGGGGGTTGGTAAAAGGGGCCCGTCTGTGGCCTACTTGCCAGGCGTCAGCCTCCCCCACATTACCATTACCATTACCATTAGGTCAACTGGACAACTTTAAACAATGTGCATTTATTGAAGTTGGACTGCTATTAAATAATTCAGATTTGAATTCTCTGTGAACGAATATTCAGTTTTTAAGATGAACAATTTTCTTTCTAATTTACAACTAAAGTTGGAAATCACCATGTAAGACGCGTTATAGACACTTTAGGTCGTAGTGATTTACCTATTAACATGCATTGAAATTAGTGACTGTATGATGAGATAATTTACGCCGTCAGTTAATAGATATTTTACATTGGAGTCGCCTTTATAGTTCGACGTCATGTCGATACGAAACGACAGATGAGTTGAAGCACTTTAGATTTACCGAGGTCTTCTTCAAGGACCTTGTAAACCGCTCGTTACAAACAGCACAGGACAAAAGGACGCCGATGGACGGCGCTTTACTTTAATTATGGCCTTCTGCTTCTGGCTCGCTTAGTTCGTAATTAAATCGATGTCTTTATTAATTAAGATATAATTTCGGTGACAGGATTGGCCTCTGATTTATTTACGAGGGGAATTTCATACGCTCAAATTTTAAGGTACAATTTATAACAAGAAGACGTTTACACCGTGAAGAAGTATGATGTGCGTCTTATTGGGTATTAATTTTCAGGCCTGGTCAATTGCCCAGAGGGCGTAAATCGAAAAGAGGAGCAAAATTTATGGGGAAAAAATGGCGAGTAGCTATTCAAATTAACACGCCGAAAAAAATTACTATGACAATAATTTTTATAATGTTACTGTCGTCGTTACCGTATTTATTGGTAAAAAGGAAATTAAACGCAAATACCCCCAACAGCGAAGTGTACTTTTTTTTTTTCATACTGGGCCGACGCGGTACCTTTGTTTTAAATAGCGTAAAATGGCGTAATTCTGAAGTAATTCTGTTATAATGCTGTAGTTATTCTACTCGCTGTACTAGATTACACCGCATCTATTACACAGTATAACCAGTAGATTATTTCAGCTACATTTCATTCATAAATCCACTGAGCGCTCTGGCACCTCGAATGCAGGTGGTTGCATCATAGTCGTAGTATTTTACAAGGATACCATGGGTGTACGAAGCAAAATTATCGTTGTTGATTAATTAATAAAATAAATAATTATTAGTTGGGAAAGAGATCACGGGTTTTTAATGTTTGTGTATATATTTCATTTTTTAATATTTTATGTGGTTAAACTAAAAAATCTGTAGATTCCCTAGATAAATGAAATAAAATACACAATAGGCATAATATTTTATTATTAATAATTGAATAATGAATGCTAAACATTTCTTAGGTTACCAAATAAAATAGATAGGTATAAAAAAAAACAAATAATTCCAAATTATTAATTTTGTGTTTTGTTTGCCAGTTTTAAAATTTCTATTAATAAATTTAAGACTGTAAAATATGTTCGTATTTTCTTCTTAAAGCACTTATTCTCAATAATTTAGATAAACTGCAAATACACAGCACTTCTACTCACATGATGTGGTGTGGAAGTAAAATATTATACTTTCAATTTACATTCTTAAAATTACTTTATTAATGGTTCTTGCTTTTGTAAAATAATAACTCCTATGCTAAAATCAGTACACTAATGTAACCGTTTTTTCACGATGAAATATGAATAAAACTTTCCGTAACTATTGCAATAAATGCTAATTTTATATTTATTTATTATTTCGCTAATATGCACTCACAAGAAAAGTCTAGGGATATCTTTACAAAATTATACAAGATATAGAAAACACATTTGCTTGTTTTTCTTTTCTAAATCAATTAAAAAAAATACGTATATTTATAAAAATGTCCCTAAACTTTTCTTGGACATAAAAGATATCATTGTTTGTGTAATTTATCATTAAGCCTGGCCAAGGTCATTAATCCTACAGAGACGTACTGGATATGCATCATATCATAATACTTGAATAAGTACAATAATAAAAACAAAAATATTTTATATATTGTGATATATGTTCTTGTACTATTTCGTTCGCTTTAAATTCTTTTTTTATGTATTTCCTTATGTTTTGTAAGCTTAGTGCTGCACATTATTATTAAACTGTTAAATGACGTTCACACATGTACATTGTATATCTAAGTGATAACTAATAATAAATAAATAAAAAAAATACATGGAAATAAATTTTATTAATACTGGTACACTTTATAAAAATATGTACAACACTCACTTTCTTAAGCAGATTTATGAAGTAGCTTGGTTGTCGTTATCATAAACTGGAGCACTTCTATAATAACTGTGTAGCATCAGATATGTTTCTACAGTTGTCTCAGTAAGCGATGTTCGCTGTGGTGAAAAAATATGTTTGTATTTTGAAAAAGACAGTTCGACATCTACGGAAGTAATACAGGCATAAGTAAAACACACTGTGAACTCACTTAACGCAGCTGTAGAAGCACCATCACAAATTTGTCTTAATTTGGTAAAATCAGGATCTTTTCGTAATACACTCTCGAATTTTTCAATAACGGACTTATTTTTTTGCGTCATTCATAGTCTGTAGCTGTGTATTTACGTCGTCCACTATTTGCAGCGATTTCACTAACGACAATGAAGTATTTTGCAATTTTTCTGTTGCGTCGTGTAGTCCTCTATAATTGTTATAAATAGTTTTTAAATCTGTTTCAAGGGAAACATCTTGAAAGCTTGTCTGGCTTTCCTTAATAGCTGCAGCCTCGGTAGGGATGAACTGTAGTATCACAGCTTTTATTTGTTGAAAATATTCAGCATAATAAAAAGCTGCCTTCAACCACGTTCCCCAACGTGTAAGAATCGGCTCTGGTGGTTCCGGAATACCAGGACACAGTGTGTGAATGCTCGAAGTCGTTTAGGAGATTTGAGAAATACTTTTTTTGTATTTGCTATTAATGCATCTACCTCTGGAAAACATTTTCGAATCGTTTCTGCTACAAGATGGAACGCATGCACTTTACACGTAACATGTAAAAACCTACAATCGTCTCTTTGAAGAAAACGGCCCACCAAACGCATTTTCGCAGCATCGTCGGTCACAAACATCAACACTTGACATGTTGACAGTTCAAATTTTTCGAAAGTCTCCAACACCACCCACGTAATTGTTTCGCCAGTACACGCAGTTAGTTTTTTTGCTAGCTAGTAAAAGTGGAAATGTTGGTTTAACAGGGTCGAGTACACGTACTATAACATTTAAAATAGTTTTTTTTTTACAATCTGTCGTCTCGTCAACACATAACCACAGCCGTGTATTTTTTAATGCACATTTAATCCTATTTATAATGTCTTCACGAACACTTGGTACATATCTACGTAACGATGAACGACTTGGTAAATTCACCTGGGGATTGTATTTATTCCAGAACTCCCGAAATGCTGGTTTATCCAATATATGCAAGGGAACATCACAGGCAATCAGCATTAACAGTAAATCAAACACAAACTGAGGTTCCAGAGAAGACACGCCATTCTTTTTATTTTTATGCCGGTTACTATTGACATGAATTTTGCAGCCGTATGTATTCCAGCACATTAAGTCTTGATCACAAACTTTACAAATTATTTTACATCCATCATTGACTAATTTGTAAATTGTCTACAACTTACACACATTTTAAAATTTGTTCTGTAATATCTTTAAAAATTATTCAAAATAGATGCAGAAGAGCATTCGTCTAATTGTAAATACAAAACTAAAGATTTTATTTTTTTATTCTTATTTATATTTTCAATATATATTCGTAAAATTACTTCATCAATGGTTCTTGTTTTTGCAAAATAATACCTAACTCCTATACTAAATTCGATATGTTTTATGCTTGCAATAATATAACAGTTTTTTACATAGCTTTCGACATCACGAGAAAAAAGAATAACACTTTTCATTACTACAATAACTTTTATTTGTACACCTTTTACATGAGCAAACCATTTCCCCTCTTTTCTTATCGTTTCCCATTTTAAAATAAAATAAAATGCATACAATTGTCACAGTAAACCTATTACGCGTAAAGCATTTACACCACGAGTTATTTTTTGTTTCGCTGATAACATACATGTCGCTCTAACGGCCACTACTACACTGATGCTTTTCATTATAACGGGTCAATTTAACCGCTCTTGAAGGTTCCCGGCGGCGAGGCCTTGCAATAATGAGAAATAACCTACTGGTTATACTTGTGTCTATTACTTGTCGAAACCTGTGTCACAGCCTTCTTGTACGTAAAGAAAGCTGTGCCTGTGTTTGTGAGATAATACGTGAATTAGCAACAGTCATTTTATCGTTTATTTATGTGATATATTATGTAATGTTGTTAGACAGAAAATATTCGAAGGAAAGGATCATTCTCCAAATTAGAATACGATTTCTGATTCTCATAAAATTTATTAATTCTCTCCGATACTGACATACAAGAAAAGTCTAAGGCGTTTAAAACTGTTGATAATTTGATCTGGATAGCATTTTTCTCGAAAAATGTGATCAGTTTAAATATTTTCTTAAATGATTATGCCCCGACTCAACAAATAAATTAAATCATGCCGATGTGTTAATGCCAGTGGTTAATTTACTAGCAAAAATGTCCAGTCAATTACCCGGTAAATTATTTTCATTTACCAAAGGTAAATTATCCCCTCCACTGTATCTGTCAGTTGTTAGTGACGTTAGGTCATTCTTTAATCCGTCTTATCAGCATTAATTACATTACTCGTTAATTAATTAAATTAGTCAAAATGCCAAAAAGAGAGAGTTTAGTCTGGGATTATTTTAAAAAAACTAGGGGAAAATACAAAGGAGGTCAGTGCAAATTTTGCCATCAAAACTACATTACGAACGCAACTAGAATGGAGAAACGTATTAATGTATTTGGTATCAAATAAATATAAAACTACGTTCTATAAGAAAATACCAAAGAATTAAAAAATGATATTTTACTGGGTAAACAACTTTGTTTACCGGTAAATTATGCAAATGTGACAATTTACCAGTAAATTAACAACACAAGTTAAAACTAATTAGAAATGGAAAATGAAGTGCTATTTTTTTCTAACATGAACGGTTATCCAAACTAAATAATTTTGGATTTCATGAATTCCTTACAACACTGATTAGGTCCTACTTGACTAACAGAATTCAGTATGTATCTTACAATGGGTTCAACTCTAAAAAATTCATTGCCACTTCTGGAGTACCCAAGGGTCCAATCTTGGCCCATTACTATTCTTTCTCGTCATCAATGATCTGGTACAAGTTATTGATTGTGAAAAATTGCTGTTTGCTGACGATCTAAAAATCTACCATACTCTAGAACATGTTGAAGACTGCTTATATATTCAAAGCCAGTTGAAAAAGTTAGAAGTTTGGTGTGACGATAACAATCTCCAGTTAAACATTCAAAAATGTAAAAGCTTAACTTTTACACATTGAATTTACTTATCAACTAAAGTCTACAAACTTAAGCCGATGTGAATCCATAAAGGATCTTGGCATAGTGTTTGACCCAAAATTGTCATTTACTGAACATATTAATCAAATTACAAGCTCCGCATTGAGAATGCTAGGTTTTATAATTCGAAACGCAATTTTCATGACTCCACTGCGTTAAAAGTATTCTACTTTGCCTATGTCAGATCTAAGTTAGATTACGGTTCTTTGATTTGGTATCCATTTTATAATATACAAGAACTGGCCGTGGAAAACGTTCAGAGGAAATTTCTCAAATTCCTTCAATATACAATCTCAGGCGTTTACCCTGAAAGAGGTTACTCTCAGCACCTGTTGTTAGATTCATTCAGTTTTCAATCGCTTCATCTACGGAGAGTGTTATTTGCAGTAGGTTCTATTTACAAATTACTGCATAATAAAATTGATTGCATAAACCTTACTAATGAATTAATATTTCGAGTCCCGCAATTATCCACTAGATTCTCGGCTACTTTTCACTTACCTGTCGCTAGGACTAATACATTGTCACGATCACCTATACATATATACCATGTGCAAGACTGTTAATGGCATTTCTATGCACTCTGATATACATCATAATAACTTAAACGAACTGACGAAAATTATCACCGACCATATCAACCTCATTTAAGTCTCATTATTATCTTTACTTAGCTTAAGTTGACTTAATATGATCCATCATATGTTATTTTACTATTTTTAACATACGTTAGTAGTGTTTAGTAATAGTGTTCTGTAATTTGTTTTTTTATGTGTCTTTTCTTTGTAATTCTTAATCCTTCTACTTATCATAATTAATTCTAAATGTATTAACTTGATTAAATAACTTGAATTTAGTTTTAGACTAGCTCAGTGATACAGTGTGGGGCAATAGTGCGTCGAACCTCGATATCTCGAGTTCTACGAAAGCTAGAAATTTTTTAAAAAATTGCAAGTAAACTAGAAAAAAAGTCTGTAATTGGAAATTATTGTCGAACATACAGGGCGAGCCAAGACAGAAATTACAGGACCAAGTGCCTTTTTTTTAAATGGAATGCTATGTATATCAGTACATTTTTTGAAGCCTCTTTCTAGGCTCTATTCATTCCTATATTATTATTGGCTATCTCCCAACCACTTTGATGTAACGAATTTTTTTGTTGAAATAATGCCACCTGCAGATGGATATTAAAAAAATCACCACAGTCTCAATTATGGGTGTTTTAACAAAAACTTATGTGAATACCAGTTACGAGATCTAATTAATATTTTTGAATCATTTTCATTTCCTAAAAATGTACAGGGTGGCCAAAAATTAGTATTCAATTAAGAATTTTTTAAATTGAATTTTCTCAATTTTTTTCAAATGGAACGCCCTGTATATTTTTCAACGATGTGATGTAAAAATGAAAAACGAACATTTTTTGTAAGTACTTCCCTATGGCTAATTGCAACCATTTTCGTTTTATTGAGCAATAATTACAACAATCAAAAATAAACTTAAAAAAAGAGGTTTCTTCAAATAACTCAGTAGAAAAAATTATAATAAATGTTCCACATGTTGGCCATTTTGATTGACATACATCTCTATGCGCTTTTGAAATGAGGTTCTCACTGTTCCTGAAACTGCCGGTGTGATAGATCTAAAGGCAGTTATTATTCTTTCCTTCATATTTTGTACTGTTGTTGGTGTGTCTCAATGAACAATTTCCTTCACGTATCCCCATAAAAAGAAATCCATTTTTGTAAGATCTGGGGATCTAGCAGGCCATGTAGTGGGTCAATTTCTTCCAATCCATTGATGAGGGTAGGTATTATGTAAGTGGTTTCTAACTGTATTTAAATAATGTGGTGGAGCACCATCTTGCTGAAATCACATCCTATTTCGAATTCTTCCAGGGAGATTTACCAATAATTGTGGCAGATAGTTTTCCAAAAAATTAAGATAAATAGCTCCAGTCAATGTACCATCAAAGAAATGTGGCCCTATTACATGTTCTCCAATAATTCCTCCCCAAACGTTTATAGACCATTTGTGTTGGTTATCAACTTGCATAAAAGTGAGGATTTTCCGAAGCATAATAATGGAAATTGTGCCTATTATAAAAATTTTTTATGAAAAGTTGCCTCATCAGTGAATAAAACATTATTGAAGAAGTTGACATCAACTTGCATTTTACCTCTGGCCCAATTATAAAATTGTAGGCGCTTTTGAAAATCGTCATCAGATAATTCCTGGTGCATTTGAATATGATATGCATGCAACTTATTTGTTTTTAAGATTCGATCCACAGACCGTCTACTTATTCCTACTAATGAGGTCACTTCTCTTTGACTAACATAGGGATTCTCAACCCTTGCCAGCACCACAGAAAACTCACTTTTTTCATTCACAACACGTTTTATTCTTTCACTATTTTATTTTCGACATTTACAGTTTCCAGAAATCTATCGAGAAGGTTTTGGAAGCTGCTAACATCAGGAAGCCTTCTTTCAGGATAACGTTGGTGATAAATTCTATTGGCAAGTAAACAATTTCTGTCTGACTCGCCCAAAACAAAAGTCATATCTACAAGTTCCGCTTTATTAAAATTCATATTGTAAAATTCCAAATATTTTAAATTCAATACAAAATGTAACTAACGACCAATAAGTGTGATAAATGCTCCTTTGTACACGACAATTTATACCAAACTGAGGTTTTATTGCTTGTCGAATAACGAAAACAGCAAAAAAATGTATAAAAAAACATTACAGTAAAGGACTGGTTAAATACTATTTACTCATTTCAATGGAAATGGTCCTACTAAATGGCCTCATTTCAAAATTGCATAAAGACGTGTGTCAATCAAAATGGGCAACACGTCGAACACCTATTATAAATTTTTCTAATGAATTATTTGAGGGAACCTCTTTTTTTAAGTTTATTCTTGAATTTGACACTTATTTATTTATAAAACGAAAATGGTTGCAATTAGCCATAGGGAAGTACTTACAAAAATTTTCGTTTTTCATTTCTACATCACGTTGTCGAAAAATATACAGGGTGCTTCATTTGAAAAAAATTCCCGTATTTACAAAAAATTTTCGTTTTTCATTTTTACATCACATCGTTGAAAAATATACAGGGTGTTCCATTTGAAAAAATTGAGAAAATTCAATTTAAAAAGTTCTTAATTGAATACTAATTTTTGGCCACATTGTTAGGAAATGAAAATGATTCAAAAACATTAATTAGATGTCGCGTAACTGGTATTCACATAAGTTTTTCTTAAAACCCATAATTGTGACTGTGGTGATTTTTTTAATATCCATCTGCAGATGGCATTATTTCAACAAAAAAAATTCATTACATCAAAGTGGTTGGGAGATAGCAAATAATAATATAGGAATGAATAGAGGCTAGAAAGAGGCTTCAAAAAATGTGCTGATATACATAGCATTCCATTTAAGAAAAAGGCACTTGGTCCTGTAATTTCGTCTTGTCTCGCCCTGTATGTTTGAAAATAATTTCCAGTTATAGACTTTTTTATCTAGTTTACTTGCAATTTTTTTAAAAATTTCTAGCTATCGTAGAACTCGAGATATCGAGGTCCGACGCACTATTGCCCCACCCTGTATATCTTTTAATGTTGTCCTGTAATTGGATTCCTTTGTAATCTGTTGGGCAATAAAACGTTTATTATTATTATTATTGTTTTAAGAACATATTTTATCAAATAGCAGCAACTAATGCGAACAGTGAAACGCCATTTTCTGTACTGAAAAGAGTAGAAAATTATTTAAGAACCACTTTATCCTAGGAACACACAATTTTCTCCATTTTAGGAATTGAAAAAGACATCGTTAATAGTTTAGATAGAGACAATTTAAATGGAAATTTTTTTTGCGTTTCAAAAACAGCAAAGTTTCCGTTTAGTGTTTTAATGGTTTTAAAAGGTTTATGTTTATTTGTTATCCGTAATATTAAATTTATTTTCAAAATAAGCTTTAATAAAAAATATACTAATTACTTTACATAGTTTTTTTTTTCACAGCAGGTTGGGATTTTTGAACATTTTCAAAAAATTTAAATGTAGGCATAATTGATATTTATTAAGTAGGGGTCACAAAGGGGCACATTGAAATTTATGGCACCGGGCGCACGAGTACCTTAATCCGGGCCTGTTAAGTTGTGACTACAGAAATAAACCAACAGAGGCATTTGAAAATAAGCTAACCATAACAATGGCGTTATTTCAAAACTATTTTCAAAAAATTGTGATTATAAAAAATACACGATCCTTTTGTCCATGAGTGTAATTTACTACATTTTTAAAACTTCTCATAAATATAAAGTGTGCAGCAAATATAACGCCTAGGCCTTTCGAAAGGCAAAGCATTCGATTTAAAAAAAAACTAATTTTAATGGGGCGAATTTGTGTATAATCAGACGTCGTCATTTTGAAATTTCTATATGTTATTTAAAAGCTATAGGGCTACGTCATTTTTTTTAAATATTAGTAGGGTTAGATTTTTTTAATTTTCTCAGAGGAATATTTTTCTCACTCCAAAAATGTTGCATAAGAAAAATGTTGAACAGCAATTTTTTTTAAAAATCTTAATTTTCAACCAACAAATTGAATTTAAATTTAAAGAATGTCTCGACGCGATCCTCGGCTCCGTCCACAGTTACAGGTAATAGCCTGGTGGATATTTAGACGAAATACAAATAACAGTAATTATTATTGAAAGAGAATCTATATTTTATTAAAATTTCAATCGCTAATGTAACGCTTTTCAATGTTGTAACAGAAAATGCCAAAAACTACCCCTACTGCTCATTCAAGAATAACTTGATCCATAGCTTTTGAGATAACAGTGACACAAATTTCGAAATAACGTCAGAATGTACACAAATGTACCTATAAATGTCTTTTCTTATCTCTAATAATAATAATCAAACAGTGTACCAAAGACTTAATGACTCAACAAAATTCATGAATCGAGTTCACATTACATACCAGTTTAAAATGAGTTAAACGGTTGTAGTGAGTGATTGTGAAATGAATAACACAAATGGTATGGGAAAGAAGAATGACCAAACTCAACCAAAAGACAATGAAAAAGCTTTTCCACAGGTTTTAGCGGTACTCATAGGTATTATTTTTTAGTTTTTCTTGGCTTTAGAAGATCAGCCAATAAATAGTTATGAACTGTGACAAATAAAACATAAATCAAATAAAACTAGCTTCTCCTTTTTCAATTTATTTCAGCTTTTTACGTTCTCTGTCACTGCTGAAAATAAACGACATACATGTGTTACTGTAGAAACACTTCCTAAACCCTTGAAAGCAGATTTTTATTTACCGTCTCCCAGTTGGCCATAGAAATACATAATAATCATAATTTTTGCTAAGCGACTAAACAGTCCAAAGCAAACTTCATTTATGAGGATGGACTCGATGTCCCTTGAGAATTTTATCGACAGAAAAATCAAGGAAAATTATTAGAACGGCTTCTGTACATAAAAGTTTACGCAACTGTCGACTCTTGAGTTGTCAGTTGTAAGGTTATTATATCGTATGAATTCAAAGACCGTTCTTTGTTTCGACAATATTCGAAAAAACCGCCCTTTGTCGTAAAACACACAATTAATATAGTTCATATCTCGAATGTTGGCATTCACGTCATCAATTTCAAATTTCCAAATCGGTCAATTGCTACTTTATTTGAGAGCCGTCGGTATTGCAGTCATAGCCCCAGAAGACATACGTTTCTGTATTTGCTAAAATTCATCGCATGTATAATAAAATAAACTGATAGAAAATCTACATATCTTTGAAATGTACATAAATTTATGACGTGAACGCCAACATTAACTTCAGCTGCCAAGATATTGTGTCTTTTCAAGACAGCGTTGATTTTCACGAAAATATATTTCATACAAACCTACGAAATTAAAATTGCATGTATAATCTGAGTTCGTATAAGGCAATTTAAGAGACATTTTCTGTAAACTTATAGCTGTTTACTAATATGTGGTATTCCTTGTGTGTTAAAGCTTCAGAGCTGGTTTTTCTTTAATACCTACCTTGTAACATTTTCCGCTTCGTATTTCTTGCGTCATGTGCTGTTTTAAACTCAATATCAGTGAAAGGATCCACATGTCCTCCAAACTCGCTGCAGTATTTTTCCTTTATAAATTTTGGAATATAGTTTTAACACAGTATTCCTTATAATTCGATCTATTAGCTTTTCTAATATTGTATCTGTCAAAATATCAGTCAGCGTTTCTTAGATGTTTCTCCTTCCATCACGTACCTTTTTTTTATAAATGTTGAAAACAGGTTCCAAATATATTCAATAGGAATTCAAAATTTGTATTGAAAAGTTACAAGCGTCTTGTCGTCTTAGATGTCGAGTAAAACGACTGTTAATAAGCCATTTCTTGTCAATAAAATCTCAATCTCTTATTTTGTTAACAAATAACAAAAGACGATAGCAGTCTATCCAAATTTTCGACAACGTAATTTACCATTAAAAGCTTACTTTTTATGTATACTAACTTGAAAATACTTCAATTAAAACAGATTCATAGTGGTATTAAATAATTAAACAGTGAAAAATATTCTAAAACAAACATTTTAAATCAACGAAAAAAAATAGAGCATTTGTAGATTTATTTTATCATCAAACAGTAATAAAAAAAATACATGGTGAAATTAACTTCAAAATAATAACTACTTTTAATAGTTGCAATCGAATGTTGATGAATGTAGTTTCATTGCATTCCTTTTTAACACGCTTTTATTAGCTTCACCTGTATGTTTGCTTGCTTGCTTGTTTGCTTGTTTGTTTGTTTGTTTGTAACCGACTCTTTGGACTCGATTTTAAACCCACTTTAAACGGATAGATTTAATTGAAACTTTGTACACTTACGAAGAACCGGTAACAATACAATAATTTGATAAGTTTATATCATTATCCTGATCAGGATCGCCAGTCCTTTCCTCACGTATCCTCTGCGTGAGAGCAAAGGCTTAATATGTAAGTACATTCCGCGATTGTCAGTTAGGTCGGTGGTCGAGCGGGCTAAGAGCGAAAACACAACACAGCGGTGCGACGTCGCATCGCAGAAATCAACGACGTCGTAGAAATTTGCGATGCGACGTCGCTTAGTACAAATTCTGGGCGAAACCACAACACTGCGGTGCGACGACGCATCGTAAATTTCCACGACGTCGTTGATTTCTGCGATGCGACATCGCATCGCAGTGTTGTGTTTTTACTTATGAGATCGGGAATGATTCTCTCAAGCAACGAATGCGCAAATCACGGAAGTCTGGTGGTCTTTTATACGCGACTTATTCTGCTGTGCCAACAGGTTGCGTGTGTACAAGATTTGGTACATTATTTGGTTTTTATATTTAATTATAACACGCCATACATACATCAAACGTGTCGCTTCTGATATAGGTCTTCTGTGGCCGTGCAATGAACGTTCATCGCATCGCATTGCGGTGCGACTTCGTTTTTGCGATGCGTCGTCGCAGTGTTGTGGCCTGCAACAGCCGTAGGACACGTATTGTGCGGTCCACATCTCACTAGAAGCGTCTTCTCTGCGATGCCGTGGCGATGAAGTTTTAACGTTGCGTCATCGCATCGCATCGCCGTGCGACGTCGTTTTTACGATGCGACGTCGCACCGCTGTGTTGTGTTTTCGTCCTAAGGCAGTCGACGCGAAACGACGGGCTCCTCGGGCGTGAGTTCAAATCCCATGGCTTAAATAAAAAAAATTTTTTTTTTTCAGAAATATCTGTTGGATCGTAATATGTTATAATATCAGCATCAATAAGCAATATAAATATAGTTTAAAACAACTAAAAAACACGTTTTCATAGCACATCAAACTAAAAAGTGAAAAATAAATATATTTTAAAAAAACTAAAAAACACGCTTTTAAAGCACATCAAACTAAAAAGTGAAAAATAATTATTAATATAAACTGAAAACAATAATGAACGAATAATACTAATATTATTGTGAAAAAAGCATGGGGCGCTTTATGCCACATTTTTCTATATCGAGCAACCCACGTTTTTTTTTTCACAATAATACTAGTATTTTTCGTTCATTATTGTTTTCAGTTTATATTAATAATTATTTTTCACTTTTTTAGTTTGATGTGCTTTAAAAGCGTGTTTTTTTAGTTTTTTTAAACTATATTTATTGAGTACCCGATTTCCGAAACGAATTTACTAGTCCATGAACGAAACGCCGTTTGTGTTCCGAGTTGTGATAATGGATAAAACTGGTGGGACAGAAACGTAATTTTAATAATGACAACCTTTTTCGATGACTCCGCGCCATATACCATGTTTCAATAAACACCCGCCAAATTTAACGGCATGATTTTTTGCGAAAAGTAAGTCCTAAACGGATTCCTTTATAAGATATAGAATTTGCAAAGTAATTAAAAATGGTTAGAAAAAAATCTAAAAATTATAAATAAAAAATTATGTTAAATTTAATTTAATCACTCGTAATTGACAGCGACAGTTTGTAAATTTATCTTTAGCTACGTTTTTAATTTATTTGCAAATCTGGGTGAGGTCAGAAATTAAGCAGTAAAACATTCCTTTAAAATTTATCTCCAAAACAGTACTTCGTAAGTAAAATCGTAAGAGATAACTTTTTTGTAATGTCTCAGGAGTTATCAAACTGAATAAGAAACTGTGCAGTATCACATTTTTTTTTATAAAAATGTTATTGATGTAAATCTTCCGCACGCTACTTATACGATATTAACGTGTCAAAATTCAATATTCTAACTTTAAGCATTTTTAGATTTTTTTAGAGAATTCTATTTTTTTTTACTTTCGATACACAGTGTCTAAACGATGCGGTTTAGGACATAAGTGTATATGATGTTTTCGACTTATTTTTCGTCAAAACATTAAGCTTCTAAATTTGGCAGACGTATTTTGAGACACCCTGTATATCTACAAAATTTTAAGACAAAATTTTAAGTCTAACAAAACTTGATTACCATAATCGCCAGAAAGATATACGTACACAAGCATACAGACTTTTTGGACATTTGGTATCTAGTAAGGCTGGGAATCGAATACGAATAATTCGAGTATTCGAATATTCGAGTATTCAAATACGAATTATTCTAATGGGAAATTATTCGAATATTCGAATACACGAATATATTCGAATACTCGACTAATCGAATACTCGAATATACTCGAGTATTCGAATATTCAATTATATTTGAGTAAATTTGAATATTAAAATATATTATTAAATTATGTACGAATAGGTATGCAGTATGCATCCAACCAAAGTAGGTAGATAGTAGGTATAGGTAGGTACTTATTCTAAAATCCAAGTATATAAATAGACCACATTAGTGGCACGTTTTACTCCCAGTCAAACTACTTCATCTCTTTCTCGCCTCGACCTTATTCTTACTGTACTAAGGCAGGGGTTAAAATTAAATTTTAAATTTTAGAAAACCTGTAAATATTTAACTATTGACTTTTCATGTATTTGTTTTACCTTCACAATCTGCGTCTTTTTTAAAAACATTCTAATTTTAAGCACTTTTTTTTTCGAAAAGGAAAAATAATTATGACACAGAAGCTCTGTTTTCGTTTTATTTAAGCTTCAATAGTTAAATGTGAACAATAGTGCCTCAATCCTAAAATAAAATACTAACTAAATAAGTCTGACTCTTAAAACACATGTACAGGAGACATACCCTACTGTGGGTATGGAAAGCAAATCAAATTGCCTGCTTAGTGGATTATGTCACGACTATTATTGTGGTCTATCCAACTAAATACTCAAATAGAGTATTCACTATTCACTAGTATTCAGTGCTATACTTATTAATAATGAATATTCGAGGATCCGGATTAATCGGATACCTATTAATAATAATAATTCGGATTATTGGAGTATTCGAATATTCGAATTATTCGAATAGGTATTCGAATTATTCGAATAGGTATTCGAATTATTCGAATATCCGAATACTCGAATAATTCGAATATCCGAATAATTCGAATATCCGAATAATTCGAATATCCGAATAAATCGAATACCTATTCGAATAATCCGAATATTCGAATATCCGAATAGTTCAATATTCGAATATTTTTTCGAACGAATATTCGAATACTAAAATCTGGAAAATTCCATGCCTTAGTATCTAGTATAAAATCAGTGTAAACCCTTTTTATTTTCAAACTCAAAATTTTGTCAGTCAAAAAATTTTTTAAATTGTCTCTCAAACAACACAAAGTCAAAGTGGCATAATAAACATAGCCAGGATTCGAATCCGGTATCCGCTGTTCTCAAGCTTAACATGTAAGCACTGAGCCGTGTTCTTAAAATTCCATTTGGGTGAAAAAATGTATTACAGGATATACATATATAAATTTAGTGTGGTAAATATCATACCAAACATATACCGGAATCAAAAATGTACAGTAAATCCCCATATAAAATAGCAGAATTTTACCATCTTAGTTGCTTCAGTAGCTATCTCACAATCTTACCTTGTATTTATATTTCAGGTGGCTTGGCACCACTCACCAATGGTTTATTTTATGGATGGAGTTCCCCATTCATCGTTCAAATCACAAAAGACAAAGAAAACTATGACATCAGTGAAGATGAAGCTTCATATTTCGCCTTTATTCCTGCTATATCCATGATACTCATGTCCTTTCCGTTTTCAAAATTGAACGACGTTATTGGACGGAAACGAACTTTGCTGCTAACAGCAATTCCTCATATATTAGCCTGGACGCTTACGGCTGTAGCGAGAAACGTATATGTATTTTATGCCGCAAGATTTTGCTCGGGAATAGGAGACGCTTGCCTCTTCGCTTCTTTACCTGTGTACATCGGGGAAGTATGCACTCCGAAAGTAAGAGGAACATGGGGGGAATGCAATGAGTTTTTATGTATTTTTAGGCCAGTTTTTAATCAACGTGCTTGGCAATTTCTTTAGTGTCAAACAAACCTCGTATATTTGTGTCCCACTTCCCATCATATTCGCCATATTATTTTCTTTCATGCCTGAATCTCCTTACTTTTACATAATGAAAGGACGGTTCGAAGAGGCTAAGGAATCTCTGAGAAGACTGAGAGGCAAAGAAAACATAGATGACGATTTCTTGAGCCTTAAGGCCGACGTAGAACGGCAAATATCGGAATCTGGAACTTGGAAAGATCTATTCACGATTAATAGCAACAGAAAGGCACTACTGGCAGGATTATTTTTAAGAATCTCGCAACAGCTGGGAGGGATGTCAGTGTTCGGTGTGTATACGCAATATATTTTTGAAAAGGCTGGTGGAAGTTTGAGCTCGGCAGCCTCGACAATGATTTTTACGGGTTTGTGTTTAGTTTTAAATGTCGCTGCTGGATTTACTGTTGAAAGATTTGGAAGAAGAATATCGTATATAGGATCTCTAATTCTGTGCTCAATTGTATTATTTATCGAATCTACCTATTTTTATATCGATCAGTTTCAACCTGAACTGGATTTATCAACTTTAAATTTTATTCCCGTGGCTGGGCTGTTTCTTTATATAATTTTTTCCTCATTTGGTATATCCATTATTCCCACGTTGATGCTTGGGGAATTGTTCTCTGCTAGTATCAAGGCCAAAGGCCTCACTATTTTGTCACTTTCACTGGCATTTTTTTCAATTTATGACAAGCAATATATTTTATCAACTTAGTGTAAACGTGGGTTTCTATAGCCCGTTCTTGTTTTTTTCCATTTGCAATATCATTTCATTTATTCTTGCCATATTTTATATACCGGAGACCAAAGGGAAGACTTTAGAAGAAATACAACAATCACTGAAAACAAATAAGGGAAATGCATAATAATTAATAACTACATTACTTTTGACAAACAATTATTTTCTAATGAGCCTTTCCTTGCTTCTTTTTTATTTACCTCTCTTAATAATTCTAATAAAAGCTTATTTTTGACGTAATACAAGGCGTCCCACGTCCGATTACATCAGAAATGACTACAGGTTGAAATTGTCGGAACCAGGACAATAGGTTAAAATAAAAACGCTACCTTGCCTACGTTTCGTTTAATATGCTTAAACTTCTTCAGGGCTCAATAGCCAAATAATTATGTAAAGTTCCACAACAGAAAAACTTTTTTGGAACTTTACATAATTATTTGGCTATTGAGCCCTGAAGAAGTTTAAGCATATTAAACGAAACGTAGGCAAGGTAGCGTTTTTATTTTAACCTATTGTCCTGGTTCCGACAATTTCAACCTGTAGAAGATTTTTCAAGGACACAAAATTCACTTTTTAATCAGAAATGACCCTACTTCTTTTTCTTAAAAATGATATGATATTAGAAAACGATTTTATTATCAAACTAATCTACTAAACTATAAAACTATAAATTGAGTAATGAGAAATGGACATTAGACAAATCTGCCATGGAAACAACAAATTGGTATCAGCTCTTACTGTGTTGAATTACAGCCGAAATTTTTTTGTATTTGTGAAAATAAACATTTTGAATTTGTTTGTCTAGACTTTTTTTATAGAAAAAATAAAAGTGTAACCAGTTATCAGCATGCCTTTAGATCTGGCCACTCAATTATAACTTAAAACTGGATCTAGTCTATATTTAAACCATATGTATATGAAAAATTAGCATGTTACAACTATGTTACTTCACAAAGCTTTGGGAAATGTCAATGTTTTAGTCACAAGTAGTGTTGTAAGCGCCGAATATTTCCGAGCGAATATTCCCGAATATTGCGTAAGTTTGATATTATTCGCTCCCCCGAGAAAGAACAAAGATATATTTTCGAAACTTTCAAAGCATTTTTTCGGGAATGTTCCCTGGAATATTCTAGGGAACGTTCTCGAGAATGTTTCTCAAATGGTTATATAATTATATAAAGATTTTAAAAGAATATTTTCTGTGGAATTCACAAAATATTTACCCAAAAGTCATTTGTGGAGCACGAATTTAATTTTGCAACAAGGTCAGATAATATGAATTGGTGGAAAGGTATTAATACAAAATTAAAAGTCCTGGAATGGGTTGGAACCTTTGATGTGAAGATAACACTGACGTAGTTTTCCATGAAACAGCAAAACACTATATACTGCACTCAAAGTAGAGTGCAGTATGTAGTGTTTTGGTGTTTCGTGGAAAACTACGTCAGTGTTAAAAAATTAAAAGATTTAGCAGCAGCTATTCTAGGTTTACCTGCTTCAATAGCAGCTACTGAGAGCATTTGGTACTTATTCCTTCGTGCACTGTAAGAAAAAAATCGATTGACTTCCGGGAGAAGAGGTAAATTATTATACATTGTACACGATACAAAATTGCTCAGAGCCAAGAATTTCTATTAATCTTTTTCCTGAGACTAAAATGTTGTCCGCGTTTCAATCTCAGCAGAGAACTTGGCTCTTACAAGGAGCATCCAAAAGAAGGAGTACTACATAGATAGTTTATCCTCAGGTAAATATTTATCGACTCCGAAATTTTTATATCGACACGAACAACACATATTTACGATATTATCAATTTTGGCATGGCAAATGCGTACAAATGGTATACATATTAAGATATTACTGAACAGTTTCTACACGAATGCAAACTATAACGATATAATAATTTTGGGATCTATATTTTAGAGTCGTAAAGTTTAACATGGGATGGAACTATCTATGTATATTTAAGCTATAGTAGTATCTAGGAACATATCTGATGGTGAAGATGATTCAACTTCATCAGAAGAAACTTTTTCAGATATTGAGGAGGCTAAATAAGACAATTATTTTATTTTGTTTTATATATAATAGGAAAAAAATATGATAAATAAATAACAGAACTACTAAATTTTTCTTTTTCCTTCTTGGGGCTTACTACCACATGTATAATTCTTGGTTATCTAAAAGTATGATGCTGGAGAAAAGAATTATTTATGTGGTAGTAAGCCACAGAAAAGAAAAAGAAAAATTTAGAGAATACCACAAATAACATTCAGACAATATTTAGTTTTCTAGTAATTCCCCTACATTAATTTAACTAAAATAAAATTTTATTATTTTGACACCACTGAAGCCACGATTAAATTAATCGATGTACCTAATGTATTATATAATCCAGTTTATATATTCTCCATAAAAGAATTATATTTTTCTAAAAAAATTAAATATTCTCGAACATCGAACATCAAAAATTCTGGAAAATTCCCAAATATTCGCAACAATCAATAAATTACCGAAATTTTATAACATTAGTCACAAGTTTATAAGATCGTCTATTAAATTGAATTAAATGCTACATGCTGGGCAGAGCTAAGAATAAAATATTATAATACAGCCTCAGAGCAGTTTGGTATCAGGAGTACCTCAAGGTTCGGTGTTGGAGCCAATTTTACTTCTATTGTTTATAAATGTCTTCCAAATTTTAAGAGGTTTTATAAGGCTAGAGGCCAAATTATTGAAAACTTATCAAAATTATCAATCTCATCGTTTAAAAAACCAGGTGAAACGGTAAGTACAGATTGAAGTATAAAAACACTGTAATTGATTTCTTTATTGTAAATACCAATTATTATTTTTCGGCCATCGGGGACCCCAAAGAGTCCAGAAGCCCAAGAGTCATGGCCCACTTCGGTCTATACAGTATGGGGACCGTAAGCAAGGTAAATGGGAAAAATCAAATGTGTAGAACAAGGACAGATTGCTCACATAGCATACGTATGTTAGAAAGGGACAGAGAAACTGATAGTAAATAACGAAATTTGAATTAGTGGTAACAGGAACCCATAAAGAGAAGCTAGCGATATTCTTATCACCGTTTATTTGTTTGTTCATTCGCGTATTATGTAAAGTGGGGAGACAGGCCAGCGTCAAATTTCGTTATTTACTATCAGTTTTTTCTGTCCTTTTCTAACATACGTATTATATGAGAGCAATCTGTCCTTGTTCTACACATTTGGTTTTTTCCCATTTACCTTGCTTACGGTCCCCATACTGTATAGCAAATTCGTCCCTAAATTTATGTTCTTTGCTTTGTGTGGTATTGTCTTTAATTTTTTTTTTTTGAAACACTTAATATTGTCAGTTAATTTAGTACACCTTTTAATTTAAATAGATTTTTTGTATATTTACGCATTTATTATTTAATAAAGATATCGTTATCTTAGGAAAATATGTGTATTAACAGCAATATAAACATTTTCTGTTAATTGTATCTAATTCTATTTTTATGGCTAACAAATTTATTTAAAAAATTGCGTGTCACTTGCCAACTGAAGGCAAGTAAGACTTTCACATTACAAATAATACTCAGATATGACATATGCAAACAATAATAATAATGTGCTTAGAGGGTGGAAAATCTATTCAAACTTTGGCAATTATTATGGGTAAGTTAAGTCGGAAAGGTTTACATCTAAGAATTTTATTTTGACCAAACTTTTTAAATCATTTTAATGAATTTTAATTATGCTATACGTATTTTCAAATTTATTTCATGATCAGTTATTAAAATACTGTGTCATACATAAAGCTAGCGGTACTTTTCCCAAAACAAATATATTTAATTTATAATAATATTTATTTTGAACAAAACTTTACTCCCTAGTTCTTTTTTTATCATAGCAGATAACAAATATAAATGCATTGTAGCAGAACACAGAGAAAATACCAACCATGTGTTATTTTCTATAATGGCAAACTTACTAGATTAGTCTCCACCACTGGCGGTTCTTCTATAGGGTCATTTGGTCAATGACCTGCCACATACAAATAAAAAAATAGAGCCATTCGTTTTCTGATGTTTAAAAATATATAATATATGTATTTTTAATATTCTTAAAAAATATATTAAAGTTTCTAGTTCATTCTATGCACAATACTATTCAAATATCTAGATCGCAGGATTTCGTATCCCCTCGAGCACCGAGCCTCTACATTCATATTCATTACATTATTCATTTATAGAATTTAAAAATCTTGGGTCAATCCACAACTTGTCCTCAAACCTAGCTACGGACCGAATTTATAACGAATTAAAATGAAATAGACTTATGCGCGAATAGTCAGAAACCAAAAGAGACAGAAAACACTGGCGGGGACAATGTCCCTGACACATTTTACGGAAACGGTAATGCACAATTCGCACGAAGTTCAGTAGAGCAGTCTTAATGCTGACTAGGTACTCCATTGAGGCTGGACTCGAAGTTCTTTGAGAATTTTATTGATAGAAAAATCTAGAGACAATAATTAGAATCACCGAAAATCACATGAAAATTGCCGGCGACAACTGTGAACTTCAAATTGTCGGTCATATAGGATAGCATACGGATACAAAGAATATTTTTTGTTTCGAAAAGATACGAAAATATATCGCCCTTTGTCATGGAACAAACATTAATAGCTGCCAAGAGAAAACGGAATGTTTCCTTTAAATTTTTTAAAATTGAATTTCCTCTATTTTGTTAAGAGCAAAAGACAATAGCAGTCGATTCAAATTTTGGACAACGTAATTTATAATTAATAAGTAAGCTTGGCCAAGCGATGGTATATTCAGGGTCGGGCGCAATAACAATGCCTTCGATGACGATGACACGACACACTACAGTTGTTATCTGTCGGTCGATGCATAGAGTACTAATAAATAATAAATAATGTTGAGCGTAAAGAGTAGAAAATGACCGTACGCTGATAAAGTGAATAAATTTATCGGTGAATTTCCGGATTTATTCTATGATGGATGTAAAATAATTTGTAAAGTTTGTGATCAAGACTTAATGTGCTGAAATAAATACAGCTGCAAAATTCATGTCAATAGTAACCGGCATAAAAATAAAAAAATGGCGTGTCTTCTTTGGAACCTCAGTTTCTGCTTGATTTACTGTTAATGCTGATTGCCTGTGATGTTCCCCTGCGCATATTGGATAAACCAGCATTAGTTCTGAAATAAATACAATCCCCAGTTTGCGATAACAACAACCAAGCTACTTCATAAATCTGCTTAAGAAGGCGAGTTTTGTACATATTTTTATAAAGTGTACCAGTATTAATAAAATTTATTTCCATTTATTTTATTTATTTATTTATTTATTTATTATTAGTTATTACTTAGATATACAATGTACATGTGTGAACGTTATTTAACAGTTTAATAATAACATGCAGCACTAAGCTTACAAAATATAAGGAAATACATAAAAAAAGAATTTAAAGCAAACGAAATAGTACAAAAACATACATCACAATATATAAAATATATTTGTTTTTATTATTGTACTTATTCAAGTATTATGATATGATGCATAACCAGTACGTCTCTGTAGGATTAATGACCTTGGCCAGGCTTATTAATAAGTCAATTTTTATACGTGTTCCCTTGAAAACAGTTTAGTTCCAATTGTTTCATAATAATGGTATTAAATAATTAAACTGTGAAAAATATTCTAAAACAAACATTTTAGTTGTATACGCAATACATTTTTGGAAAAGCTGGTGGAAGTTTGAGCTCAGTAGCCTCGACAATGATCTATGCGGGTTTGTGTTTAGTTTTAAATTTTGCTGCTGGATTTACTGTTGAAAAAATTGAAAGAAGAATACATAGGATCTCTAATTTTATGCTCAATTGTGTTATTTATCGAATCTAGTTATTTTTATTTTGATGAGTTTCAACCTGAATTGGATTTATCAACTATAAATTTTATTCCCGTAGCTGGAATGTTTTTTTTATATAATTTTTTTTCTCGTTTGGTCCAGCCATTATCCCCACGTTGATTCTTGGGGAATTCTTTTCTACTGGTATCAAGGCCTTTCTTGTTTTTTCAATTTGCAGATTTATTTCACTTATTTTGGCTATATTTTATGTACTGGAAACCAAAGGAAAGACTTTAGAAAAAATACAACAATCACTGAAGAAAAATAAGGGAAATGCATGACTACTTTTATTAATTAAACAATAATATCAAAATAAGTTTCTCCTCGTTTCATTTTTTACCTCTAATAACATTCCTAACAAACTTATTTTTGAATAGGTTGCCACCTCTTCCTAGCCTTCGAACACGCTGCTGTAATTTTGAATCACCCTGTATGATCAACCCAATTTTTCAATAATTTATATTCATATGTTACAGATGAAAATTTAGTTGTTGTTATTTGTGTGAATAGACAAACATCGACATCACTGATACAATATCTTTAATATTTCATATTCTTTATGTTCTGCCTTTTCACGTGCGTGGGTTGACTTTAAAATAGCTTACTTGCGTTTTGTGTTAAAAAAATTTACTAAGGCATTATTTTTAAACCGAAAGATCCTTAAATTCCGTAACTTTTATTGAAGTGGGTCTAGTGTTTCGCAAGGTAAGTAAAGTTCACAGATAATTTTAGTATACGTCAGGTTATTTGCATGTTTACATATTTAATATAGATATAATCTGTTTTGCTACCAACCACATATGTCTAGCCAAACAATAATTTTAGACTCTCTCTTGGTGCAAGACGGATTTTTATATTGGGTTCTGAATATGTGAGTGCAGCATTCAGCTGACATTGCAGTTAAATAAGCCAAGGAAGACATTTCCCAATGATATTAGAGTTTTTCTAATTAAAAAGTCTATCGTGCTTGACAATGTTTGATTTCTGGTGTCAATATCATATTATAGCATATTATTTTGTCATACTGCATTTAAAAAATAGATACGTTAACTGAATCAGGCCTCTTGGAGTTATAAAATGCCATTGATTCACAGGCCGACACACATGTTGGTGCCTGTGATTTGTTAAGTGTTTCTGGGTAATTTTGGGATGTAGAATCCAAAAATACCGTTAGATTTGCTTTATTAGATCTAAATTCTGAGATGCAGTATATCTGTTCTATTTTTTGAATCGATAAATAGATAATAAAATCATCCCATCTTTTAACCTATGTACATTTCAGGTTATTACTATTTACTACAACTGTTTGCTAAAAAAAGTCAGAAAATACGTAGTAAGGTATTTATTTCATAAAATAGATATATATATATATATATATATATATATATATATATATATATATATATATATATATATATATATATATATATATATATATATATATATATTGATCAATCATCACTTAAAAACTTTATTTTGTAAGACTTCCTTGTCTTGAATGTCCAACAGTTTCGCTGAAGACTGCAGCAGTAGTCGACCATCATGTGGATATCTCATCTTCTTTGATATCTTTCTTCCATAGTTTTTATATCCTGGTTGAATATTTCCCCTGTCCTTCACTAAAATTCTCTAGGTTTTCTAGAAAACGATCTATGCTGCTGTGGAGGTAGTGAACCTTAATGCTCATGTTACAATCGAGCTTATTCAAGTTGGAAAGCGTCTCTTCCACTAATTCAACGTAATTCTCTGCCTAATGCTTTCCAAGAAAATTTTTAACTACGTGAATAAATGAACACCAGGCATTAGACTCAACCTCGATTCTGTGAAATGTGGATCTTTTATAAGCTGCCTTATCTGAGGACATCAAAAATTCCGGCCTTCAGTTTTTCTATGCTAATCCCAAGAAATTTATGTGACAAGTAGTCAAAACAAGTTCCATTTCGATTCAATGCTTTCACCATTTACTTCATAAGCCCCAGTTTGATATACAAGGGTGGAAGGATGAATTTGTCCCTCTCAACCAATGGCTCGTTGATGACGTTGTAAGTTCATGAACCATAATTTTCCTTGCAGGCCATATTCTCTTAACCCAGTGTTCATTCTTAGCTCTGCTGTCCCAAAGACATAAAAAACAGGGATATTTCATACAACCACCTTGCTGTCCAAGAAGGAAGTTTACTATCTTTAGATCAACACAAATCACCCACTGATGTTTTTCATACTTCATTTTTTTTTAGAACTGGCGATATTGTTTCATACTCCTGGTAGAATGTATAATAGGCATAGAGCCATATTTGTTACCATCGTGTAAAAGGACACATATCAAACTTCGCTTTGAACTATCAGTAAAAATACGTGATTCGCCTGGTGTGTATTCTGACAAACCCATTTTCTCTAAGATGCCATTTATATCGTTACAGAATATCAGGTTATTTTTCTGAGAGAAAAAGAAGAGCAGATCTTTTTCTCTCTTACGATAAAATGTAATATTAGTACCTAAATAGAGTTGGTTATTTTCATTTAATCTGGATACAAGTAGTTTGAAAGGCTAATGAGATCATACAGCTCTTGTTGAGTGAAACGTAGGAGATTTGCTTAAACTCCTTCAAAATCACTGTCGCTTTCTCCAGATCTGTCTCAAACGTTGATGTATCAATATCTGAGAGCATAGGCAGGTTGCTGATCGATGAAACAGACATTTATTCAGAATGCCGTAGAGGTCTCATCGCTGAATCCAGATCAGGAAATATCCGTTTGTGCTGATTATTGCGATTGTTGCCTTAGATGTTTACGAGATAAAAACAGCAGTCATCAAAATAGTTTTTTGGTTCCCGTCAAACCGTTGGTATTCCAAACGTATGTTTTACATACGAAATGTGGCGTCCAACATTTATCCTAGTCCTGTAACTGGACGCCAAAATAAGCCAGATATGCCCTTTTCCCAAAGTCAGAAACGGGTTTTCTGCTTTTTTTTCAAAGTGTACTTATCACATATGTAACAAAAAACGTCTGAATGATTTACACAGCTACGTCTGCTTGTGGAAGCCATAGTTTTTATACAACGTATTTCGCTACGAAAATTCAGTACCAAACTGAATATGAAACTGAACTGTAGAATGTCGGCGTCGACACTTTCAACTATCGGCCAGCATGAATTATTTAGTGGGGGTGCTTCACATGGAGAGTTGGTTTTATGGTCATGGTGAAAACCCAGTACGGCTATTTAGACCCTAATTTTAAGTAAGAAAATAATATTTTGGTCTCAGAATGCACCATCATTTCATTAATTTTGCATTTTATTAGACCAAAAGTTGTTATATTGTATCTCAAAAACTAGAGCTTCTACGAAAAAAATCATTTTTCGAATCAGCACATTAAAAATATCTTAAATCACTACTTAGTTTTCCGGCACCAAGCCAAAATTTTTTTTTTGTGAACCTGTGTTATGCACTAAATGTATTCACATCCTACTTTAACGACAATTATCCAAAAACGGGAGAGCAGGAAAAATTAAAAAAGTTGTGTGCCTGTTCTAAACCACTCACTAAAATTTGAGGTTACACGTTCTGAATATTTGCTAATTTATATTAGAATATATACCAATTTTTGACGAGATTATCATCATACAAACTTTCTTAGAAAATATGCATACTACACAAAATGACCTCACAGGCAATGCACAGTAAGGAGAAGTACCATTGTGTTGGAATGTCAAATCATCTTCAATCATCTCGTTGTTCTTGCTAATATCGGTCAATATTGAATCAAGAGAGTTTTTCTAACAAATCCAGATACATATCTCCAGTCAAATTATTAGGCAAGACAAAAGGTTCGACAACAAGATCACCAAAAATACCTTCCAGACATTTCATTTCTCTGTATTTTCTGTATGTACTTCGTAGAATACGCTTGGATTGGAATCTGCCCAATAACAATAATTACGGCGATTGACTATACCATTCACGAGAAATGTTCATTCGTAGGAAAAATAAACGTTAAATTGGAAGTTCGGATTAATTATCCGTTCCCTTTTCAACTCGCAAAATTGCAAACGCCGATCATTGTCACCTTAATTGAGTTTTTGGACCAAATGAATTTTATAGGGACAAAATTATTTGGACAGTAGACTGCGAAACACCCATCATATATCAATTTTCTTGTATTTAGGGTATTATTTGTATGATCCATACTCCAAAATAACGTAACTAAGAACCGCCACCTCGACAGCTTCATTTCTCATAGGATTTTCAACATTTCTGTTTTCATTTGCTACAGACCCGGATGTGATGAAATTTTGTCACCAATTCCAAAACATAAGGATCATGGACATGGTTGAATAAATTTGCTGACGTTATTTCACATTCATTGTTTTTGAAGGAAAGTGAAATTATTTCAACTCTTTCTGCAATAGAATAAACCGGTTTGACTTTATTAAAGACAAAAACGAATAGAAGCGCGTTAATAGCCCGGCAAAGTACCAATGGTGTTTTCATCAATAGTTTGGAAATGGTATAGTGTGCGAAACCGATATAGTGATAGGACGTGCGGGGTAAGACGCTACGGAATGCAGATCCGGATTTAATTAATAATAATGCAGTTGATATCACAAAGTTCGCTTTTTCACTTCACATCACTTCACTTTACCTCACCTCACATTGCTTCTTCCTCTGAATCCTCGCCCTTCTCACTCTCTTCTTCATTTTCAGATGAACTACTATGCTGCTTCAAATTTATAATAAATTTATTTCCACTATTTATACGAAATTTGGCAATTTTTAAATAATCATCCTCAACTGTAATTACTTTCCTAATTCGTTTTCCAATTTTCCTTGTTAATTTTCGACACTTCATTTTGAATTAATTCTACGACTTTTTTTATCGAATTTCGGAAAAATATTTCCATTTCCGGCATTTTTCTTCAATTTACATCAAATTAATTCAGTCGGGTTGAAAATACAGAAATATGGCGGTAATCTCAACGTTTTGTGGCCACATCTCTCCGCTACATTATTTATAATATACTTCTTATAATTTTTCGTTTACAGGACTTCCAACAGTTGTGATTTATTATAATTTTCCTCATAATAGAAATCATGATCCATTCAAAAAATTTCTAACACCAGCTTAGTAGAACTCTTATTAGGAATGGGCCTTTTCACTACTTCTTAAATCTCAAAACAAATTATGTTTATTTGAAAGCTAACTGATAGATAATCACCTTGTGTAACTCTGTTTGAAATATAAGTCTCCCATTGTTTAATAAAAAAATAAACATTTATTATGGCAATTTGAACACTCATTTGACCTTGAAGTTGAGTGACGTCACACAAACCGGAATCATGTTGGTAGCATTTTCCAGAACGCCTAATACAACTAACATCACACCACAACTGACACATTTTACATTGTTTACGGTTAGTTTTGTGGTTATGTTCTGTGTGCTCATTTACGAATTGTCTTTTGCTTTGTTTGTGCACATTATTGGAAGAAAATGGGGCCAGGATTTTCTAAAGGAAATGCAGAAAATCTGCCGTAAGTTGACTTTATTATGGTGGACGAGTTTTACATGTCAAATTTGGATTATTTATCAGCAGAAGTCAGGAATATTAAAACAAAACGCTAAGTCATTAGTAATCTTATTTTCGTGTAATTTATTTATAAATATAATGGAACTACCATTATTTTAACATGCAATTGTTGTTACAATATTTTTTTCCTATTTCAATTAAACTTACTAATGTCTAATAATTCACACATAATTCATGTACACTAAATAACTGGTTTTTGCACTTTTAATGGACGGTAGACTTATTACGGTTTCACTCTTTCTTTTTCTTGCCGATGGCGTTAATTGTGCCGACTGGTCTGGGGACTGAACATGTCCAACTTTTGCTTCCAAGTTGCGATGGGGCACAGCACCTTTTTTAAGAATAAGTTTGGAACCAATGGTTTTATAGTAATACCAGTTTTCTGAATCTTCTTTTAACTGTAAAGTTTCAATAATTTAGCATCAATTTCTAAATACAACGACTTTTCTTACATCAAAATGATCTTCACAACAGTAAATGTTTCTGGTTTTCGTCAACTGCTTCTCAACTTTGGCTATTTTAAACCATGCTTTTCGTCTACTTTCATCTGGTGGAACGTAAACGAAAATTTTGATTGGACAATTCATGTTGTTATTTGTACATGTCGGTTCAAAGCACTTTTTAAACATGTTCCACACACAACAATCCAAACTAAAGAGAAACGACTGTCAAAGTCAATTTCGACGTCAACTGTCAAAAAGCAGTAAACCAACTTTGCAATACACCGATGTGTCATATTTCAAGGTCGTAGTCCCTCTGAAATCACTAAGGTGGGTTGCGTGACGTCACGTAAAAGCGCGCGCTTTATTTCCGCACTTTTGTTTTTTTTTTCGATATAAATCGTGCTCAAAAAAAAATACGACAAGATTTTTTTATAAAACACTATCACATAAAGCAATAAAAAAATTCTGTGAAAAGGCCCAGTTGTATCGAATGGTACTTCGCATTGTCAAGACCAAAAATGCTACTAGGTTTTAATTTTGGAATTAGGGTATTTTCAAACCATTCCTCAAATATTTCTCCCTCCATGTTATTGTGGTAATCCACGTCACAGTCGTCCATGTTTTTTCCGCACAGTTACAGAGCATTATCAACCCATCCATCAGCTAATTCATAGTGTAATATAATCAACCGAGTTCCTTTATTAAGGGACAATAAGATTAGTTGACATTTCCTAGATTCATCAGTCCATCTTTTTTTTACGGTGTCATGAGTATCATACCAAGTTCCATCTAGATAATAAATTGATCTATTTTTCCTTCTGAGTTCTTTTATCTCTTCTAGATATGAATTTCGCCAATTCACAATTCATCTACTTTCCATAATCGCCATGCGTTTATTAATAGTTTGATATTTAAATCTAATTTTTCTCAGCCAAGTTCCTAAAGTTCTTTTGGTATATTTTAAATGATAATCCATTTCTTTTACTTTTTTTGTCTACCACGTCAATAGTTGGGATTTCATTTTTCTGATACACGTCGTAAAAGTTTTGCTAACGGTGGGTCCAGAGTTTTCGATTGGCCGGCGTCGGATCTTTGTTTTCTTGGGAGAGCACCTTGTTTCACCAGTTTGTGTATTGTGGAATGGGGAACGTTAGTGAGAGATGCTGTTTCACCTAGTACATCTAAATCATACAAATTAGGGTCATTAGCGCGTCGGTTCATAAGATTATTGTAAGCATTAAGGCAAATTTGCTTCGCTTGCTCGTTCAAATGTAGCCAATTTTTTTCTTACTGAAAACACTAATGAACTTTGATTTTCTTTATCACTGTAATCATTCTCATTTTCATTTTTACAAACACAATAATATGTAGCCGAGAGACCTCCCACGGTCGAAACATTTTTACATAAAATGCCTTTTTAAATTATTTTCAAAAACACACCAGCAAATAAACATATATAAAATAATTAATACTTATATTACACTATTACACAACTCACTGCAACAGGATAACCTTCTTTAATTATTTTCAAAAACACGTCAGCAAATAAACATATATTAAATAATTATTATTTATCTTATAATATTATACTTACAATATATCAGCACTATTAGAACGAATCGGTAACAAAATTAAGTGCGGCCCTGAAGTATCCCAGCATGTAAGATAAACTCCTCCTCGGTCGCGTGCCAACAAAAACAACAATCACCGTTCTGGCTTTAATGTAAGTGGTGTAAAAGACGGAAGATGTCATATGTTAGGCACACTATATCACCATGGGCGCCATCAGGACGGGACATTAGGAGACAATTGCCCCCTGGAAAATAATGAAAGGTATCAAGATAAGTTACTGGAAAATGCACTAATTGATTTGCTTTCAATTAAACCAACATATATTTTTATTTGTTTTCCCTAGTATGTATTATAAAAAAGGGTAAATCTGACAACATTTGGCTACCATGTTTTTCATACTCACATCCTAGACTTAGGTAGACAGACTACGGGGTCTAACGGGTTTTTAATTTTTTGTTTTTCATAAAAACATATATATTAATTTTGCCTCTCTCTGGAAAATTGTTTAGCGGTGCCCATGGATGTCACTTATTAGTTTTTGTGAGATGCGTTATGCAGCTCTTCACCTAAATTTTTCACGTATTATTGTGTGCTACAATTTCAATGTCATACAGTATATTATTATGGTATAAAAGAATTCTTTTTGTAATGTTCTCAACATTGGCATCTTATTTTAAATTATTTTTATTTATTTATCTTTATTATTGTTATTTTTCGGCGTTTGAAAACCTATGTATTATATATGTATTTTTTGTGTTTATCTAATCATTACAACTTTTGAAGAAATAAATTGAGATATCCGACCTCTAAGAAAAAAATGCATGAAAAAAGATATTAAATTTGGTTTCTCCACTCTGTTGCATATAATATTTCATTAATTTATTATAAAAATAAAGGCATTTTGAAAATTACTCCTAAATATATATCTTTTCTTATCTGCTGTAAACAAATATATACATATACTTGCATCAGCAAAAATACTATCTTAGTTTTAAATATTTTGCATTACAGTTAAAATGAGCTCTCTTGGAAAAGGGCACTCAAGTGAGTGCAAAATGACCTCAAGTGGTCAAGAAAAGCAGTTGATATCAATTCAGTTGAAGGAAGATGGCAAAATTTGGCCTCAAGTATTAGCAATACTTATAGGTAAGTATTTTATCGTTGCTATACATTTTGCAAACTATTATCACAACCAAAGTGAGTTTTTTGTTCATAATTGCTACCAAGAAGGCTATGTTCACATTACATCAGCTGTTAAAGTTTGTCATAGAACTAAGAAATCACCCTGTATATAGGCATGTTTGATTAATAATATTTAGCATGAACAGATAAGATGACAGACAGATTACAAAAAAAAGTGATTCATCAATATCTTCTCAAGGCAACTGTAACTTCTTTTACAAAAATGTTAATAATTTATTTCGGTCACGCAGTTACGCATACAAGGATATGTAAAAAACTAATTCATGACATTTTAATAGCTGTATTTTGAGAAATTGTCAAGAAGTACAAACGACATTATGAAAACGTCAGAGATCTTTTGGATTTATTAAAACGTTTTTTGAGCAAGTGTGCTGTTTAATTCACAGATCGCTACTTACATCTCGTACACTTGCAAAAACTAGAAATATAGATACTCTAAATATAAATAATATTAATGTCCTACTAGTATGTTATTTTGAAATAATACCCCCCCTATTTTGAGATACATTAAATGATAAATAACCTAGGGCATTATAACTTATTAACATTTTAACTATAACACAACACAGAACAACTAAATGGTGCTGGCGTTATTGACAAACAAAATGTGTTACATAGTTTTGATTATTACCATACGTCGGATTTCCCGATCGATTCCCAGAGATGGCCTTTACAGATATAATAATAATATATTGCAAACACCTACTGAAACATTCCCAAACTACAAAAGTATATTAAGTGCATTTTATTTAATTTTACAATGTTCATGGTAACTTAGTTTTGTCAGAAAATACATTATATTAAATTAAAACGTAAAGCGTAATAGATTCTTTTAAATTACATTTTATTGGTAATTTACAATACTGAAGGCCAACTATCGGCCCTAGCGTGGAGGGTGGAAATATAACATAATCAAACAGTATCTTGCATAATGTGGATTCATTCGGACGTAGGTACTAAAATTGCAATAGATGTAACTATGTAGATGTAACAAATCAATTTCGTGGTCATGCAACACAAATATTAATAGACATATTTCCTCCGAAAACCATAAACGGGGCATAGGTGGCTTTACTTACAGTGGCATGCAACGTAATTTTAACTTAGATTAGTGGGATTTGATAGGATGTAATATTTTTCATTTACAGGGAAAAATTGCTGCGAGGGTACAAACAAAATTCTGACTGTTTAAAAAAATCCTGGATTTGTTACGATGACAGGTGTAATGGACCTTTTAAACGGCAAAGAAGTAGACTTTGCTACACCGGGCATAAATGTGCCTTTGCATTAGTTTACATAATTTAAGTATGCTCCAGTTACATTTGTCGACGTCGAGCGGTCCTTCTCGTAATATAAATGGATTTTCAACGAAATTCGCCGAAGTTTAACTACAAAACATTTAGAATAGATATTAATAATATACTTTTATTTTTTTAACCGGCAGTAAAAAATACTTGTGTGTGTAGTTTACTGTTAAGTACATCCCCCCTATACCTCCAGTTCTCTTTGAGTGAGTGTTTATAACAAATTGACTTTATCAACTTTGGATAATACGGAATTCGCTAAAAAAAAAATGCAAGGTAAGATATTGTTTCATATATGCATGCAAATCTGACACATAACCACCTAAAGCCAACCCTGATTTTACGTCATATCCGATTGGTAAATCCTACCTGATTATTACTCACTTTTAAATGAAATCGTCCTGAATATAATAGATGACAAATTAATCAATTATAAATGTCAAAGAATTTTCGAATTTAATAACAGACTAGTAGGACATTAAACGTGGAAGGCACCATGGGTGTTATAAGATAATGACGCACTCGGTCGCCATACATTCCCTCGGGCCACAGTCCCTCGGTAAGTACACTGCCTACCTCGGTGCGTTATTATCTTCATAATATCCTTGATACCTTAATAACTATAAAGAAGATCTCTCACCCTGGGATAAATAACAGTATTTTTTATTAATTTTAAAATTTGTCGACATATTTTCCTCCATTCTGAAAAAAAAAATAAGACTATAGAACTTACAAATATTGCTCTAATCAAATGTTTGGCTCCACCAAACTGAAATAAATTATTTGCCAATTAATTTAAATTAAAATTAATTATTGAGAAATTAAAGTACAAAGATTGTTTTAAATAAAATATCTTTAAAATATATTGGTTATTTTAAAATCATTTTATCTTATTTATTTGTGACTCCCTAAGAACACTTTAATCTAAAAAAAGATCATAATGGTATTAATTAGTTAAATACCAGTGATAAAAACATTATAAATCAAACTAATCATTCATGTAGACTTTTGATTTATTTTTATCATTAGCTCCAACAGACATTAACTAAAACTATATAATTAAATTAAATCTTTTAATCTCATACAAATAATGCATTCATGTATTAAGGTTATGCATCGTTATCTCTAGCAAAATATATTCATAGACCCTGCGTTGCATTGATGATGAGGTTCATATAGAAATAGAGATACAGAAAAAATATGTTTGACTCCATTGTGGTAGATATTATGGCAGTCACAAATCTAATTCTGTGATGGTAGTTATGTAATGAAACGAGATTTGTTATGTATAGCAGTGTTGTATGATCTTTAGTTCTTAATTCCGCTTATTTCTGAGACTGGCCAATGTTTCTTATTCGTCCGATAGTATCTGAAAATCTACGCTATTTTTTTTTTCGAATTTTTTTGAGCTGTTATCGAATGGGAAATTCGATAATTTTTCTCCTCCCGATTTTAATAATGCTTAGCTTAAAAAAAACGGCTACAATCACGGATAATCAAACAGATAATGTAATCTCGACTTTGAAAAAATTGTCATCAAATTTTTGGGAGCTACCATCAGATTGCTCCAAGTATCAGTCATCACATCACTCAGCAGAGACCCAGCGATTGTTACCGACTTTTTCAGACAAGTGGTGACTGTCGTTTAACTCACTTTTGACAGGTGACCGAATTATTGCCGCCAGTCGAAAGGTATGAATATGATAACTATCCATATTTAAAAAATTAGTTAGGAAGTAATCCTTTTGACAGGTGTTGAGCTGAGTCCGACTGATCAGCTTATTTCTTAACTATTATACATATTAGTTCATCGTTGAGAGATCTCACCTATGACTAGAGCTGTCCGATGTGCCTGGAGTACAGCCACGGTCTTGCGCTGTCGTCACACGTGCCGATTTAGAAGTGATTTACGCTGCAGTTTTATTTGAAAGGTTAATGCGTGAGGTTGTACCTATAAATTATACATAATGTCAAACGCGCCAAAGGGTAAAAAACGACCGTACGCGGACACAGTGAATAAATTTATGCAAAATAATTTGTAAAGTTTGCAATCAAGACTTAATGTGCTGGCACAAAACAGATTGTCGTCGTCATATCAATACCGTGCAACATCAAAATAAAAAAAATGGCATGCCTTTGATAACTCAGTTTATGTTTGATTTATTGTTAATGTTAATAGCCTGTAATATTCCGCTACACATACTGGATAAACAACCATTTCGGGAGTTTCGGAATAAATACAATCCCCAGGTGAACTTACCAAGTCGTACATCGTTATGTAGATATATTCCAGCTGTTCGTGAAGACATTGTAAATAGGATTAAATGTGGATTAAAAAATACACGGCTCTGGTTATGTATTGACGAGACGACAGATTGTAAAAAAAATTCTATTTTAAATATTATAGTACGTGTACTGGGCCCTCTTAAACCAACATTTCCACGGCTTTTTATTATGCTGAATATTTTCAACAAATAAAAGCTGTGATACTACAGTTCAACCCTAACGAGGCTGCAGCTATTAGGGAAAGCCAGACAAGCTTTCAAGGCGTTTACCTTGAAACAGATTTAAAAAGTATTAATAACAATTATAGGGGACTACACGACGCAATAGAAAAATTGCAAAATAGTTCGTTGTCGTTAGTGGAATCGCTGCAAATAGTGGACAACGTAAAAACACAGCTACAGGCTATAAATGACGCAAAAAATAATCGCGTTAGTGAAAAATTCGAGAGTGTATTACAGAAAGATCCTGATTTTAGCAAATTAAGACAAATTTGTGATGGTGCATCTACAACTTCGTTAAGTGAGTTCACAGATTGTTTTACTTATGCCTGTATTACATCCGTAGATGTCGAACGGTCATTTTCAAAATACAAACATATTTTTTCACCAAAGCGAACATCGCTGACAGAGACAGCTGTAGAAACATACCTGATGCTATTATACTATAGATCTTCCCCACTTTGTGATGACGACAACCAAACTACTTCATAAATCTGCTTAAAAGGGTGTTTTATACAAATTTTTATAAAATGTAACATTATTGTTAAAATTTATTTCCATTTACTGTACTTATACAAGTATTATGATATGATGTAAACATATGAGTCATATGACGGCTCTGTCGGCCAGGTGACCTCGGACAGCTCTACCTATGACAGGTTGTAAATTCTGACAGGTTTCAGAATAAAGACATTTGGCATTTCTCAGCACATACTGCATACAAATACGATCTCGTAAATGAGCGACGCTTCGTTCAGACCGAATTGTAAACACATTGGTTCAATTCGTTCGACTGGGTTCTGGTAAACGAGATAATTTTAATTCCTATCTCCCATTTTTTCAGTATGCATGGTTCCTCTCACATGCGGCATCTTCTTTTCATGGACCTCTCCATTCATACCGAGGATCATCAAGGACACAGAACATTATCATATATCCGAAGAAGAAGCTTCATACTTGACCGTCATTCCTTCATTAGCAATGTTAGTAACAGGTCTATTGTTTTCCAATGTAAACGATATTTTGGGGAGAAAACCCAGTATACTGATGATCGCCGTGCCGCACATTATAGCATGGATCCTAGCAGCTGTGGCAAACAATATTTGGGTTTTCTACTGCTCAAGAATGTTCGCTGGAATTGGAGACGGATGCATGTTTTCTTCAGTGCCGATGTATATTGGAGAAATATCTACACCGAGCGTAAGAGGCAGGTGGGGGAATGCCCTATCATTCGCTATATACTTTGGTCAGTTACTAATTACCATAATCGGCAGCTACTTTACCATTCGACAAACGTCATTCATATGCATTTCGATTCCTGTCACATTTCTCGCATTGTTCTCTTTTTTGCCCGAGTCTCCGTATTTCTATGTCATGAAAGGGAGGTTCGAAGAGGCCAAGGATTCATTGAGGCGACTAACAAGAAAGGAGAACGTTGAAGAAGAATTTGTGTCGCTGCAAGCTGACGTAGAAAGGCAAATGTCTGAGTCGGGAACTTGGAAAGATTTGTTTACTATTGATAGTAATAGACGGGCCTTGTATGCTGGTATATTTCTTCGATGCTCTCAGCAGCTGGGTGGTATCTCCAGTTTTGCAGTGTACACACAATACATTTTTGAAAAGTCAGGAGGTAATCTAAGTTCTGAACTATCATCAATTATCTTTTTTATATCGATTTGCATTATGAATCTTGTAGGTGCATATACTTTGGATATTTTTGGAAGAAGGCTATCTTACATTGTTTCTTTGTCATTTTGTAGCATTGTTCTGTTTATGGAGGCTATTTACTTTTATGTAGAGCAGTTTGAAACTAATATCGACATTTCATTTTTAAACTGGATACCAATAACGGGAATGATGTTATTTGTGATTTTCTATTCAATCGGTTTGGGAGTTGTACCAAGTCTTATGCTTGGTGAACTATTCTCGACTAGTATTAAAACTAAAGGTTTAGCTTTTCTAGTTATCGTGTATGGTGTTCTTGTGAGTACAGTCACCAAAATATTCCACGTCTTAACCACAAATTTCGGTTTATTTGCACCGTTTCTATTTTTTTCTATAAATTGCTTCCTTTCAATTGTTCTGTCGCTATACTTCATACCCGAAACTAAGGGAAAGACTCTAGAGGAAATTCAGCAAATCTTAAAAAGCCCCAGAAAGGCTCAGAAGAAAAACGATCTAGAAGATAGCGGTCAAAATTTTATTAAAACATAGTAAGCATTATGTACAGGGTGGCTCAATAGTGCGTCGAAAGCCAATATCTGCCTTATTAAAATACTTTGGAAAATTATTTTTATGGAAATGGCGCACATTTAAATGTCTTGAAATATACAGAGTGACTGGCCACAGCGGAGTATCTTCAAGATAATTTTTTTTAAATAGAACACCCTGTATATTTTTACCATTCCGACAACCTCCAAATATTGATTATTATACAGGGTGTCTTTTATGCTAGCGGTAATTTAGGACATTTCAAAGCGTATTTTTCAATTTTTTTCAAGCACTCTATACACGGTGAGCCACGGTGGGTGGAGTATTAAAAGTATATGGAGAACGGATCAACCGATTGCTTTGAAATTTTGGTTACCAAGTTAATTGAATATGATCTCTCCAACTAAAATATGTTCGAAAGTGCGGTGTTACCACTTATACTTAAAACTGGCAACATCTTCGTTATTTTAAATGGAATACCCTGCATATTTTTTGCATTTTTTAGATCGTCGTCTCTTTCTGAGTAACTTCTGTTAATATTCCCTATACCTATCTAAAGCCGTTTTCGAGATAAAAATTCTTTTCTGGATTTATTGCCAAAAATTTGACTTTCAGTAAATCGTGTTTTCTTCTACCTATGCAGCAATTAAAAGATAATTTCATAGTTGCGGCTAAGCAAGACCTAGGGGCAACTCCTCCATTAATCAAATGTTTCGAATATCATACAGGGTGAGTTAGAGAACGCTTTCTATAAGTGACTTAGAAAAATGCACGAAAGTCAATTTTTTTTAAATGGAATGCTCTGTATATTATTACTGATTCGGAAAGGCGATACATTTACCTATTTAAAAAGGTAATATACTCTATACCTAATGCGCACCGTTTTCGATTTATGGGCACTTTTCTGTAACCTTACCAAGAATATTAGTCTTTTGGTATATCATAACGGGTGGGCCATGAAATTTTTGTTTTGTCATTTTGTAATAACAATAGATGTTATTTTTGTAAATAAATTTGACGTTAGTGATATTTGCACCTAATTTGAATAGCTATGTAGCACAAATATGGCCGAAAATAATTATACAAACACAGTTTTAATTGATTTGTTTATTATCCATGGACGGTGCAATAAGATTATCAGCAGAACTTGTAGAAGATTTAATGAGAAATATCCGAATTTGCCGCAGATGAACAACAGAAAGTTTTTACGAAATCAGAGGATTTTTTATAAATTTTGGTTCATCATTAAGAGAACAATAACAGTGTCAGTATTAGGAAAAAAATAATAACTAAGCAGCAATAACAGTAACAAAGTCTAAGTAGCAATAACAAATAATACCAATAACAGTAATAAATACAAAAATCTTAAAAATATTGTTATAATTTTTCGAAATGTAGACCGTTAACTTCCAGACACTTTTGTGTACGACGATGGACGACGTTTGTTGTAGCAGCTCTTATTTCAGCGGGGTCCAAGTTTTCAATCTCTTGAATCATTCGACGTTCTAATTCTTCCCTGTTGTGGACTGGAGTTTTATAAACTCTATCTTTAAGAGTACCCCAAGTAAAAATCTAACGGAGTAAGGTCAGAGGACCTCGGAGGCCAATTCCACGGTCCCAAACGTCTAATCCAACGATCATCGAAAAGGCGGTCCAACTCCATACTAATTTCGTGTCTACAATGTGCAGGAGCCCCGTCGAATTGATACCAACAAGTTATATATTTTTCAATTGACAGATTATCAAGGAAGTCTTCCACAATTGTTCTAATTATATCTAAATATTTTCTGGAATTCAATTTTTCGTTGTATATGTAATATTTTATTGTCATCCCTTAACATACAAAACACATTGAAACTAAATTTGACTTAAAAACCAGCCTGTCTAGTAACGTGGAGGTTGTCTGTGGCCCAATGGTGACGATTTCGTGTGTTACAAATCCCTTCCCTAGACAATTTTGATTCATCAGTCCATATAATTTTCTTTAAAAAATTAGGGTCCTCTTGCATACGTACAAGTAACATTTCACAAAATTCTATTCTCTGTAGACAATCCTGAGGCATGAGAAATTGGACTCTTGTAAATTTGTAATTATGCATTTTATGATTTGCTAGTATTCTTCGAATGGATGAATAAAATATCCTAAATCCCGTTCAGCACAACGTATGGAATACTGAGGATTTGCATGAAAATATGCTAGCACATTGATTTCATTTACCTCGTCAGATGTCACAGGTTTAGGTAAATTTCTTGCTTCTCTTAATGACGAACCAAAATTTATAAAATTCCTCTGAATTCGGAAAAACTTTGTTGTTCATCTGCGGCAAATTCGGATATTTCTCATTAAATCTTCTACAAGTTCTGCTGATAATCTTATTGCACTGTCCATGGATAATAAACAAATCCATTAAAACTGTGTTTGTGTATAATTATTTTCTGCCATATTTGTGCTACAGCTATTCAAATTAGCTGCAAATATCACTAACGTCAAATTTATTTAGAAAAATAACATCTGTTGTCATTACAAAATGACAAAACAAAAATTTCATGGCCCACCCGTTATGATATACCAAAAGACTAATATTCTTGGTAAGGTTACAGAAAAGTGCCCATAAATCGAAAACGGTGCGCATTAGGTATAGAGTATATTACCTTTTTAAATAGGTAAATGTATCGCCTTTCCGAATCAGTAATAATATACAGGGCATTTCATTTAAAAAAAATTGACTTTCGTGCATTTTTCACTTATAGAAAGCGTGCTCTTTATTTCACCCTGTATGATATTCGAAACATTTGATTAATGGAGGAGATGCCCCCAGGCCTTGCCTAGCCGCAACTAAAAAATTATCTTTTAATTGCTGTGTAGGTAGGAGAAAACATGACTTACTGAAAGTCAAATTTTTGGCAATAAATTCAGAAAAGAATTATTATCTCGAAAACGACTTGAGATAGGTATAGGGAAAAATGAACAAAAGTTACTCAGAAAGAGACGACGATCCAAAAAATGCAAAAATATACAGGGTATTCCATTTAAAATAACGAGGATGTTGCCAGTTTTACGTATAAGTGGCAACATCGCAATTTCGAAAATATTTTAGTTGGAGAGATTATACTCGATTATCTTGGTAACCAACATTCCGTTCTCCATATACTTTTAATACTCCACCCACCGTGGCTCACCCTATATATTATATGTATGAATTAGCACGTTAATTCTCTAAAATTTTTGTGTATAAATTGTCCTATACCTAAAATCGATATTTACAGAGATATTTTTATATTTTCATTAAAAACCGTTAAATTATCACATTTTTTATTTCTGATCTAGTAGCCGCATGATTTTGACAAAGTGAAAATAATTGAAAGTTATCATATTGACATCAAATTATTAACTATTGTGACAAAGTATTTCAATATTTACACTGATTAAGTTAAATTAGTTTAAAATTCGCACTTTTCAATAATGAATTTTTCGAGAGAAGAAATGGTCGATGAAACCATACATCGATATTCTGGGTGCGAGTAATAAAAATTGTTTGCTATCAACTCAAATTTATATGGAGAGGTTTATGGATCGATTTGACAATACGAGGAAAGTGGATTATGAGAAAAAGGAATGAACAAAAAATGTAGTAAATGAAAAAAACGAAACAGTCATAATTTTGAGCGTGACTGAAGGTCCTCATCGCATTATAAGAAAATTGGCAAGAGAAAACGATATTTGCCGATCTTCAGTCCATCGAATCCTACCAAAAAACAAATTTCATCCCTACCACGTTCGACTAATGAGGGAACCGATTGATAAGGATTATGAAAACTGAATACAATTTTGTCAATGGGCATAACAACAAATGGGCCTTTTCACAGATTTTTTTTTATTGCTTTATGTGATAGTGTTTTATAAAAATAACTTGCCATATTTTTTTTTCTTTTTTTGAGCACGATTTCTATCGGAAAAAAAAACAAAAGTGCGGAAATAAAGCGCGCGCTTTTAAGTGACGTCACGCAACCCACCTTACTGACGTCAAAGGGACTACGACCTTGAACATGACACATCGGTGTATTGCAAAGTTGGTTCTCTGCTTTTTGACAGTTGACGGCGAAATTGACTTTGACAGTCCTTTCTAGGGATGTACGATACTATCAAAATATCGATACCCGAGTATAGATACTTTCGAACGTAAAGTATCGATATTATAAAAAAATTAAACATGAAGTATCGATATTTCAAAATATCAATCAATACTTTCAAATGTCAATCTATACTTTTAAATATCAATCGATACTTCCAAATATCAATCGACACTTACAAATATCAATAGAAAAGATACATGGATTTCAAGGAAAATGAATATATTTTATAAAAGAGTAACAAATATTTTGATTAAAAGACAGTAATTTACAAACTCCAGTCTTCTTCACTACAAGCACCGAGAAACAATAATTTACTTAGTCGTTTGTCAGAAGCCTATTTCTGTCCCTACATACAGTAGCTCCTGCTTTTGAGAATAGACGGTCTGAAGGGACTGATGTTGCCACTATTGTTAAATACTTTTGGGCAATTTTGTGTTAGGGAAAACTGTCTTCATGTCCTCCCAAACCTGACAAGAACAGTTCTAGAACAGTAATAAACGGAACCAAAACAAATCTATACTAACACTAACAATATAAAATCCTTGGCATTGAAACTTGAAACACTACAACACTACTGCCATCTACCATTTAATTTAAAAATATGCTATAAAACAGAATTTGATAAATATCGATAGATGGAGTCTGAGTTTGAAAATTATTACCAACATAGGAAAATAATGTATTAGAAATTTTAGAATATTAAAATTCTTCTTCTGTGTTCTTAACACCGAAAATAAAACAAGAAGTTGACGTTTTGTGTTAACTGCATTTTGTTTCGATACGATATTGATACACCGATACTGATAAAAGTAAAGTATCGAAAGGTTGGTATCGATACTAAATTTGCTCGGAATCGAAAGAAAATATCGATACTGGTATCGTATCAGTAGTATCGGAACATCCCTAGTCGTTTCTTTTTAGTTTCGATTGTTGTGTGTGGAACATGTTTAAAAAGTGCTTTGTACCAACGTACAAATAACAACATGAATTGTCCAATCAAAATTTTCGTTTACGTTCCACCAGATGAAAATAGACGAAAAGCATGGTTTAAAATAGCCAAAGTTGAGAAGCAGTTGAACGAAAACCAGAAACATTTACTGTTGTGAAGATCATTTTGATGTAAGAAAAGTAGTTGTATTTAGAAATTGATGCTAAATTATTGAAATTTTACAGTTAAAAGAAGATTCAGAAAACTGGTGTTACTACAAAACCATTGGTTCCAAACTTGTTGCAACAATTGCATGTTAAAATAATGGTAGTTCCATTATATTTATAAATAAATTACACGAAAATAAGATTACTAATGACTTACCGTTTTGTTTTAATATTCCTGACTTCTGCTGATAAATAATCCAAATTTGACATGTAAAACTCGTCCACCATAATAAAGTCAACTATCGGCAGATTTTCTGCATTTCCTTTAGAAAATCCTGGCTCCATTTTCTTCCAATAATGTGCAGAAACAAAGCAAAACACAATTCGTAAATGAACACACAGAACATAGCCACAAAACTAACCGTAACCGTAAACAATGTAAAATGTGTCAGTTGTGGTGTGATGTTAGTAGTATTAGGCGTTCTGGCAAATGCTACCAACATGATTCCGCTTTGTGTGACGTCACTCAGCTTCAAGGTCAAGTGAGTGTTCAAATTGCCATTATAAATGTTTATTTTTTTATTAAACAATGGAAGACATATTTCAAACTGAGTTACACAAGGTGAATATCTATCAGTTAGCTTTCAAATAAACATATTTGTTTTGAGATTTAAGAAGTAGTGAAAAGGCCCATTAGACATAGGACAACAAAGAAACTTTTTAACAACTTTGTTTCGTTTGCAGATTAAGGTTTCATAAAAATGGACATATGAATCGTCATAATTTTCATTATGACGATACAGTCAATCCTTACATCTCACAAACAAATAGCCAAACAAGATGGTCGTTGAATGTTTGGGGAGGAAATGTTGGGAATTATGTGAGGATCACATTTGTGATGGACGTGTGAATGATCAAATTTATTTAGAATTTTTGTTAGACAACTTGAAAGAATTACTAGAGAATGTCTCCAGGGATATTAGGAAGAGAATGTGGTACCTACATGATGGGGCAATTATGCACCCCACTGCAGCTATTCACCAACATTTAAACGGTTGGATAGAAGAAGTTGGCCTGCCAGAAGCCCTGATTTGACTAAATTAGATTTCCTTTGATGGGACTATATTAAGAAACAAGTGTACAAATCTCCTACAGCTATAAAAAAATATATGAAAGACAATATAATGAAAGTTCTTCAAAATATTATTGTAGATATTTTAAGAAATGTCTGTAGGTCACTCGAAAATCGTCTACAGAAATGCATAGACGTACCGGGAAGTCACTTTGAATAGTTCCTATAAATATTAAGTATTATCTTTTGATTAAATTCGATTCAAAACAACTTTGACTTTTTATAATAGTACAATTTTTTGTATTACCTGATACCTACCGTATTTTTTGCTTCTATTATTTATGTCAACTTTTTGCCATATTAAAGGATTGTTTATAGACTCAAATGTGAATTAAACTATGAAAAAATATTACTGAAGCAATCATGATGCACCCAGAAAAAAATTGCTACTGCATTCAATTTTTCTTATTTTAGGTCAAAACCATGGCTATTAGATCAGTTAGAAACAAAAGGTATTATAACTTGACGATTTTTAATGAAAAAGTAAAAATATCTCTTGAAATATCGATTATAGGTGTGGGACATTATTCACAAAAATAGTAGAGAATTTGGTTGCTGCACAAAGTCAAAATGTTAGTAAAGTCTGTGTTAAATAATAACATTTCGTCTTAAAAAATCATTAGAAACATGAAAAAGTTGAAAATAAAATCTAATAACATTACAATATTAATTAATAAAATGCATGCATTTCAAACGCCGAGGACATCACATCGGCAGTCTGCAGAGAAGTTAATCATAATTCATAAGGCAACGAAAGAGGACTGCGAAGCTAGAAACCCGTTGCTAGCGGTGGAGGAAGAAGAAAAAGCAATTCCTAAAAATCATACAAAAATGAATAACTCAGGGAAGTTACAAAATTTACCAATATATGGAAGTGTGAAACACTGCTAAAGTTTGTTCATTAGTATTGCTAGAATCGGTTAATTTTAAAAATCATATATGAGCAGGTTGTTTTGAAAGTTGACAGAACTTGCAAACAGATAAATCCAATGGTCCTTAAGACACAAACGAACACGAAAAAGGTGTTCTTTCTCTGTTCTGCATATCACTTCATATTTAACCACCGATTTGATGTTATTACCGTTTTCGCTGTACATTCAAATAACCGAAGTTCAATAATTTTTTAAAATATATTGCGCTTAGAATTTTTCTTCCAAATTAAATAAATAACCATTAATTTGTTAAACCTTGTTCTCATCAAAATTTTCATATCATAACTGTATATGTAAACCTAGAAATCGTTAGAAACGTAATTTTACGTTGATTTAAAAAATGTAAAGATAGGATGTTCCGTTAGAAAAAAATGACCTTGAAGATACTCCGTTGTAGTCAGTCACCCTGTATATTTCAAGATAATTTTAAAATGTGCGCCTTTTGACGCTACCTATGCCATAAAAAAATATGTTTCCATAATTTTCTAATAAAGCCGATATTGGACTGCTATGCATTATTAGGATCACATGTATAATAATAATTATAATCAATCAGTGACAGTTTCTTTAAGCAATCTGTGTTAAAAGTATAAAAATAAATTGTTTTCTATGATATAAGTATTTTAGTTGCAATATCTACCTTCCCACCTCTATGTCGCCTTTCAACTAGCCCCACTAAGTAAAATCTAAATTTATTATAATAACCATATTAACAAAACATCTATAAATCGTTTGAAGTAATTCTAATTCAAATACAGTTGGCAACATGAGAAACTTTCCATACAAAACAGAAATGGTGGAAGTTGGGTAAATTTCTTGTGGTAAAAGATTTAATAAAATACGATATAAAATAGTTAAAATCAATATTAAACATGATTCTTTGCATCACTTTATAAATTTTGGCGGCTATCGGTCCATAAAAGCATCACAAAATGTCACAATGTGGGGGGAGTCGATCTCTATCGTCACAATACACGCAAAAAATCAAGTGTTTCTCCTCTTTTTATAAATAAATATAAATTTTGAAATAACATTATATTAGTAAAAAAAACTGAATAACACTGCTCTTTCTGCATTTTTTGTGAGGTCGCTATCTGGCCTGTCACGTGACGTCAAAGGGGTGGGAACGAAAGTCGGTGGGAATGGTTGTATATTCACGTTTGTCTAAGTGTAACCCTCTAGACAGCTTCTTCTTTGATTTTGGGGATTTTCTAATTTCTGTTTATCATTAAAAAAAAATGTTTCATAAACTTGACAGTTACAGTGTGTTATAAGGTTATAGATTGGCGACACTGCGTGTCTCCATTTAGTTTCTTTTAGTTTTCCAGAAATGCACTGTCAATTGTATCTGGTATACGAGGACCTCGTAGAGTATGGACCTCGTCAGGTAATGTAAAGTGAAAATGTACGTATAATAAAAAACAAATGCTTTACTGTTATCGAAGTAGAGGTCTAATAAATATGTTATAAATTGGCAAGTCTAATTTACTTACTTCGTAATAAAACACAGTGGATTTTACAAGTTTCGATCTTATGAAATGTAATTTTACTTCAAATCTAGTTGTGGCAAATGGTAACAATGTGTTAAATTCTTGAAAGATTTGTTATTTATTTACTAATATATATTTATAAAATTTGTGTACATAATTTGAGTTACAAGTTTCATGGAGTCACACGTTTTATAGTGCTCTTAAACGTAAAAGCTACAGCTATATAAAGATAATGAACACTGATAGAAGAAGAAGACGAAAAATAAAAGAAGACAAATTATTCTGCAGGAAAAAATAAGGTTAAAAACAATTAATAAATTTTACAGTTTTTTTGGGTTTTTCTTGTAACATGCTTAAAAGAGCTTCCAAGAAAATCTCAAGACCGGTGCTAATAGGGTCAGCATTAGTCGGAGGCTTTGGATTAGCTTGTTTATCAAAGTAAGAATTTTTATCTAATTCTTAAGATTATGTTAAAATAAGATACAAATAGGTACCTACTTAGTAGCCAAGAATAGTAAACTTTACTATTCTTGCTTAGTAGCCTCTTAGTTCTTCGTAAAATCTAACTATGGTCTAATATACAGAGAAATTATTGGGGGCCCAAGATATCAAGGAATACATGTAACAGCAGAAGGTAAAGTCATTATTGTAACTGGAGCGAATACAGGTATTGGAAAAGAGACAGCATGGGAGATGGCCAGAAGGGGTGCAAAAGTTTACATGGCCTGCCGAGATATGAAACGTTGTGAAAAAGTAAGTAACGCTAAGCGTGACTAATTATATTCTTAAACAATATTCCAAACTAAAAAACTTCTTACCTATATAAACTTAAAATTTGGGGTTATTTGAGTCATGTACTATCTTTATAGATTTCCCTATATTTACCCCTAAATTCATCCAAATTAGCTTTTATGGGTTTCAGGCTAGAGAAGAAATTGTTGTAGATACAAAGAACAAATATGTCTACTGTCGAAAATGTGATCTTGCTTCGCTCCAATCAATAAGAGACTTTGTGAAAACCTTCAAGTCAGAGCAAAAGAGGCTGGATGTTTTGATAAACAATGCAGGCGTTATGAACACTCCTAATTCAAAAACGAAGGATGGTTTTGAGATGCAGTTAGGAGTTAATCATATGGGGCATTTCTTGTTAACAAATCTATTATTGGATCAGTTGAAGGTAATATGGTTACAATGAGCGGAAGACTAATCCAACCAACTTACACCCAAATAAAATTTTTATTTTCCATTGTTTTTATGATACAAAAAAAAAACTCGGAAAACTGCATGTTAAATGGCCTTTTTTTTTCATTACTAATAACTAATGTCCTAACAACAAAACATTTTCAATAATTATTTGCAAAATGTTTTATTGCGAACATAAAAAGAACAATTCAATTTTATTTGAAACATATATTTCAAAATTTTATAAGCCTACTGCATTTTCTGCATATAAAAATATATCGCTAATAATAATGAAAAACTAAAATCAAACACTAGTATGTGATATTGCCAAACTCAGAATTTAATGCTCAATCCAAAACTAAAAATATACATTGAGTTATGATAAAAATTAGAAAGGTGCTATCATTTTCGTTGAAACTGGAAACGATAAATTCTTTGTTTTTTTATGTCAAATAATGTCTTTTTCTTTGTGTATAGGCTATATTTAATATCATTTCACTAAGCTAAAAATGAAACAAAAAAGGGGGTGAACCATATCTCCGTGACACCCAGCACATACGAGATATTTTTTTTTTTTATAATAATTTCCATGATGCTGTACAATTTATTATGAAAAAAATTGGTATTGTCTTGCTGTACCATAGATGTTTATTCATTTTCTCTCAGGTACTCTGAGCAGTGCATGGCATGGGCCATTCAGATACAAACATCCATGAAGCAGCAAGACGATCTTGCGCCAAGAAACCAACCAATAAATAATTTAATATATATTTATAGGACTCGGCACCTAGTAGAATAATAAATGTTACGAGTGTGGCACACAAGCGGGGAACAATAAATAAAGAAGACTTAAACAGTGATACAAAATATGATGCTTCTGCTGCTTATGCACAAAGTAAATTAGCAAATATTTTATTTACTAAAGAGTTGGTGAAAAAATTGGAAGGTGAGCAAGCTTATGTACAGAGTGTGTCACCACGACCTTACACTATTTGTAGCTCTATGTTTGTACTATTAAATAAAATGTCGCCAATGAGTGGTGAGAAAATCAGTAATTTTTTATCTCAAAAAAAAAAAGAATAATAAAATTGTTGAAATTGTGTGATCCATTCCTTTTTTAATTGGTCTTTATGGAAATGGATTTTTTATATGCAAAATTATTAGTATAAAATTTTTCACGCTTCCAGGCGACCTTGATTTAAACTGTTAAATAATTAAATGTTTTGCAGGTACTGCTGTTACAGCCAACTGTGTACATCCTGGCCTAGTGGACACCGAAATCATTCGACATATGAGTTTTTATAACAGTTGGTTGGCCACAATATTTATTAAACCATTTGTTTGGCCATTTATTAAGGGCCCAAGACAAGGTGCGCAGACGCCTATATATTTAGCAATTGACAAATCTGTGGAAAAAGTTACTGGAAAATATTTTAGGTAAAGTTTATGTAACTTAATTGTGAGAGTTTTAAAATAGTTTGTCATCTCTTAAAAATATAATGATATAGTTTCACTCCATCTGTAGTATAAGAAAATTATACATTTTATCCTGAAATAGCGGAAAAAATTTGAACACAGCTGATTTTTTGCAGATGCGCTCAGTTTGGCATCCTTTTTTTATTTATAAATATACAGGGTGTTTCAAAATTAAATGTACAGCTGCCACAACATAAAGGTTTCCAATCTAAAATTTTAAATAATTAATTTTTGCAGCTTGACTGCTGGACTATACAGGGTGATCTACCACGAGTGTGCCAAACTTCAGAGGCTGGTAATTTATCAAAAAATAAATGGACTTTCATTAATAAACATATGTCCTAAAACGCATAATAAGAGAGCTACAACCCCTTAAACGGGGTTGATGAATACCAATTTTTCGATTATAAGTCTGATATGGTGGTGATTAAAAAAATGAAATTTTCATACATTACGGCCCCGATGTAGGCGCATAAAATTACAAATTTCCTAATTAACAGCTTGCCTTATTGAGGTAGTTTTGAGGGGTGAGGGGTAATTTTTTACCCCAAACTTTTTTTGACATCACTTCCGAAGCAAAACTTTTAAATAACATTATTTCCCATGCAATGACTCAGAAAAAAGTAGTTAGTTTATTTTGAGGAAATAAATAATATTCAGCACTTGATGGAAAGGATCAATAATAGTATAGCTTATATCACAAACAATGGTGATATGGCTGAAATTAATAATTCAGTTATTCGTCGTTGTGAGGCGTGTATTCGTGCTCAAGGAGGTCATTTTGAACAGTTACTCTTTTAGCTATTAAGTACGTTATTTCTGTGTTGTACATTGATTTTTAATTTTGTAATAAAAATGTTTATTTCACGTGAAAAACCTTATTGCCGTTCAACGCAAATTATTCAAAAACGGCTGGTGTGACAGAAATTTTGAAAAATACATTTTTCTGAGTTATTGCATGGGAAATAATGTTATTTAAAAGTTTTGCTTCGGAAGTGATGTCAAAAAAAGTTTAGGGTAAAAAACTACCCCTTACCCCTCAAAACTACCTCAATAAAGCAAGCTGTTAATTACGAAATTTGTACTTTTATGCGCCTACATCGGGGCCGTAATGCATGAAAATTTCATTTCTTTAATCACCACCATATTGGACTTATAATCAAAAAATTGATATTTATCAACCCCCTTCAAGGGGTTGTAGCTCCCTTATTATGCGGTTTAGGACATATGTTGATTAATGAAAGTTCATTTATTTTTCGATAAATTACCAGCCTCTGAAGTTTGGCACACTCGTGGTAGATCACCCTGTATATGTTTACTTGAATGATTGCACAGCTTATGCGGGAAGTAATTTATTGCCTATCTTTAGATTGTATTCATCACAGAAGAGACAAAGAATACATGTCCTCTTTCAAATTTCAAGTGACCTGAAAACCTTTCTGTTGCGGCAGCCTTACATACTTTGGTGACTTCAAATCACCCATCATTAATGTGTCCATCGTTTTCATTACTGAGATACAGGACATTTTGTTGATTTTGGCCAAATCCTTCTTTGGTCATAACTTTTGAATCACCTAGTACAATCAGTTCATACTTGGTACGTATATTTCACTTACTTTACTTGATAAAACTCCGTATAAACCAAAATCAAAATCCAAGTCCGTCTTTATAAAAAGCTGATAATTTATTATATCTCGAAAACATCCTATAGATATAGCAAAATTTTGTAAATCTATTTTGATATTTGAAAAGAGCGGAAAAAAAATAAACAAAATGGTGTACTTTTTACGGTTGCGCATTTCGTACAACAAGTTTGGTTGTTTGCCATGCATTCGACTTAATAAAAATTCGAGACGGGAAAACTTAAAAAATTTATTTTAGTGTTAAATTAGCAAAACTACCATCAGATTTCATCTTTGATAACATAAATTGACAATTGTTTCACATTCTTTCAGTTGGTCATCAAATGCTTGTTAGGTAATATCATTTATACGTTAACTGCTTTGTCAAATAGGCAATGCTGGAAATTTTAATATTCTGACAGTTCGTATTGTAGTTTTGTATATTATTCTTTAGTTTAATTATTTATCATCACGTTATGTTATACAGGGTAATTAAATGTCAACTAATAAAATTAAATAATATTTTCATTTATAAAACAAGATAGATTTATTGGGGATCAAAATAAAACAAAGAAGGTTTAGTGCCATATCCCCCAAAAAAGCCCCAAATGTGGCACATGGGAACATGAAGACACTAATTGAGTACTGTGTACTGTACTTTCCAGCCTTATTTTAGTTCTTGTTCCTGATCTATTCCATCCTAGATCCAATTCCTTAGCTACGCTATGCTGATGAGAGGCAATAACTCCGAAACACGTGTCCGTAGCTGCATAATTGTTTCTTTTTTTGGGGGATATGGCACTAAACCTTCTTTCTTTTATTTTGAACCCCAATAAATCTATCTTGTTTTATTTGTATGTGCCAGGTGGAAATGAGCAGTACACATAGGGCTCTGTGTGTTGATTCTGCTCATCGAGGCCCCAAATGTGGCACATGGGAACATGAAGACACTAATTGAGTACTGTGTACTGTATTTTCCAGCCTTATTTTAGTTCTTGTTCCTGATCTATTCCATCCTAGATCCAATTCCTTAGCTATGCTACGCTGATGAGGGGTAATAACTCCGAAACGCGTGTCCGTAGCTGCATAATTGTTTCTTTTTTGGGGGATATGGCACTAAACCTTCTTTATTTTCATTTATGTCCAGACCTGTACCTTGTTTTTTTAATCCTTTTATGGTACCCAACCGACCTAGTATAGAAGTTTTAGAATTTTCATTATAAGTTAATTTAACATTAAAATAAATTTTTCAAGTTTTAATTCTCTAAAATTTTTATGAAATTGATGTATGGCAAACAATTAAACTATTTTAGGTTGTGTAATTTTTGGAAGAACTGTTTTTTAATGTTGTGATTTCAGTGTGGAATTAAGCAAAATATTTTTGTTTTTTTTTTTTTTTGGAACATTGGAAGATATTTTAAATTTAAAATGTCTTTGCTATTGTTCTAAGAACTCTATAATACAATGTATTTTTTTTTTGTTGTAATTAAAATTTGTAACCTGACATTCTGAAAATGAAATTACATGCGTTCATTGTTAGATCCCAAATTCTAACAACTAAAATTTTATATTAATACAGTTGTTAGAATAGCAGCAAAACCCTTAAGCCATTTTAAATGTCGTATAGTAAGTCAAAAATAACCGTCTAATTCTCACAACTCTCTAAAATCCCAATCAGGAACAGCCATTGGTTAGATATTTGCGAAAAAGCAAATTTTGACGCCACTTTTTCAATATAACGGCCGAAATTCATGTCAGATCATTGACGACATTTACCATGTTATGTAAAAAGGCATCCTGTATCTGCGTTATATTCCCATATACAGGGTGATCCCGGGGTTAGGTAAGCTCAATTTTTTTCTGATCTTAAGAGGGCTTCGGCAATCATTTTATCCATAAATCATCAAAATATAAATTGATGAAAAATCGACAAAACTTTCTACATTTTACTACTTCATTGCCACGGAATGCTTTTAGATGAAATTTTGATGTGTAGTTATATTTTGTCTATGACTAGTAGAACTAGATATTTTCATCATAAACACTAAAATTGGCTCACAAATATAGAGCTATATGCAATTATAAACATCCCCAAATTTCAAGTTTTTGTCTTCAAGGGCGAAATAAAATTTCACCATTATAAGCTGTGCTGCCAAAATCAGATATATTATTTACATTTTATTTTTGTGTTCATATAACAAGTAAAATTATCTTTTCAGCAACTACGAAGTAGAGGAAACCAGTGAAAAAGCCAAAGATGACTCTACCGCAAAGTGGTTATGGGCTGTTAGTGAAAAGTGGACAAAGTTTTAAAATTTTACTAGAAACTGCTGTACTACCATCAACAAAGAGGATATGGTGATTTTGCCTTTACTCAAGCTGTACCATAGTTTCCTTTGTTTGCACTATTATACAAATTATCTTCAGGGTTAAATATCAACTAGAACCACAGAGACAGGATTTATTTGGTTATAGATCAGTGCAAGCAACCAAGAAATTTGAATATTGCTAGCAGCACCAATCTTCTTTATGCTCTGAACTATTCCGTCATCTTGTCTTATGCTTTTTCAATATCTTATCATTGGTAACTTTTTATGTTTTTCCCTATGATAGTAAATTTTTTCTTGAACATTCTGATTTGTGTCCAATTCAGGGGTACCTAAAGGATCACTCCTTGGACCACTTGTTTCCTTTCCTATTTAAACACTACCTAGCTAAGTTCAACTTAATAATGTTTCAGTCACATCTGATCGGGGTGATTGTAAGGTATTACAGGTTCAGCTTATAGTGGTAGATTGGTGAAATGTCAATAAATCATCATTGAATATTACCAAATGTAAAGTCGTAACTATATCCTTTTACTTACAAAAGTATTAATAACATTCGCAACATGCCGGTAGATTCTGCCAAATGTTTTGCCGACGCATTTGGTAATTCACCCTCGCAATTTTGGCATATGTTTCAACGATATAAATCAAATTTGCTGTATATCTCTGAAACGTTAAGGGCCATGTGTGTTTTATGTCATACTTGTTTCAACTTGTGTTTTTGATTGTTATTTAATTTATCACTGATTATGAACAAGAAAAACTCAAAATAATTCTGAGGTTGCTAATAAATATTGCGAAACTTTGACTAAAAAAAGTAGTTCTTTTGTTTTAATTAACCTGGCTATTCCTTTAAGTTGATGCGGGGGGGCTTTTTCCTCCTTTATCCCCTACCTGGGCATGCAATAATAGTGCAAAGTGTGATTCAGTCAAGAAGACAAGAATTATCTTTAATGCAAGTTCTTCGTTTATTAAAAATATAGAAATTTTAGTATCTACCTGTTAACACAAAACTTGTATTTTTTTTATATTTTAACTAAAAATACTTTTAATATGCAGGTTCACCCTGGATGTGATAGAGGGACTTAAAATAAATAGAAGATAGGAATTTTTATACTTATTTTAAGCCCCTCTATCACCTCCCTTAGTTTATTGGGTAAACTCGGACAACCTTACTTATGTGGTATATGGTTGAGATCAATATCACATGACAAAAACAAATGACAGTTTCCACTTAAAAAAAAATGATTAAATTGCAAACCTTACTGACAGTGACAGATGATTTTGACATTTCAAATATGATCACAATGTCAAATTGAAAACATATCACCCTTATAGACCAATCAAATTAAGCAAAAATCAGGCCCATTTTCACGAAAATTTCCAACCATTCCCGACCAATACCATTCGATTCAGTTTTTTTTTGAATTCTCATAGTCAATTTTACCGTAAGTTATATGAGCAAGAATTTAATTTATAAACAATTAAAGTTGTGAAAATGATGAAAATCGATGTTTCTAAATATTCAACTTCAAACGCTGCGAAAACGGCAACAGATAGAGAAAAATTGCTCAGAACATTTTTTATAGAGCGTTAAATTCCCTTCAAAAAAAGTCCACGACGGCATATCTCTACGATGAATAGTTAAGGCGTTACAATGAGTTAAATGTTTATTATTTTTCTACTGCGTACTGGTCAGCTGTATAGTAGTCTAGTTTGGAACACCTGCTTCTCAAGAATGCTAGGAGCGTATATGTAGATACCCTCGGGCACAGGGCACTATAGTACCTGGTATTATAACTTAATAATAATTTTCCAGGTCTTTGAGTATTCATAAAAGTATATAATAATTATATCTAGACTAAAGAAGTGATAAATACATTTGCTAACGTTGTACAAAATAAGAAAATTATGAAAGATTTACAGCAAGTCTACTTTAAAATGTTCTGCGCAGGGGGCTATTACGTGGCGTACGAGTCTGTTGATCGCGCATGCGCGTTACTTGTACAGCTGACTGATATACAGCAGAAAAATAATAAATATAACAAGATAGATTTATTGGAGTTCAAAATAAAACAAAGAAGGTTTAGTGCCATATTCCCCAAAAAGAAACAATTATGCAGTTACGAACACGTGTTTCGGAGTTATTGCCCCTCATCAGTGTAGGCCCCTCATCGAGGCCCCAAATGTGGCACATGGGAACATGAAGACACTAATTGAGTACTGTGTACTGTACTTTCCAGCCTTATTTTAGTCCTTGTTCCTGATCTATCCCATCGTAGATCCAATTCCTTAGCTACGCTACGCTGATGAGGGGCAATAACTCCGAAACACGTGTCCGTACCTGCATAATTGTTTCTTTTTGGGGAATATGGCACTAAACCTTCTTTGTTTTATTTTGAACCCCAATAAATCTATCTTGTATTATTTGTATGTGCCAGGTGGAAATGAGCAGTACACATAGAGCTCTGTGTGTTGACTGTGCTCATCGAGGCCCCAAATGTGGCACATGGGAACATGAAGACACTAATTGAGTACTGTGTACTGTACTTTCCAGCCTTATTTTAGTTCTTGTTCCTGATCTATCTCATCGTAGATCCAACTCCTTAGCTACGCTACGCTGATGTGGTGCAATAACTCCGAAACACGTGTCCGTAGCTGCATAATTGTTTCTTTTTGGGGAATATGGCATTAAACCTTCTTTGTTTTATTTTGAACCCCAATAAATCTATCTTGTATTATTTGTATGTGCCAGGTGGAAATGAGCAGTACACATAGAGCTCTGTGTGTTGACTGTGCTCATCGAGGCCCCAAATGTGGCACATGGGAACATGAAGACCCTAATTGAGTACTGTGTACTGTACTTTCCAGCCTTATTTTAGTCCTTGTTCCTGATCTATCTCATCGTAGATCCAATTCCTTAGCTACGCTACGCTGTTGTGGGGCAATAACTCCGAAACACGTGTCCGTAGCTGCATAATTGTTTCTTTTTGGGGAATATGGCACTAAACCTTCTTTGTTTTATTTTGAACCCCAATAAATCTATCTTGTTTTATTTGTATGTGCCAGGTGGAAATGAGCAGTACACATAGAGCTCTGTGTGTTGACTGTGCTCATCGAGGCCCCAAATGTGGCACATGGGAACATGAAGACACTAATTGAGTACTGTGTACTGTACTTTCCAGCCTTATTTTAGTTCTTGTTCCTGATCTATCTCATCGTAGATCCAACTCCTTAGCTACGCTACGCTGATGTGGTGCAATAACTCCGAAACACGTGTCCGTAGCTGCATAATTGTTTCTTTTTGGGGAATATGGCATTAAACCTTCTTTGTTTTATTTTGAACCCCAATAAATCTATCTTGTATTATTTGTATGTGCCAGGTGGAAATGAGCAGTACACATAGAGCTCTGTGTGTTGACTGTGCTCATCGAGGCCCCAAATGTGGCACATGGGAACATGAAGACCCTAATTGAGTACTGTGTACTGTACTTTCCAGCCTTATTTTAGTCCTTGTTCCTGATCTATCTCATCGTAGATCCAATTCCTTAGCTACGCTACGCTGTTGTGGGGCAATAACTCCGAAACACGTGTCCGTAGCTGCATAATTGTTTCTTTTTGGGGAATATGGCACTAAACCTTCTTTGTTTTATTTTGAACCCCAATAAATCTATCTTGTTTTATTTGTATGTGCCAGGTGGAAATGAGCAGTACACATAGAGCTCTGTGTGTTGACTGTGCTCATCGAGGCCCCAAATGTGGCACATGGGAACATGAAGACACTAATTGAGTACTGTGTACTGTACTTTCCAGCCTTATTTTAGTCCTTGTTCCTGATCTATCCCATCGTAGATCCAATTCCTTAGCTACGCTACGCTGATGAGGGGCAATAACTCCGAAACACGTGTCCGTAGCTGCATAATTGTTTCTTTTTGGGGAATATGGCACTAAACCTTCTTTGTTTTATTTTGAACCCCAATAAATCTATCTTGTTTTATTTGTATGTGCCAGGTGGAAATGAGCAGTACACATAGAGCTCTGTGTGTTGACTGTGCTCATCGAGGCCCCAAATGTGGCACATGGGAACATGAAGACACTAATTGAGTACTGTGTACTGTACTTTCCAGCCTTATTTTAGTTCTTGTTCCTGATCTATCTCATCGTAGATCCAATTCCTTAGCTACGCTACGCTGATGTGGGGCAATAACTCCGAAACACGTGTCCGTAGCTGCATAATTGTTTCTTTTTGGGGAATATGGCACTAAACCTTCTGTTTAATAATAAATATTTAACTCATTGTAACGCCTTAACTATTCATCGTATAGATATGCCGTCGCGGACTTTTTTGAAGGGAATTTAACGCTCTATAAAAAATGTTCTGAGCAATTTTTCTCTATCTGTTGCCGTTCTCGCAGCGTTTGAAGTTGAATATTTAGAAACATCGATTTTCATCATTTTCACAACTTTAATTGTTTATAAATTAAATTCTTGCTCATATAACGTACGGCAAAATTGACCATGAGAATTCAAAAAACATACTGAATCGAATGGTATTGGTCGGGAACGGTTGGAAATTATCGTTTTGAAAAACCCTTAATTTGACTGGTCTATTATTGAAAAACCTTTTATACAGGGTGAGTCTTAAGTGCGTAGTTATATTTAAACCACCGATTCTTGACATCTGTAGAAACCCACTGACACATTTTTTTTCTCTTAATTCCCACGTAAAATTGAGTTATCGACTTTCAAAAAAATAAGATGAAATTGTTTTGGAACTGCTGATTACTAGAAACATTCCTCATTTTATCTGAAATATTGCATTGACCTTTAGCAGTGTTGCCGCATTTCATATACAATTTACCACCTAGCAGTAAGTTCGTTCCGGGACATAATTTTGAATGAAATAGGTAATTACCTACTTATGCGATTAAGTGCTCCATTTGAAATAATTTTTAAACATTTTAAAATACCTTTTAATATAAGAAATGTACAAGTTTATCTTTTTCTTGCATCAATTAAACTTTCTTTCAAGTGTTTCGTAAACTAGAACCAAATTTTCCGATAAACAGTAAACATAAAATGCTACTGACAATTTTGATTTCGTTTTTTCAAAATTTATAAAAGAATTATTATTTTTTAACAAGTAGTAGTTACTTACCCTGCGATTATAATAATTTGAAGTAATCCTGTAATTTATTAATAAATAAATCGTATTCTAGCAGTCATATGTTCGGCTGGTTCATTGACCTGATATGTAGGTCAATGGGCGAGTTACACTAACCTATCTTTTAGGTACATTACATTACCAACCTATTTATGATTCAAATTACAGACATCAAGCATATTCCTATGAATTAAGATGGAAAATCTAGTTCACATCAGTAACTAAAAGTCACTAAATAAAAACAACTACGTAACTTTATTTGTAAACAAAATCCAAGCTTTGACAAGAACTATTCTAATAACAAAAAGCACTTTTAGGTACTGTTAAAATATCGCAAAACTGAAATAAAAAAAGCACAAAGAGAACAACACGCACTTAAATCGAAACTAAACTTATTCTCGATTTACCTAATACTTAATGTCAATGACGCTAAAGACGTTTACGTAAATTCACTCTGAACGATTTCCAATTATTATTTTCTCTATTGCTATAAGAATAACAAAGACAGCGAGAGTGAGTTGGCCTCTCCAGGTATATTTTCGTAAACCACTATGACCCATACAGAAACAATTTGCTTGTTTACATATCAACATAGATTTATGAAAGGGGGAGATAGAACATAATTCACGGCGCACGCTGCCAATTCTCCCACTGCTGGCACCCACCAATCACAGGCAGTGTGTCGGTATCTTCGACAGTTCGATCGCATCCATATTGTTTTTCGATGTTCGTTGTGGAAGTGAGGTTTTGATTCAGTGACTATTTTTGTGATTATATAGTGAAAAATGCGCAGGTGCGTTATAAAAAGTTGTGTTTACCACAAAACTGCAAACTGTGTGAGGGATAAATCATTTATTCATTTATTTCGGTAAGTTACTTAATAAACATGTTTGTTTTGGAGGCCATATTCGATTGTTTAAGGAGACACAGAGCCGTATTTCCCATTTCCATGAGATTTGTAAAGATAATTATTAATTATTGCAATAATGTGGATTAATCAAAGGGGATGAATATATTTAATGTTGACAGTAGCACGTTTTATACGATTTTACATAATAGGTACTTTAAGATTGTATTATTTTTAGTGTTCCAAAAGATACTGAGAGAAGAGAGGCTTGGAGAGTATCTTTAAATTTGGAAAAAGATGATATGTTTGTGAATTCCAATGTATGCCACTTACATTTTACCCAGGAGTCTTATGATTTTGAGAAGTCACCTTTTTCACTCCATTTAAAACAAAATGCTTTACCTATTATGGACATTACGGTAAGTAGATTCGAAAGAAATATATAATATTAGTTTATTCAGATAACTAAAATAATTATTAATAAAAATACAGTACCTACCTACTTAAATTATTAAACAAACAGTTAATAGTGTCCAAAAAATTACCTTTTCCGAAGTTCTCAAATAGGTATTTACTTACATAAAATTTGATAAAAATTAGAAACGTATTTAAAATTTTGTGCCTAAATTATTTTTACAATAATGTATTTATTCATAACTTTTGTTTATTTACTGTTTCCATATGAGCAGAAAAATTATTTTATAAAACCTATTAAACTTATTCGAGAATATAATTAAGAAATTGGTGTGTATTATTTAGGTATACTATTATTTTCAAATATATTTTTTCGACGATTTATTTTTGTGATTTTCTTACAGAAAAACAAATCAATATAGAAAATGTAAAATTTTCCAAGGGCCTTTAATTTTTTTTAAATTCAGGTGAATGATGTTCAATAAAGCAGAGGGATAGTTCAATTAGAAATTTTACATTCTCAATATTCATTTATTTTTTCTGATTGCAAATTATGAAAATTGAGAAAAATCCATAAAACTTGATATTTTTCGATAACTCTTAAAATGAAGTCTACAGGGGGCTCGACAGGGGAGTGTCAATATATGAGGAAAAACCCTGTAGATAAAATACAAAAGGATTTAAACAATATAAACAATAACACGTAGGTATAATAGATCTTATTTTTTATAGGATACTAGTAAAAGCTTGACCGAAACTACATCTGTTTCGTCTCAACCATCGACGAGTGCTGCTATATCTTTGTTAAATGAACCACGGCCATCAACAAGTACTGGATTTTATCAGGACATAGAAAGGACAGAATTGCCACAAAGGTCATTTACTAGTTTAGGTTTTGTGGAAAATAAAATACCCCCAAGTTCTCCTATTCGAGGGCATTCTAAAGTAAGTTAACTAAGTAAAATTTATTATTGATTACTATTACTACGTATTTTAACTTATTGAAAAATAAAGTATACTTATTTAAAAAACATTAAATAAGTTGTTCAAATTGTTCAGTCAGCATTGCCAGGGCCTTTATTTATTTAATATTGGCATTCAGTAAGTAATAGAAGTATGTTAAATTAAAAAAAAAATAAACATCTTACGTAAAGTAAGTCTTCATTCAATCTATAATCAAAAATCAATAATAGTGCCAATATTGTTTATTAATTATGTAAATTTTTTTAAGGTTGAAACACCCCGAAAACGAAAACTGAAGTCTCAGTTGACTAAAGCTCGTAAAAAAATTAAGAGGCTTAGGACAAGTCTTTGCCATTTTAAGAAAAGAGTTGCTAGGCTTGCTGAGGTGATTAAATCACTCAGTGGCAAAGTCACCGATGAAACATTAGAAACTTTGTGTAAGATAGGACCTAATGAAGAATTTTTGCAGACAGATGTACCATAAACATAAGTATGGCGAACAGTTTAAAGCCTTTTCATTAACTCTTCATTATTATTCTGTTAAGGCATACAATTTTGTTCTTAATACTTTTAATTCGGCTCTTCCTCACCCAGACTATATCGAGGTGGTACAAAAATATAAATGGCGAGGCCGGATTTACAGCAGAAGTTTTCGACTTATTAAAAATCAAAGGACAGAATACAGATTATAAACTTGTTTGCAGCTTAACTATAGACGAAATGGCAATTCGTCAGCATATGGAGTGGGATGGAATGAAGTATTACGGATTTGTAGATTTTGGAGTAGAAACTGAAACTGACTGTCATCCTGTAGCCAAGGATGCACTCGTGTTCATGCTAGTTTGCATTAATGAGTCATGGAAGCTTCCTCTTGGATATTTTTTAATAGATAGTTTAACCGGTCAACAAAAAAAAAATTAGTGCTACAGTGTCTAAAGTTAGTCAATGAAACGGGGCTACTGTTGGTTTCGATATGTTTTGATGGAGCTACGAACAATGTTACGTTGGCCAAACAGTTAGGGTGTAATTTTGATCCCAAAAATATACAATCTACTTTTGTTGATCCCAGTTGTGGCAGAAGAATAGCAGTCTTTTTTTACCCCTGTCATATGATTAAATTGTTAAGAAATTTGATAGGAGATAAAAAAAATATTATTGATGTAAACGGTGATATTATTCAGTGGGAATATTTAGTAAAATTAAAGAAATTGCCAGATGAAGAGTGTGTTCATTTAGCTAATAAATTGAGAAAATCACATATTCTTTAAAAACAAAAAAATGAAAGTTAAATTAGCCACCCAACTATTCAGTACTTCTGTAGCACATGCTTTGGAGTTTTTAAACGAAACTTTAAAATTAGAGCAGTTTAAAGATTGTGAAGCCAAAGTAAAATTTATTAGATGTATCAATAACTTATTTGACATCTTGAATTCCAGAAATATGTATCAGTATGGTTACAAGCAGCCTGTTAACAAACAAAATTTTGAGGGTTTTAATAAATTTTTGTCAGAAACAGCAGATTATTTAAAATCTCTGGAATTAGCGATCGGCAAACCTGTTTGTGAGAGTGTAAAAAAAAATGGGGGTAATAGGATTGTTGTTTTGTGTCAAAAGTATAAAATTTCTCTATAACAATATTATTGAAGAAAATCATTTATTGTTGTATATTCCTACTTACAAAATTAGCCAGGATCATGTTGAACTTTTTTTGGGCAAATCAGGGCAATGGGGGGTTGTAACAACAACCCAACAGCTAAACAATTTAAAGTCGCGTATAAGAAAATGCTTGTACATCTTGAATTGATAGATTCTTTTAGAGGAAATTGTATTCCATTGGAAACAATTTCAGTTTTGTCTCCTTCTGATATTATTAATAAATCGTGTGGTAGACAGCGAATAGCAGAAGATATAAACGAACCAGAAATGGACGATGACATGTATTACCACATTCTAAATATAGAAATATCAGAATTTAAAAATGAAATTCTTATTTATGTAGGGGGGTTATATTGTAACCAAACTCTTGAAAATTCTAAAATGTGAAGAATGTGTGGAAGCATTGTTAGGGGACAGAGCTGACTTTCTTACGTCCTTTATAAATCAGAAAGACAGAGGTCAACTCTCGTATCCCTCCGAAGATGTAATATTTATATGTCGAACTTCAGAGAAAATCTTTCAAATTTATATAAATAAAAGAAATAATTTAATAAATTTCAATTTATTAAACATAAAATTGTTAGGTTTGTTAATTATTCAAAACTTATTTAAAAACCTAAATAATCATTTTAAAGAACAGACTGCGTTTACCTGTCCCTATAGCAATTTAATTAAATTAATATCTCTATATTTTAAAATTAGAATTCACCATTATAACAGCAATATGTTTGATAGAAGTAGAAGCATGAGATCTGTTTATAATAAATTAATATTATTTAAAGGACAATAATGTATGTATTATTTTATATAAATACACTATTTTTTTATAATATTATAGTAGATGCACATTTAAATAAATGATTGTTAGAAACTTAGTTTTTTTAATTATATTGATACATAGGTTTATAGAGTACTATCTATTATTTAAAATACACAATGCATAAGTTAGCTAATATAAAAATTGTTTTTTTTTTTCAATAAAATCACTTTATTTTCAATACTAATTTTTTTATTTGAATTATATTAGAAGCCAAAATAAAAAATGTATATGGTTTTAATAAAAATATTTAAATAGTCTGGATGTTCTTTATTGTGTTATTTAAAGAAATATACTCAAAAAAAACTACAAAAAAAAGCATCTTATATTTGAGACTCAAAAGATTACATCTAGTTAAATAAAAAGATAAATATAAAGCTAAAACTTTCTTAAATACCTTATTTTTTTAGTTCTTGCAAAGAAATTAGGAGTCAAAATGTTTTGTTTCTTGTTGTAGGTCTACAATATAATTAATATATTATTATGTTGTATACATAATACCGTTTTATGGCATTGTAATGACAAAAAAATACCGAGAAGAATACTATATAATTAAAATAATGCTGAAAACTAAAACAAAACTGTTACTGATGCTAACCTTTAAATTGTATCAGTTGTAGTTGTAGTTCGTGTTTACAAGTGCAATTCAGTGGCTGCTGGTGGATTTAGGCTAAACCATATCTCAATATTGGAGCATGGAATCCAAACATTATTTTAAGGCACGACTACCAGTACTGAATGAAAAAGTTTTGCAAAAAAAATTTTAAAAAAATTGAGAAAAAGTTACAAAAATACTCTGTCGATCCAGATTACTTCTAGGCCATTAGTAAAATATTTGCAAACTATTTTTTTCCTAATCAGAAGGAAAATTTATCACCCCGATTTTTGATTTTCGAAGATTGTGATTTTTTTGTAGTTATGACATTTTAAAATTTAAATTCTTCATTGTGTAAATTTCAAATTGTCATAACTACAAAAAATCAAAATTTTCGAAAACAAAAAAAAAACGGGGTGATAAATTTTCCTTCTGATTACGAAAAAAAATAGTTTCCAAATATTTTACTAATGGTCTAGAAATAATCTGGATCGGCAGCGCATTTTTGTAACTTTTTTTCTCAATTTTTTTTTTCAATTTTTTTTGCAAAACTTCTTCGTTCAGTACTGGTAGTCGTGCCTTAAAATATTACTTGGGTTCCATGTTCCAATACTGAGATATGATATAACCTAAATCGACCAGCCGCCACTGTAACAATTAATGTTTCGTCCGTGGGAAGTTGCAACGAGTAAAGTTGTGACATTGTAAGTGTGATATTTTGATTAGTGATTAGTGTTATTCTCCGAAACTGTGATATTATTTAATAGTTATTAGTGTGTGTTTTTAATTATTGATTATTATTAGTGATTTATTTTTGCTGTGTACCAGGGTATGTGGATTATTTATAGAAGAGATTATTTTATTTCAATTAGGTACGTGCAGAATGCCAATTTTTTATTATTTATTTCAGTGAGTATTAGAATTTTTTATAGTTTAATTTATTTATTAAGGAGTTTAAATTTTTGTTTTCAGAATTTATTGTTAATTTTACTAACATAGCCTCACCCAAACTAACACCCCAACCACTTCCTGGCAGGTAAAGCTCATACCTCCACGTGGTACTTGCTGGGCAACAATAATAATTTCTTATTTAAAATTTTTGTTGTTGGCTAAACTGGGCAAAAATAATTCTATTGTGGATGGGTTATAGCAATTAATAATTTAAGTGAGTAATAATAATTAATTTATTATTGCAAAAATATTAAATTATCTGAATACGGTCCTGTCCCACCAGACTTGGACGTTTGATTGATTCATGGAACCAATCAGTTTCTCTCAAAAGTGAGACAGACAACTTATAACCTCCCATTATACGAATTGTCAGCAAGGAACTTGTTAGACGACAGAGAATATACTCGCCTAGCACGCGGGTTCGAATCACAAACTTATTATTATTATTTTTTTTTTAAATAAGTATTTTTTAGTTCGTTAGTAAGATTTATATGAAGATTACATTTTTTCCTTGCCCTTTATTATAGTTTGTTTATTTTCACGGACATCGTCGGGTATGTAGTCCTAAGTCTGCGTTATTTCAATACTCGCAACTGATGTTTCTGTGCCCTCCACGTGTTAAGTAAACCATCTACCTTTCCGTTCTTTAAAGTATATGCTTCTTTATAAAATGATTATTTTCAATTTTGTTTAATTTTTAGTAAAGTGAAACCAAATTACCAGATGTGTACTAATTTAAAATAGATTTGTGCGGAACGCTGACAGTGGCAACACTGCCTTGAGTTACGTAATTTCTATGAACGGTGTTTACACAGATATCCAGTGACCATCAAAATGTCGGTTGCCGGAGGACGAAAAAATTATCAGAAATTCAAAATTTTTTTTTGTTTAAAAAAATTTTTTAACAGTGCCAATCAATTGTACTCGACGAAATATATTGAGGGTTAAAATATAACTACGCATTTAAAACTCACCCTGTATATAATCTTATACCTTTGAATAAATGCGTCGCTAATGCTGAACCTCAAATTTAGAACGTCCTGTACTTCACTACAAAATCGGCCATTTGCGATTATACATATAATTTTTTTAAAAATAAGACAAAAACTTTATTACAATGTTTTATATTTTTTCAAATACAGATGTTAAATGCGTTTTCATTCATCATTGACAATATGTACAGTTAACTGATTAGTGTTCTGCTTCACTTCTGGTTATGGGCCCGTCTCTTTTTTCAATAGACATTAAAATTTTATCTGGATCAATATTTACAATTTTGCATGATTTTTCATACAGAACTTTTGCCAGATTCATATCCTTTACAATTTCCGCAGGTTCCTTAATTTCACAGTCACTAAAAAACACATTAAGCACATTTTTTGCTGTTCCATACTTTTTTGGTAATTGAAATATGTTTCAAAGTGTTAGTTCAATAAGGCATTATTTTTGTGGCCACTGGCCAGTCTAAATAAGGTGCCACAAGATCAAAAATAAAAAAGTATATTAATTGCATAAAACATGTTTGAAAAGGTTTTGATAGTTCAAAGAAGCCAAGGACATTTTTAACAGGACGAAGATTTGTGACTAACTTTTGCTCAGTACTAATAAATTTCTCTAAATTTACAGAAATTAAATATTTTAAAATTATTTACCTAAAATAACAACCAGATACAGTGTTCAACGTGGGCTCCACAGCAAGATAAACGATACTCTGACATCCTTGCTTTGGTGTTTTCATAAATAGCCAAATCCAAGGCCATACTGACAGTTTGGTAAGGTACGAGCATCCAAGTGTCGAATATTTTTTTATGTGCCCTGTATCTCTTACCAAGCCTGGGTTCACCGAATTGAATGTTATATTGGTCTCTTAAAAAAAGTGGTTCAAATGAGTTGATGCAGCACTAAGGAAAAGCTGTTGCTTTTAATGTTTACTGAAGTGTATGCAGTAATCAAAAATACTTTGTATGTTAAGAAATTTTATATAAATGTTTAAAAAAAGGTATGTATATGTCAGATCCTAACCTATTGCTGGTCCGTTCATGTTGTTCGAAGAAACTATCATTGAATCGAAAGCAATTTTGTTTCATTTAAAAATACAGGTGTGACAGTGGTTCAATCATCGGGAGGTAAACTATAGAAACATACATCATGATGCTGCAAAGTTTTTACAGATTTTTTCCAGTTTATAATAACCAAGCTAGTTAAGAGTTTAAGTTATGCATACAAATTACTGCTTTTATTACTAGTTAATTTCATTTATTACACTTATTAATTATGATGTGTACGCCTATGTCCTTTGGCACATTTTGCCAACTCTAGTCATTTGTCTACAAAATTTAATGTAGGTAACCAAAAGGATTTCTCAACACAGGGTGGTCCTAGTCAAAGGGTTAAGAACGGGTGGGGAACGATGGATAGTGACTAAGAATTATAATGTTTTTTACTCAGATTTTGAATTTACTTACTTTTATATAGCATTGCCATATATTTTGTGCACATAGTCACTGCCAGTTTGCTTTGCGCAAAAGCGTCCTTCTCATTAAAGCTTTTTTCAGAATTGAGATCGTCCAGTTTCAGCTTACCGTTAAAATGTGCAAGAGCAGAGATGTTGATCACTCTGCCATTGTCAGATTTATTTAATACTGGCAGAAGAAGGTGAGTTAACAAGAAAGGACCTGAAAGAATTTCACTGAAAACAGGTTGTGTTAGTCTACAAGAATTGTTCTTACCCAAATAGTTCGTTACAAAAGTGAGTTCATTTCCGTCCGTAGTTTTTTTATAGGGATGAAAAATTATGCCAGCATTATTGATCAGAACATCAATTTTGCCATATTCATTTTTAATTTGGTCAGCAAAATCTCGTATGCTTGAAAATTCTGAAGTGTCCAAGAGTTTAATTACTATATTAGCTCGTGGCGCCAACATTTTAATCTGTTCAATGGCATTTCTTCCTTTGTCCGCATTTCTGACCGCCAAAATTATATTTGCACCTAAAAATTTAATTGGTACCATAATTTTATGCGTAATGTGTATGCTTATCGTTACCTCTTTTGGCAAGTTCTTTTGTCGTTTCAAGACCAATACCGCTTGCTCCTCCAGTAATGATTACGTTTTTGCCTTCGATATTATGTGAGCTGTCACAATAGGTACCTCCTACATATATTCTAAAATAGAAATACCATTTTCATTACAATATGTGTTTTCCTTATATTGTTTGATGGGCATTTAGCAAGAAATATTTGTATCAGATTTAAGTATTGGTATTCAATATATTTTAAATCGACACAAGAAAATTGAACTATGGGTATAAAAAGCTTAAAAAAAATTAAATTATACTTACCTTATGGCGCTAATTATGCTAACAAACAATGTAATCAAATAGGGCCACCAGCTTTGAGCAAAGCTATCAAAATCGGACAAAAAATCCTGCATTGCCCTTATCTGCTAATTTAAGTTCAGTGTGTTACAAAAATACTTTGAAGGATATAAAATATAACGTCAAAGCGGAAATATTATACTGCTCATTTGTTTCCCAAATGCAAATTAATTGTTTTAAATTGGGCGGAAGTTCAATCTAGCAGCCGCCGATTGATGTTTGGAGCCCGATACGGTAGATGGCGCGAGCCTTCATTTCACTAGTAAATTGTTGTGGAATTTACAAAATGGCTGCCTACTTTCTGTAACAGCAACAAATATGATTGGTTTTATATAGTGCTCGTGAAAGGTTAGGTTTTCTTATATGAAATAATGAGTGTGTGCTTCTTTATTTCTTCATCTGTAATAAACTAATCGTCCTATTCAGAAAAAGGTAAGATTTTATTAGATATGTTGCCATTATTTAATGACTAAACATTCATGTAATATGTTTGACGTAAAAAGTTGTGATCCACTTGGCACTCTATTTAGAGGTTTGCAAAACATTTTTAAAGAAACTGAAACTAGGTACCTGTCTTGCTTTTAGCGCACGGTAGTTTTATTAGCTTGTAAATCAAGTTATTATAATTCGATAAATTCATATTTTTGATCAACGTTTTGTTTTTCATTCACAATAATTTGTTTGTTTGTTTACTATAAATGGATTTTTTTTTTATAACTGTTGACCAACAAATCAAAATAACAATTTTAATAAAATGAAACTGAAATGAACGATTTCGCATTAAGTGAAAAATTATGTTAATTTTAGCCGCAGGTGTATAATTAGTTGCCTAAATGAAGTAGGTAATTGGGGATAAGTAAACAACAATAAAATAAAAACATCCTTAAAATTCGACGTTCTTGAATTATTCAGTCATTTAATTTAATTCCTGTTCGATTTTATCCTTGACATTGAACCTTGAATACCTTTTTAATATTTCAAGGTGGACGACAACGTTGTCATAGGCCATGAATTTATATTTTTATCGAGTTTTTCATTGATTGCATAGAAGCTGTTAATTTCGTATACCTGTTTATACGGGGGTTCATTTAAAATGTGTTTTATGGTTTTCAAAGAAAGAAAAATTAAAGTTTTTAGATATTTACAGTAAGTACATACATATATACATACATATTAATAAATAATAGCTAAGTATTTAACTACTGTCTGGAGCTGAGACTACCATTTATGAAAATTTTGTGATTACTGTAGTTCCAATCGATGTCTAAATTGTATACAGGGTATCCGGAAATTCCTGCTGGAGAAATTTTGGAGTGATTGATTCTAATTGTAGAATAATAGAAAAATTCCCTAAATAATCGGAAATGTTTTGTAAGGGAGCTACGCCTCCTCAGAGAAAAAAATTTGTTTTTAATTATTATTTCAATAACCCGTTGATATACTTACAGCTATGAGTTCTACACGCTATTATTTCATACCAGAATTAGCACACTTTTCTTGACATATTTTTACTCTTTAATTTTTCTTTGACAATTACCTAGTTAATTTTGAAGTAGGTTGGAACCTTGATGTGAAGCTAACACTAACGTGGTTTCCATAAAACACCATACGTATACTGCACTCGACGCTCATTTCGCTAACTAAGTTATCATCATCTGGAGGTGATTAAAACTAACCTAACAATGTATACTACTTATAGCTATATTATTGGCACGGTTCGGTGAACCGTTACCCAATAACCAATAGTATTTGGGATTCGCCCTCTGTCGCTATTCATACTATTTTTACACATTGCAATTTCTAAACTTTCAAATGCACCCAGCTGTCTAGTATTTGTTACATTTCTAATTAATCTTAAATTGCAAATATCAGTTTTATGGTTATTCTCAAATGCATGTTGAGCAACACTGGACTCGCCTGTTCTATTTGAGTTGAGCCATATGCTCCTTGAATCTAGTTAGAATCGATTGTCTAGTTTGTCCAACATACTTTTGACTAGCCGTTACAGCTAGTGACACGGAAAATGTGCCATTGATTTAGATGCTTTTGTACTTTGAAAAAGAATACTGGCACTATAAATATTGATGTGTTTTCAAATATTACACATGGGAATATTCTCAATTATTTAGTTTTTGAGCGTAGTGCCACACAAAGGAAGAGTCTAGGAATTCAAAAGTATTGAAACACAACTAGTTCGTTTGTGGTTGGGTGAAAGAAGTCCTTTGTAAGAAATTTTTTTTGTTTGTTTTATTTGTTGGAAATATTCAGCATAATAAAAAGCTGCCTGCAACTATGTTCCCCAACGTGTAAGATTCGGCTGTGGTGGTTCAGGAATACCGGGACACTTGCTATGGAATGCACGGAGACGTTTAGGAGATTTAAGAAACACTTTTTTTGTACTTGCTGTTAATGCATCCACCTCTGGAAAACCTTTTCGAATAGTTTCTGCCACAAGATGTAAAGCATACACTTTACACGTAACATGTATAAACGTACAACCTTGTTTTTGCAAAGAACGGCCTACCGAATGCATTGTCACGGCGCCATCAGTCTCAAACATCAACACTTGACTTTTTGACAGTTAAAGTTTTTCTAACCCTGCGTTCGTCTGCCATGCTTTATTATTAAATTAATATCAACAATACAGTACTACAAATAAAATAAAAACACAAAAACAATATGCAATACGCCCAAGTGACTTAACGTGTACACAACTCGAAAGCTAATAATAGACTGGACTGGAGAAAGAGTTTCGCGGTCAAGGTGAATGCCGGCGACATTAAGTACATCAGTACTCTACGACCATGATACACAGAAACGATTTGCAGCTTTAAATAAATAAATATGCAAAGGCTATAAAAAATAATATATTATGTAAAAGGCATAGGAGGGTAACAAGAGGGATTCTGGGTTTCGAACGAATTTTCAGATTTTTTTTAAATGTTATTTTGGGACCCTAAAGAAGATATTCTCCATCGTGGAATTTTGTGTGAACCTACTGGGTGTTACTGAAAATCATCAGACACAAAGTTTTAGCTAATATTAATTTTTAAATGGATTTCAATTGCAAATTCAAAGAGTTTTTATTCCAAAAGGATAAAGGGACGGATAAAAATACTTTTTCTAAAAGTATTCGCTATTGCTCACTTCATTTACTACTTGTCGTATATTATCAAGTATTACTGCGCTTAAAGTTGGTGATTGATTTTATTTCCGTAAATGTTTCTTTATAGTGCCCCAAACCATCTCGATCGGATTAAATACGCAATAATACGGTGGCAACCGCGCGAGCGTATGACCGTGTCTCTTGCAAAGATCATCAACTACATATTCGTTTTTAAAATTATGCTCCTTTATACGTTTTAATAATTCTTTCTTTATCGGAACCTTTTCAGGGATGTCCATATTTTTATTCTTCAAAAATTTTAAAATGTCCTCCTCTTTGGTACTATTATTAGGTATTTTATGTAATAAACGCGAGTGATACGAAGCATTGTCCGTAACAATGACCAAATTTGGAAGAATGTTAGGTAGAAGCTGTTCAGCGAACCATTTTTCGAACAAATCCGCAGTCATGTCTTCATGATAATCAGCGGAGGATTGTGTTATATTTTTGACCCACAATGCGTTGGGTACAAAACCGTATTTGCTTCCAGCATGAAGAATTATAACGCGCTTTCCTCTCGAGCAAGGTGTATTCAAACTACAATTTTTAGAGTCATCTACCCAACCGTACTGAACAACATCGTGTGTGTCAAACCAGGTCTTATCGAAATATACTATATGCCTATTTGATCACGGTATTCTTTCATTTTATGTAAGTATTCTCGTCGAAGTTCAACGATACGTCGCGATTCCATTATAACCATTCGATTATCAATTTTTTTTGTGTTTAAAGGTGCAATCTAATAAAATACCTCGTAGCGTTTCTAAAGATTTATAATTATAATCCGGATAATCACGCAATTTATCACGAATCATTTCTAGAGTTCGTACTTTATTTTCCTCATAGAAACTATAAACCGTTCGCAGAATAACGTTTTTCGAGGTATCGTCAATTCTACAAAATTTTCGTTTTTTTTCCTTTCCGCTTTGTAGAGTGATCGATAACATCCCCTTCCTTAATAACGCGATAAATCGTAGAAGTCGAAAGTTTAGTTAATTCATGAATTCCATTTACAATGTCCCTATCTGTCGTTTTAATATTTTCTCTCTTTAAACATTCAAGAATATTTAAAATAAGACGCTGACATTGAACATGTAAATCCTTGTTCCTATTAAACTCCGAACTAGTTTCAATTAACTGCGCCACCGGTTCAATATTTTCTTCAAATAATTCATTTTTATGCGTTTAAAAGGGCATCCAAAAAGCCATGTTAATAATAATAATTAATGGAAATATTGAAATATTACTAAAACCACTTAATAAGATCACTAATATGCTATAAATACCTCACAGAAAATAATTCTATTTATCCAAAATTATTACATGAACTGCACTGTACGGTCAATATAAACATCTAGTCCAGTAGTCTATTCAAATCAGGACTTAATTCGTCATAGTTCGCCCCAGTTTCACATCTGGTCCGCTGCATTGCCACATTCTCATATCGAATGTGATGTAGAGGTATCGTTCAATAAATACGATTAGCGCTCTATTTCTTTAAAAATTAGAGTGGAAATGCGCCCTCCTGGTATAAACACTTTAGACTGAAGTGTTTCAATTCATATTGGATAAACTATACCTAGGTATCGTACCGTTCACCACCGGGAGATTTCCTGGTTCGTGACTTCGTGCCAATAGGACAGCATTTTCAAACATGCCTCTAGCATCTGATATTCAATTAGTAATTTAGGCATTTTCTAAGTAGAAATTATTAAAACAGATTTGATAATAGCAAATGTTTAATAAGGCTCTAATAGAATATGTGAATTAATTTTAAAAATCTGGCGAGTGCAATAGTGGGCCTAATTCCCGACTAGTTGATGTTTAGACATGCGCATTTAAAAAATTCATCAAACAGTTTGTGATTTTCTGCTCAAACAAACCTATTGTTATCTGATTTGCCTATGATTTGACCTATTATTTCCAACGAGACCATTGTTTTCGTGTGTGGTTATCCATTGATAGATAAATTATACGAGCGATTTAGTTTTATGTTGGAAACCCTGTGAAACCGCAGCATTAATTTGTTTCCACAAATGATAAAATCACAATTTCTGGTCATTTCTAAAATAATTTCACATAAGATCATCAACGGATTACATTGACGATGACAATACAATGATTATTCTATTTAAAGAGATGCCTAATTCAATTTTCTTGTTTGAAACTGCAATTATTGAAATTTATATTACTCGTAAATATGCAGGTATCGTTTGTTTTAATTAATTATAGCAGTGTCATATCTTTGGCACCAAAATCTTTCCCCACCTTGTATAACATTAATTCTTGGTAACACAAAATTTTAGTATCAATATCAAGTTTTTTTTTCGTATCAATAGTTCATGCAAACTAAACGACTACTATGAAAAACCTTGGTTAATTATGTTATCTGACAGTTTTACATAAATTATATAATGTCAAGTCTTTATCGTTTTAAACATTTATTTTGAATTGCCCAGATAAGTTGAAAACTTTTTAATAAGTACTCAGAAACAATAAATCCTTGCCAATATTTATTAGAAGCGTGTAGCAATTACAAGGTTTTGAAATACGCAATATGGTATGTGGTAAAATCGACTATCGAGCACAATAATTGTATTATACAGGGTGTCCCGACCAAAAGTAGGCACCCTGAATAACTTTGGAGATAAAAATATTTTGAAAAATTGGTGAAACACGACGACTTTGTCTTTTGAAAGGTCTTTCAATTCTCTACATAACTGTATTTTTTTTTTAACTTTTATCGATTCGTTCTAAAGGAAAATAATTTTATTTTTGATGATTACACACAATCGAAATCGTTTAAAAAATCTAAAATACACGGCACTGGGTATTGGAATTCATAAAAAAACTACATGTTTTAGTGTTCTCAAATCAACACGAGTTTTTTCGACAAAAAAACACTTTCCTTGTCCGTTTAGTTTTAGAATAATAAAAAACTCATAAGTATTTGATAGTCCTTGAACATTAATTTGTTCACAACCAATTTTAAATCGAGATACATTTTACCAGAGTGAGTTCTCAAAATGGTTTATTCTCTTCAGGAGAGAATAGAAATTGTCAGCATTTATTTTAAAAACAATAATTGTGCTAGAGCTACGGAGCGCATATTCAATAGAAATCACCCAGATAGAAGGGTTGGTTCTCAATATGTTTTACAATTATTGACAAAATGTATGGAAACAGGTTCTGTAGGAAACAAAAAGCATGAACCTCAGCGACCAATTAGGGATGAAGCAGTCGAAGTGGCAGTTCTGGGTCATTTGCAGATGGATATTCAATCGATCAGGAAAGTAGCTGAGGCTTCCGGTGTATCACGAAGCAGTGTTCATCGAATTGTAAAGGCCCACAAATTTCATCCATATAAATTTAACTTGGTACACGAATTAAACGAAGGTGATCCCGATCGTTGGCTTGAATTCTGTGAGATTTTTAGTGAACAATTAAACGGTAATGCCAATCTACTGTACAATACGTGTTTTTCTGATGAATCGACATTTCAGTTAAATGGGGAGGTAAACAGGGACAATTGTAGGTATTGGAGTGAAACCAATCCACATTTGTTCATGGAAACTCATACCCAAAGGCCTCAGAAGTTAAATGTTTGGACTGGCATCTTAGGGGATTACATTGTCGGGCCGTTTTTTATTCCTGACAATTTAAGTGGCGAAAGGTACCTCGATCTGTTAGAAAATAACATCGACCCAATGATTATCCAAATCCTCGAGGAAGACGATAATCTTTTAGAGGGCCAACTGTTTTTTTAATAGGATGGGGCACCCCCACATTTTGCTATAGCAGTCTGTCAATTTTTGGATAATCGGTTTCCTGAGCGATGGATTGAAAGAAGAGGTCCTGTGGAGTAGCCCGCTAGGTCACCCGATTTAACTTCCTTGGATTTCTTTCTGTGGGGACATTTGAAATCGAAGGTATTTGCAACAAAACCCGCATCTCTGGAGAGTTACCTGAAAGAATTGTTCGAGAATGCCGTTTATTGACTTCAGATGTGTTCAGAAAGGTCCGTACAGAATTTCAAGACAGATTATACTACTGTATGGAAGTCGGTGAGGGTCATTTTGAACAATACATACGATAATTTAAACTGCTTCTTTTATTTTTATTTCCCGAACCTAAAATAATGAAACAATTACTTCTCAGGAACAAATCGATAAAAGTTTAAAAAAATACACAGTTATGTAGAGAATTGAAAGACCTTTCAAAAGATGTATCACTCGACCCCCTTTGCCATTTGAATTATTTGAGGGGATAGCCGTGTAGGGTAGAGGGATGATAGGTATACAAGTATTACATTAAAATATGTCCCCCTTGGAAACAAGGTCGACGTGTTTCACCAAATTTCCAAAAAGTTTTTATCTCCAAAGGTATTCAGGGTGCCTACTTTTGGCTGGGACACCCTGTATACTTTGTTGTTTGGATCTTTGCGTGTGTATCGAATTAGTTACGACCTACATCCGTAGCAATGCATGGATTGACTCTATTCCATATGAGAAATCGTCTAAAAATAACAATTTTTGTTGCTCCACTATTTTAGATTTTGCTTAAACTTTGTGAGAATCTTCTTTAGGGTTCCAAAGAAGGAAATCCACCGTCATTTAATTTTCGTATGCGTCAGTTCGCGCCTGCCCGAATTAAAACATTTAAAAAACGTCATTTTTATGCTTTAATATTTTTAACTGTAAAAATTTTTCTATTAAAGATATCTTCACGTTCAAGATGGCATTTCAAAGCTAAAATGTAGTAGTTTTTGTGCGAAGAATGGAAATTCACACAATCAATACCCCCGAAAAATAACACGGTGTTAAAAATACGTGTATTTTACTGATTTTCCGTGATTTTTAACTGACTCCAGTGTCACGACTGTTGAATGGAAACAGCTAATATTTCTCAGAGATCAAGTGCACATATCCTGGAAGAAATAAAATCTACAATTGACTCGTTCGGTCTACTCTTTATATACTCTTGTGAATAGTTTTCAAAGCTGTTTCAAGAGAAACATTTTCGAATTTTGTCTGGCTTTCCTTAATAGCTGCAGCCTCGTCTGGATTGAATTGTATTATCACAGCTTTTATTTGTTGTAAATATTCAGCATAATAAAAAGCTGCCTCCAACCATCTTCTCCAACGTCTAAGAATCGTCTGTAATGGTTCGGGAATACCGGGACACTTGCTAGGAAATGCGCGAAGACGTTTAGGAGATTTAAGAAATAGTTTTTTAGTACTTGCTATTAATGCATCTACCTCTGGAAAACCTTGTCAAATAGTTTCTGCCACAAGGTGCCACATGCACTTTACACGTAACATGTACTAACCTACAACCGTGTTCTTGAAGAGAACGGTCTACCAAACGCATTGTTGCGGCACCATCAGTCACAAACATCAACACTTGACTTTTTGATAGGGCAAATTTTTCTAACGTCTCCAGCACCACCTGCGTAATTGTTTGGCCAGTACACTCAGTTAGTCTTTTGCTAGCTAATAACAGTGGATATGTTGGTTTAGAGGGTCCAGTACACGTACATTACAATAGAAATTTTTTTAGTCTGTCGTCTCGTCAACACATAATCACAGCCGTGTATTTTTTTAGTACACATTTGATCTTATTTACAATGTCTTCGCTTACATTGATACATAGTTACGCAACGTTGTGTGACTTGGTAACATCACCTTGGGATTGTATTTATTCCAGAACTCCTGAAATGCACAGGTAACACTAATGCTCTTATTAAGATCTCGAAGGTCGCTTTAAAATTATACAATAAAACTTCGAATAAAACCAAATGATCTTCAAGACAAGCTTAGGATCACCATAAAGCAGCTTCTAGCCAAAAAAGGGCCCATCCTAAAAGGGTCTTGAAGACTAAATTTTAAAACTATGTTAAAAACCATTTAGTTTTAATTTCATATTCTTAAAGAGTTCTTCAAGGCAACCTTAAATTTATGTATTAAAACGTTTTGCATTTAAAATAAAATTTTATTTTGTTTTAAAGTCGGACAACTCTATGCGTGAAATAGTTAAAACAACGGCAAGTCTCTAATGGGGCAGAGTGGTAATATTTTAAACGTAATGCATATAAAGCTGATCAAAAATAATATTCAAATGCAAATTATTCTGGTAAAAATTACCAACGGATGGCACTTTTCTGACAAAATATAATAAAATACTTCTACATAACTCGAGCGCCACCAATATAATGTTTTTTTTTATTATCTAAAATTTTTTTTAAAAATATCGTCAATTTTTATTTTGCATCTAACCATCCAAATGCATTTTTTTTATTAAATAGCATGTTTGGACACACCGTCCTACAGTTATTTAAGAGGATGTAAAGCGCATATATTTCAATAATATTTTTTTCTTTGGCTATTGAAAATGTTCATCATGGCGGGTCTGTATCTTATATAAAAAATGGCGTAGTCAAGATAAAAACTGATTGCAAGTTAATAGAACATTTTAAATCTTACAAGACTTAAAATAGCGTTTTATTTACCACTTTAGGTACAATTACTCTCCCAGACATTTATTTACTCTTCCTTTTAAAACTGAGTTGCTTTAATATGTTCAAACTCGTGGCCTTATTGATTTAAAGGGATCTGGCGCGCGCATGAAATCCTAACCTTAAAATTGTGCCGGTTTTGTGATTGCTGGATTTAGTGACTTCGTTTTAATTTAAAATACTTGTCACTAATATTTTCCATTTTAAATATGTCTTCTAGTTTTCATTCATGCATAAAGTAGGTACACGGACTGCACTGGTTCACTAAATCAGCAATCAGTTTATTGAGCAGATGGCGTGTTTTCTCCGATTATGGAGGGGGTAGAATTTGTTTTAATAAAGTCATCAAAAATCCAACAGGCATTTCTTTTAATCAAATTGACTAAATTAAAACCTTTGAACTTTAAAATATTCTTAATTTACTCTTTAAAAAGTAAAAACTATGTTTTAGGATTTAATGTGGAATTTCTTTGAGCATATAGGCTTAAGATAAAATAGTTTTCTTAATGGGTTTTAATGACTACATCAAGGATACTCCATAAAACTACATTAAAACCATTTGTTCCAAAATGGATTGTTTTAAAACCAACTTGCTATTTAATTCTTTAAAAAAGCAAATTAGTTTTAAAATAGCCAATGTCAAGAGTATTATAAAACTAGTATAAGATCAATAGGGCATTAGGAGCAAACAGTTTTTTTTTTTAATTTAAAGAGTGCATTAAATCCTATGCATAAGAATCAGTGGTCTTTAAGAACTTTTAGTTTATCTTAAGGTAATTTTAAAACCACTATCATTTTATTGAACATGTTAAAGCACTTTTAAAACCTAAATAAATCAAAAGTATCTTAGAGTTGTTACTTGGGTGGTTGTTTATCGAGTATGTGCAACGGAACATCACGGCAATCAGCATTAAGAGTAAATCGAACACAAACTGTGTTGTCGAAAGCACGCCATTTTTTTAGTTTTGTTACACAGAATTTACGTGACGATTACAATCACGTTTGTCCCAGCACATCAGGTCAGTCTCGCACATCTTACAAATTATTATATCACCATTGTAGAATAAATCCGGAAAATCACTGATAAATTTATTTACTTTGTCAGTGTATGGCCGGTTTTTACCCTTGGGCAGGTCTGACATACTTTATTATTAAATTAATATCAAGAATAAAATACAAAAAATAAAATTTTCAACAATACAACGGAGAGAAATAAATTACGTTATTGACACCTTGACGCATAACAGTAGACTAAATAGTAAACAAGTCTCGCTTACGTACTTGGGTATTTCTCTACCATGATTTGCGGATCGAAATGCCAACTCTAGTGATGATGGATACTCAACACAAAAACATTGTGAATAAATAATTGCCGATGATTCAAATCAAATAATGGCTCCGTGGTCTAGAGGTAACGTACTTGCCTCGAAACCTCGGGGTCCCGGGTTCGATTCCCGGTCGAGGAACTGGGATTTTTCTGTGAGAGAGGTTAATTGTAGTATACTCGGATATTGGGTGTGTGTCCATTGTCTCTAAATGTGTAGCCCTCTCCCACACAAAGTCATTTCAGACCTTCAGGGATAAAGGGGGTTGTAATTTCATGTGGTGTTATTATTATATTATTATTATTATAAATAATATATATAGTTTATTTCAAACTTATTTGCAATATAAAAAACTTATTTGCAACATAGAAAACGTCGGCATGTTTGGTGGCGGTAAAGGGATCAAAGAAGCCGACGTTTTTTATGTTGCAAATAAGTTTGCAAAAACTGTATATCGTAAGGCCCCTAGATATCATCAGATCTTGTATATTAAACAGAAAAGCAATCAAATTAATCATCTTTCTACTGATAGACAAATTATTTATTTTGGCAAAGTTGTTTAAACAAATTTTATCATAAAAAAAAGAATCTTATACGTTTAATTTTGAAAACAGTACACCTAATATTTTTATGGCAAATAATAATATTTACATGGTAATAAACAGCAAAAAAAATTACGTTTTGACTAGTAATAACTAGTACTTAAAGTTTTCAGTTCATGATGTGATCATGATATCTCTAAATGTATAATTATAATGGGAATTATTGTTTACTAATAAAATACCAGATGTATTCGTCAATATTAGCAGAATACTTTTCAGCCATTTGATCCAACAGATGATGATGGAGTTATACAGGGTGAGTCAGTTTTTTGTAGACAAACTTTAACAGGAGATAGAACACATGTTTTTAAAAAGAAAAGTTCCTATAAACATATGTCGTAGAACGCTTCGTTTCCGAGATACAGGGTGTTGAATATAATTTTTTCTTCTCGAATTTTCATTATAACTTATAAACGAATGCTTAGATTTTTTCCATGTTTGGGGGATAATGCCTATTAATTACGGGGCATAAAACAAGCTATAAGAATGTTCAAAAACTTGCACAGTGGCGGAGTGGAGGGGGTGTTCAACCCCTTTTCTAAACAGAACTTCTACACCAATGACTATTTTTTAAAAAAACTATTATTTTCATTATCTACATACAGTTTAACAAAAATAATGTCCCTTCTTCTGTTTCGAAATTCCTGTGCGTTTCCGAGTTATTTTGATTTTTAATGTTTGATGTGGTACTAAATTAAGTAATTTATTTATTATCAATTATCGGCTAAATATTTAATTCTTTCAACGAGACCTACCTAAATATGGTTTGTTAAGGATTCTAAAAAGCCGAAATCTCTTATTCTTTATCTCTTTCCAATGTAGTCAAAATAAATATTTGTTATATCAAGCCATACTCAAATACCATACATACAAATACATACTCAAAAAATTCGAGAAAAAAAAATTATATTCAACACCCTGTATCTCACAAACGAAGCGTTCTACGACATATGTTTATAGAAACTTTTCTTTTTAAGAACATGTGTTCTATCTCCTGTTAAAGTTTGTCTACAAAAAACTGACTCACCCTGAATAAATTACTTAATTTAGTACCACATCAAACACTAAAAATCAAAATAACTCGGAAACGCACAGGAATTTCGAAAGAGAAGAAGGGACATTATTTTTGTTAAACTAAACTGTATGTAGATAATGAAAATAACAGTTTTTTAAAAAAAATAGCCATTGGTGTAGAAGTTCTGTTTAAGAAAGGGGTTGAGCACCCCCTCCACTCCGCCACTGTGCAAGTTTTTGAACATTCTTATCGCTTGTTTTATGCCCTTTAATTAATAGGCATTATCCCCCAAACATGGAAAAAATCTAAGCATTCGTTTATAAGTTATAATGAAAATTCGAGAAAAAAAAATTATATTCAACACCCTGTATCTCGGAAACGAAGCGTTCTACGACATATGTTTATAGGAAGTTTTCTTTTTAAAAACATGTGTTCTATCTCCTGTTAAAGTTTGTCTACAAAAAAACTGACTCACCCTGTAGTTACAAAATACATGGTATGTATAAATGTATAAACAAAGCTCAAAAATCGGCTAATTTAAATTGCCCAAATGATTTTTACAGGCAAAAAAAATCCGATTAATTAGTAAATACTTTTAAAATACCAGGCTACCATCATTCACCACAACGAAAAAGAAAACAAGTTTTTAAACGGAAATGACTTGTTTCTCTAATGGTAAGATTAGTATACATATTTTTTTTGCGTGCAACACTTTTCGCGATAGATTTTAAATGAATGGGTTTGATTTTGAAATATACTCTAATCTCGTACAGTGTTGCCAATGCCTTATAGATGTTACTTAACAAATAAAAATATCTGATGTGGCCAGCACATAACTTTCTTATACCAGTATATATCATCTTGATCGAAATTAATCATTCTATTTAATTCTTCACTTACCACAATTAAATTTTATATCGTACCTTGAATTGTTTCTTTAAAATTTTTAAATAGATAATTATCAGCGTCATTCGATACTGTCAATAATAATTCATGTCATACATTTTAATAATTTCTTCTTCTTGACACTGACATTTTTGTAACTAAATTAGATCTTTCAAATGTCAAACTGTTAAATTTATCCTCCATTTTATGAGGCCAAAAGTGTAAAATATTTCAGTTTACATAAGCTTTATTGAAGTACTTGGGAAATATATTTTATTGTCCTGATTTTGTAGAGATGATTTATAATCTCCCATCAACATATTTTTTTGTAAAGGCAAATACAAAAACGTTTGGATCCCGTGGACCTCCTTCCAGCTAACCAATTTTGCTCATCACCGAATTTATCATTGTCTTTGGCCTTTAGAACGTGTACCAAATTTGAAAGCTTTATCTCAAAAACTGTAGCTGCTGTCGCCATATTACAGACATGCTGACAGATTTTTGTTTCCATAGAGTTATGTTTTTTCATTATAATTCGTCGAGATTCGTCCAGAAATGCAATAAAAAAATTTTTTTCCCCAAAAATTGTATCTTTTTTCTTCTTTCATTCATTATGTCTCTTCTGGTTGAAAATCTTTACTGTCAAATTTGGGAAATCGCCCATTAGTATTTTTTGAGTTATCGCGGATACACATGCACACACACACATCTACACACACGCACCGACAGACATCCTTCGGAAAATAGTCAGAATGGATTCAGGAGGGTTCAAAACGTATACCGGGTGACACAGGAGACATGTAATGCCCCGTAGCATGTTTATTTAAAAAAGATATTAATTTGAAATTTGGTACACTTATATAATGCGTGATTGTCCTTTTTTAAGTACAAAAAATTTTTGTCCACCACTTCCGGTTTCGCCGGAAGTGACATCAACTCTGTTATTTTAAATGGCACCCTGTATATTTTTTTTACCTATCTGATTCGTCTCTAGATTCTCTTTTCAACCATGTATCGGAACATGGCATTTGTTTTTAAAATGACAGTTAATATCAATTTTAGTTTGTTAAGTCTAGGTGGCCCTGATATGAACCTTGGCAGATATTGATGCGTAGTGTGCCGTTATATCGAAAGACCTCTGGTATGCAACTTTGTGCCTCATATTTTTTTGGGAATAACCAGTAGCTGAACAGACTAATAAGATCTAACTTATTTAAAAAAAATATCTTTAAACAACCCACGATATCTTAAAAACCAAGATAGGAACCCCATTTTTTTACTTCACCTAGTTAAAAAATACTTATTTATCTTTTATTTTTGTCCAATACAATTGCTGTGCCTATCATATTTTGCTTTCTTCATTAAAATTAGTATCGAATGTTATTGCATAGTAATGAATATTGTACTGCAACAAACATATTTAGTAAGCAGGCGGTGGAAACAAAAGAAGGTAAAACGACGGATCATTTTGATTTGACAATTAAGAATTGTTTACTTGGCAGCAATTTAAGTATTTTTCATTAAATTATACCTAAGTTATCACGTTATTAACTCTATTTTGCCATGTATTCACGAAATGAAAAAGTAGATATGCTACTAATCTATGGCGAATGTAAAAAAAATAGCAGGCTGGCTGCTGTCTTGTATGAAGAAAGATTTCCCGAAAGAATTCATCCACCAAACAACTATTTTGTAAGAGTTGAACGGCAATTCAGAAGTGAACTAGAAGTACCGGAAAATAATTTCATTATCGATGAAGACTCGGAAATCAATGTACTTGCAATTGTCGAGGTAGATCCCACGATTTCGGTAAGACAGATTGAGGACTAAACCGGTGTAAATCGACGCATTTTGAAAAAACATAAATTTAAATCATACAAGTACCAAATACACCAGCATTTATACGAAAATGATTTTCAAAGAAGATTGAACTATTGCAATTGGTTTCTGAACAGACACAATTTGGATAATAATTTTCATAAACAAATTTTATTTTCCGACGAGTCCAGGTTCACTAATTTGGGGTTATTCAATCGTAACAACACCCGTTATTGGGCACAAGAAAATCCCAGAAATATTAGAGAAAGTGCATATCAGGAGCGATTTAGTTTTAATGTATGGTTAGGAGTAATTGGCAGAAGAATTATTGGGTCAATAATTTTTGATGGTCCATTAAATGGAGAAAGATATTTGGGATTTTTGCAAAACCAGATACAAGATTTTTTGGAAGAACTGCCACCTAATTTTAACCCAATAATTTTTCAACAGGATGGGGCTCCACCACATAACAGCAGAGTTATGGTGAATTATTTAAATGAGAGGTTTGGATGGGAACAAATGGGCCCGTTCGATGGCCTGCAAGGTCACCAGACCTTACGCCGCTTGATTTTTTTTGTATGGGGCCACCTCAAGGAAAACGTTTATAGGACTCCACCAACAAACAGAGAAGACATGGAAATGAGAGTCAGAAGAGCAATCGATGGGATTACTGAATTACAGTTAGATAACGTGCTTAGGGCTACCGTCACAAAAACACGATTGTGCAGAGATAATAACGGACAACATTCTGAACATCTGTAGTAAAAAAATGTTTTTTGTATGTAGTACTTCAGTAAATATTTTATTTTAATTTCATTCATTCGTTGTAAAAATGTATTACATAGTGTAATGGTTTTTCATCAATTTTGTTCAAATGTGTTTTACTGATGTTTCTTATTTATTAAACAAAATGGTTTTACCTACTTTTATTTTGTTTCCACTGCCTGCTTACTAAATATTTTTGTTGCAGTACAATATTCATTACTATCCAATAACATTCGATACTAATTTTAATGAAGAAAGCAAAATATGATAGGCACAGCAATTGTATTGGACAAAAATAAAAGATAAATAAGTATTTTTTAACTAGGTGAAGTAAAAAAATGGGGCCTATCTTGGTTTTTAAGATATCGTGGGTTGTTTAAAGATATTTTTTTTTTAAATAAGTTAGATCTTATTACTGGTTATTCCCAAAAAAATATGAGGCACAAAGTTGCATGCCAGAGGTCTTTCGATATCACGGCACACTACGCATCAATATCTGCCAAGGTTCATATCAGGGCCACCTAGACTTAACAAACTAAAATTGATATTAACTGTCATTTTAAAAACAAATGCCATGTTCCGATACATGGTTGAAAAGAGAATCTAGAGACGAATCAGATAGGTAAAGAAAATATACAGGGTGCCATTTAAAATAACAGAGTAAATGTCACTTCCGGTGAAGCCGCAAGTGGTGGACAAAAAATTTTTTTGTACTTAAAAAAGGACAATCACGCATTATATAAGTGTACCAAATTTCAAAATAATATCTTTTTAAATAAACATGCTACGGGGTGTTACATGTCTCCTGTGTCACCCGGTATATCAGTCAAGTCTCGAGGTCGAAAAAAATCACGATTACTATAATTTCCTTATATTAGGTATAAAAAAAGTAAAATGTGCCCTTTTTTTACTCTGTGTATCCGATATTAATATATTTTAGAGAATTGTACACAAATTTAAGGCTGTTTAAAAACTGCTTGATTTTATTGATTAAAAACGTGCATTGTTGACAAATTGAATTGAAACGAAAATTAAAAACAAATTAAGGTTATGTTAGTATTGTTTGGTTATGTTGTAAAAATAATTAAATTGACAGTAACAAGACAAAAGGAAATTTTAGTGTGATTTTGTGAAAAATTATATTTTAAAGTTTAATTTTTTCGTTTGTCTTTAGAAATGCCTTAATTTCGTTTGTTTGAAACTTTTAATTATCTCTCTAGTGGTATAATCAGTTTTGGAGGAATAAGACGTTTCGTTTTTCTCAAATCATTATCAGATTTGTATTCCTTTTTTTCAGGGCCAGCACTTATAAAAATAGATATTGATAAAAACGCCACATAAAAATTGATCTGGTGTGTTTATTTATATACCTATAACATGCAATCAGTGGAACCAGGATAGAGCCCTACTATGCGGAATAAAGGACTTTCCCGTATACAATTAGGTATATGTAGCTTGGCAGTTCCCAAGCAGCACATCGTAATGGGAACGATCTCACTACTAAGCATTCACCAAAATTTTAATTTTTTTAATGAACGCCATATTAGATTTGTTCATACTTTAACAGTTTATTTTTTTCAAATCAGCGAACATTTATTAAAAAAAATAATGTTATAGTAATAGAAAAACCGATTTTCGATACCAATCAAAATAGCCATGCATGCAGCACCACCCGCGTAATTGTTTAGCCAGTACACTCAGTCTTTTGTTAGCAAGTAACAGTGGAAACGTTGGTTTAAGAGGGTCCAGTAGACGTACTATAACATTTACAATAGAACTTTTTTACGATCTGTCGTCTCGTCAACACATAACCACAGCCGTGTATTTTTTTAGTACAAATTTGATCTTTACAATGTCTTCGCTTACAGTTGGTACATAGTTACGCAACGTTGTGCGACTTGGTAACGTCACCTTGAGATTGTATTTATTATAAAACTCCTGAAATGGTTGTTTATCGAGTATGTGCAGCGGAACATCACAGGCAATCAGCATTAAGAGTAAATCGAACATAAACTGTGTTGTCGAAGGCATGCCATTTTTTTAGTTTTATGTTGCACAGAATTTACTTGCCGTTTACAATTACGTTTGCTCAGCACATCAGATCAGTCTCACATAGCTTACAAATTATTATAGCACCATTGTAGAATAAATCCGGGAATTCACTGATACATTTATTCACTTTGTCAGCGTATAGCCGTTTTTTACCCTTGGGCAGGTCTGACATACTTAATTATTAAATTAATGTCAAGAATAAAATACAAAAAATAAAATTATCAACAATACAACGGAGAGAAATAAATTACGTTATTGACACGTCGACGCATAACATAATTCGCGGATCAAAATGCCAACTCTATTAATAACTACTCGTAACGTAGCTATTTGCTATTTTATTGCCAACCGACAGCACCGACACACCTAACTACTGCATTTCGTGCAAGTTTTTCATTTTCTTCTTTTCCTTTTCCATTTTTGCACCGAGTCCCCGAATACACAGTTTACTGTGCGAAATATTTGAAAATATAAATGTCAAACACATCTAGTGTAGTTTATTTGATTTGTAATGGATTGACAATACCAGGATTAAGAAATCTGCAAGTGTTTACACACATGTTAATCAAAGTCTACACCCGCTAACCAAGAGGAGTAGAGTTAGTAAACACGATTTACTAAAACGGGTGTAATGAGGTGTTTACAGGAATTTTAATACCAGTATGGTAATTACTAAAATGGTTTAGTGGTTACTGTAAACGTATAGTCTATGATAAATTCGGTGAAGAGCAAAATTGGCCTACTGGGGGAAGGTCCACGGACCCAAACTTTTTTGTACTTGACTACAAAAAAATGTATTCTCAAAATATTTAAGTAAAGCTGTTGTACACACTTGACCTCCTAAAATAGAATAAATTTGGCAGTTTGATATTTGAAATGTCTAATATAGTTGCAAAATTATCAATATGTCAGTAAGAAGAAACTATTAATAAATATATGAATTATTATTGATCGTATCGATAATGAATTATTTAAAATTTGTAATGAAACGTTCCAAGGTATACTTTTAAAATTTAATTCACGATTTGTTTAGATCAGGGCGGTATACGTTGGTATAAGAAAGTTATGTGCTGGCCATATCAGATATTTTTCAATATTTTCAAATGAAAAAGATGACAGGTCTATTGAGTAAACAAATCACTTTGCCCTTGTAGCTCAAAAACTAATCATCAAAATTTGTTTATGCAATTTGAATTTGAGAATAGGCGTGCTGTCACTTTTAATCTAACTACTGTAGTTTCCGAAATACCCTATACATGTTTATAATCCCATCAAATTTACATCACCCTGTATATAAAAAAATAAAGTTTAAAAAAAGTATGGAGATGGATAATTATCGAAGTGTTTTCCTCAATTTTTTTTTATTTCCAACAGGAAAGTTATCTTAATTATCCACATGCAATTTCATATTCTTTACACTTCCATCATAGGCCCAAATGAATAAAATAAAGACCTTCCTTTTTAATTTTTATTGTGGGTATTTATTATTGTCCCCTTATAAACTAAAATAATTGACTCAATCTTCGTTACCTTGACTGGCTAATAAATTAATCGCAGAATTTAGCCGTAATATTTAATTCAGATTAGAAGTATTATCTAATCTAGCACCTCTAATGCACGCTGCTCTTTATATGGCGTTATTATTATTATTAATTACAGTGTCGATAGTGAAAAAGTAAACAATTGTTGCCCCTGAACTTTTGCGTATCAGTATGGGGTCACAGTATAAAAAAAAAACGATAAAAAAAACGTGCACGAAAAGTGATCATATGATTCATATGTGTCAGAAGTTGACTGTTTGGAAGGGATTAGGTTTTGTCGATGAATTTGCCTCCATTACCTTGTTTTCATCGAATAATGCTTTTCATTCATTCGATGAAAACAAGCTGCTCCAAGTGTTTTTGAGCAGTTAAATTTTCATATATAAAGACCTACCAATGAATTGACCCCAGTGTTGCTCCCCCTTCCCCCAAACATTTACTTACTGCGGATGCTGTGTGTGTATTTGTTCCATCCACTGTGAATTATTTCTCAATCAATATCGGCAATTATGCCTTCAGCTAAGACAAAAATGTTGCTTCATCGGTGAATAGAATTTGATGGCCAACATTTTTGTCATTGTTTTACAACGTTCCAATATTAAATCGCAAAATTGTAATCTTGTTAAAAAAATAATCTAAAACATATTTGGTATACTTGGTAAAAGTTCTGTTCAGATGGAATGAAACGGAAAGATATTAACAAAAAAAATTGTTTTGCTAATTAATTATTTTTTCTAACTTTTACAAAAAATGTAAACATGTTTAAAACAAAAAAAAAAACAGTTTTAAACAAAAAAAAACATGTTTTTCTGAGCGGTTGTGGTCCCCATGTTTTCAACAGTGTAACTCCCACCTGTGCATCTCCAGCTCATTTGTGTGTTGTCTAATTGATGTGGTGTGTTTATGTTTATTTTACATGTACGTTTTTCGTAAAATTTTAATCGATTTGCAGTCTCTAAAGTACAGAGTGTCCCACGTAAAAGGGCCATTCGGTTTTCGACCAGCGCACAGTGGACGGAAACGCCGAAAAGCTGGCCAAAATATAAAGGCATTGGGCTATTTTACTGAAATTGTGCATACAGTGGTTTTTTGTGTCGCTGATCAAGAATCCGAAGTTGAATTTTGAAAAAACAAAATGGCGGCCATGAAATCCCCCCAAAACATACCAAAAATCGCCAAATATCGCTGCATTTTTACAAAACTTTGTATACAGTTTTTTTGGGTCGCTGATGAAGAATCCCATATAGAATTTCAAAAAAATTACGGTCAAAAATATATATATATATAGTTCAAAAATGATTATTGAATTGAAGCGAATTCATGTGTTTCATTTGTTTCGGGAAAATTAGGATCTGGGGAATGGAATAAAAATGTGTAATGACTTTGAACGCATGAGTTGAGAACGCATGATGTTCTCATTTCATGAGAACGCATTCAAAAGGAGCCCACTTTATGGTGCACCAATGTGCATGCATCCGTGCATTCGCGCACAATTTGGTCAATATCTCACAAAGATGCAAAAAGATGCAGCTAATTTTTTATACACTTTCGAAAAAATGTTCATTGAACACATTCCAATAAGTTTCAAGACCAACCATCACCAACCGCGTAACTTATGGCTTTTTTTGTGGTTTATGAATCGTTGCATGTACAAAAATGCACTCCACTTCGATAATTATTTACTAATTACCGTATGAATAAACTGATCTGATACTGAGATATTTTAATTGTACTTACTTTCTGATGCAGAATCCATTTTTATGACACAGAAAACTGAACTTTGAGAATTTTTACGCTGCAGACAAAATTTATCGATTTGAAACGTTGCGAGCTGCCGAAGTGACGCGCTGCACGGTCGCACAATAAGTAATTTCCTCGCTCAGGTAATGAACCCGGACCGGTATTAACGATCTTTTCTAATGCTAGGGGTACCACTACAACGATTTAAAACGTTTCCATTTCAAAAAAATCTTCATTTTTTTTAATTTTGGGCAGCTTTTTGGCGTTTCCGTCCACTGTGCAACTGGCCGCCATTTAGCTAAAACAACAACTTTGCCACAACGACGTGCCCAAGCAGAGACTAGCTGTCTATATTGTCGCCCTAACGCCACATACAAAACAGGTCGTGAAAATTCGATAAACAATTATGGAAAATAAATAATTTCTTTCGTGAATGTTTAGTAATCTCTTATGTATTAATATTACAACTTGTGGGAATAGCCAGTTCAATTAAAATAAAAACGCTACTTCTTTAATTTAGTCGACGTTTCGCTATATTTATTAACAACCTCAAGAATTTTTTTTGTTCGTAATCTCAGTGATAAAGATAAATAACAAACAAAAACACATGTTGAAATAAATACAATATAAAACACATAAATAGCTTTTTTCTACAACCGAGCGAAAAGTGCATCTTTGCGCTTCCAAAAGAAAGCGCAAAGTTGCACTTTTCCGAGGAGCGAGCGTTTTTTACTTTTTCGCTCGTCGAGCGACAAAGTAAACGCTTAGTTACCATGGAAACCATAATAAAGAAACGTCTAATGTATCTGCGATTATTGACACAAAAGTAAGCATAAAGTATTACATATATGTCATCAAACGCAGACATTTAATACCCTTTAATTCTTCGCCTTGCGTTTCATCACTAAAGAAGGAGGAAGTGTTAGAAGAATTCCAAAAACATTTAGATTTTGTTATACATAGATATAAATCATAAGATGACAGTATTTAAATAAATAATTAATAGGTACTAAAGCAATTTTTTATTTTGCAGTAAATACAATTTTAACAAACATTTCTACAAAAACATATGTAGCGCAAATGGATGCTCACGTTTTGAAATCTGAACTGTCAAATTTGAGGTTATCAATAATTATTAATTTTTACCAAACATTTTTATAAAAACACCGGTTGTAGAAAAAATCCTGTGTGTAATTCGAGCGCAAAGCGACATTGCCGCTCTCGCGAGATAACCGCTTAGAACGACAATATATCACTTTGCGCTCTTAATACACAAATAGCTATTAACGCTTCAAGGTTACACAGCAAATTTGATGTGTATCGTTGAGACGTTATATGCAAAAATATTCGAGGGTGAATTACCAAATGCGTCGGCAAAACATTTGGCAGAAGCTACCAGCATGTTACGAATATTATTAATACTTTTCAGTTCAAATTGTTTATATTTTGAAACGATATAAAATTATTTTTACTATCAAATTATTCACAAAAATCAAAAAATCATTTCACTGGCACCTCCACTATTATAACATCTACCATCAGTGGTTATACGTCAAAAATATAGACGTAGACGTAGTTTTGGATAAGTTCAAAAGTATGAAAACAATATGGTTCTGCTGTAAGTTTTGATGAGCTTTTTTTCATACCCAGTTGTGTTCATTATTTTGTAGTGTTTTTTGTTTTGTATATTTCTGTACTGCAAGATTTTACACCAGTTGTTTTATTATGTTTGATTACTTCAAAATTAATAAATAACAAATTTAAAATAATGTTTCATCAGCTTATACGAGTACTGTCATTACGATTTGCGCCTCCAAGAATATTGTGCCCCCCTCCGCTTCGAAAAGCTCGGCACGCCACTGCTCTGCCAAACATAATTCTTAAAAAAAGGAGCTGCTATCTATTAAAATAGCAGCCATTTAATAAAGTAGTAGCAGCAGAAGTAGTTGCTATACAAAAATAACGGGTTCGACACATTATATATTGTAGGGGCCTAACCTCTAGCGCGATGTATTAAAACTAAAGAATAAAAAATAAGGACTGTGATATTCTAACAAAAATTATAGTGCGTATCATCATAATCTTTGACTCTAATAGTATAAAATTATGGTGGATGCTAGAGGGTTATAAAAATATGCTAGCAGATGAAAAAATCCCACACAGTCGAGGAAGCTCTCTCCATGTATATAAGACATAAAACATCATTGTCTGTCAAGGTGGGGTTTCACCGACTTTAGGCCGCCGGTTTTGCAGAAAAAATTTTGAAGAAATATATGGGTCAAAGCCGCTGGCGGGCGGCAAGCCTGCAGTTGCCGCCGGCTAGGCCCAGTTTGGTGAAGCCCAGCCTTCATATTTTCGTAATGCCTCAACAAGTTCAACATTAAGGCGTAACTTCACCAAACTGCCCTAGCACGTACCGCCGGCATAAGTCGCCGACATTTGCCGTAACATCTTTTGAATCGAAGTGCCAACAAACGCCTATTTCTATTAGCGACAAACTGTCGGTATATATCAAAATGTTTGCCGGCAGCGGATTGCACGTGGAATTTGTGTAAAGTAGACCAGTATTATTGTTTTGCCGCTTACAGTGAAAGTAGTGAACTCATTCATATATCTTGGAAAGTCGAAACGAAGAACACATGGGGTAGACTGAAACATTTTTTCCCTTTTATAAAGTAAAAAAATTATGGGACTCTAAAAATGAGAAGTACGAGAATAGAAATAAAAAAAATTACTCTCCAGTTAATATTTCAAAAAAAGTTAGGAATCAAAAAAGGCGGAAGTGGAAAGAAAACTGAAACTGATCCGTCGAAGATACTTTGGTGTGGTGTATTCCAGGAGGATATGCGGCCTTTGCCGCTGCAAGCTGTCAGATTTACGCGACGGCTTACGTGGGCGGTACCGCGTGGCACGCCCGGCAGGAGCGGCAGAGCCGGCAACATCAAACCGTGGAATACAATTCATGTGTCCTACGTGCGCGTTATCAAGCGGCGCTGGTAGAGCTGCCGGTTTTCGAGCGGCGCACGCGGGCAAATAATTTGATATTCGCCGCTAGTGCCGCCCGTATCGAGCGCAGTCTGGCTTGTAAACTCCGAATGTTTGGGTTATTCCACACGCTCTTAATTATTTTAGCAATATGACAAGTACCTTTAACGAACTGTTAATCAGTCAAGTGCAAAATTGCCATATGCTTTGGGACATGAGGCATAACAACTATCACAATCGGCTACTAGTGAACAGAGAATGGCTTTCCCCCCAGTAAAACATTCCTTCTTCTTGATCTGGACATGTCACCATTCACGAATCGCACGGTAAACTGTGCCGGACTTCAAGTACACGTTAAGACACTACTACCGCCTCTGCCACTCCTACCTCCTCAGACGCGTTGGCCGCTTCTGCCGGGAGTGCCGCGCGGCGGCGCTCACATAAGCCGTTGCGTTATTGCCAGCGTGCGGGCAGCCAGCTAGGCCGCTGGCATATGCCAGTTTGGTGAAGTCCCGTCTTTAGAACACAGAGTAGATAAGGCTTTATGTACTCTATGTTTAGAATCCTGGATCCTTGTTACCCTGGAGCTATTTTAAAACAGCAAGTTACAAAACAGCACGGTGGATCCCTTTGTTAAACACTTTATTCCATTCAATTTGTATTAGTCGGGCAGACTGGCAAATTATATTCGAAAACAATTTTTGCATTTTAACCTTTTTAGAGGTCAATATATTTTAAAAACTAAAAACATGTCTTTACTTATGTATACTCCTCTCAAGTTTAGTAGTTGATTTTCTCAAATTTTTGAATAAATACATTTATTCAAACGTCAAATTCCTGAATAAATTGATATAATCAAAACAAAAATTTTTTGTGTATAATATATACTATTTTTATAATGGAGGCAGTCTTGCTATGCTGGGCAGTAGGAATTCTAAACAAAATCATTCGACTTCTTTAAGTGCTTGGTTATTTTTGAAGTTATTAAAAAAGAGGAAAGACCTTCAGTAACTAATTTTGTTCGCAGAATCCAAATTTTGATAAAAAAAAAATGCGGACCACGTTTAAGAAATTGTGACAAAACAACGTTTGAACGTGTGTTTAGGTATAAAAGGTTCTTTGCCTTACTCGGTATGTGATCATCAATACATGCTATTGTGATTGGGGTGGCCTATGATTTAAGATATATTATTGGGTTTTTGACAGTCTGCGGATTGCTCCGAAAATTACGTCGTTTTTTTGTAACTTTTTGGGTTTTTTTTTAGTACGTTTTTACATCGTTCTTTTTCACCTTAAAAAGTAAGATGGAAACGCCGTGTGTTTCCTGTTCACCCAACGCCTCTGGCCAGGACAGTGCTTCAGAGTTTTACATATTTTAGAACCTTTGGAGGTTAAAGCATAGCAGCCTAAAATAATTTTTAGTCTCTTGCCTTGCTCTAGATAAGTTTAATGTGTAATATTTTCTTTTGAAAGTAGTTTAACGAGCATTTCTATTACCCGATATATATGCCAGCCATCATAGGTACCTTCCGGCCATTTCTGGACATAACACTCAGTATATTTTAAAATAATTTGATTTTCGAAATCAGAAATATGAGGAAAATGGAATTATTTTAAAATATACAGTTTTTTAGTTAAAAAACAAAGTATTTTGTCGTATTTCTTAAACGCGATACCCACTTGTTTTTTGATTTAAAATTTGGATTCTGTGAAAAAAAAAATAGTTACAACTTCAAAAATAACCCAGTTATGTCAAAAAGAATATTTTCGTTTGTTGACCCTGTACGCGCCCCCACCGGACGTCTATTCTTTTGCAAACGCAGATATCGCTGCTCCTATAAAATGAAACGAACCGCATTTGTTTATCTTACTTTATTATATCTAAATATATTTTACTTTCCACCAGCCTATTCCTATTACTCGAAACGGGTGTGCTGCTGCTAGTCTGTAACAATGAAAATCCTGCCCTCTTGTCCGTGACCGAGTTCTGCCGAAGTTGTCTGTTACGATATGGCAAATTATAGTAAGCACGTGGACATTTTAGTTGTGGCAACGGCAACCGACTGTGAGTTGGTAGTATTTTCTTAGTATCCTTTCGGCGTTTTAAATGGTAACGTGAGCCTGTTCCTTCCCATTCGCCAAATAGCGTGCCTAATCGTTTCCTTCCCTTCCTGATCCGACAAATACAAATTTCCAACTTCTCCAATCCGATCCTGTTTTCATAAAAAATATGGCCAGTTTGTAGTTTTAAGTTAAGGCACTGGATTAATTGTGATGATAAATAATACTATGAACTTTTATGTAATTGTGTGCCAGGTTCTGGAAAATTTCAAATAAAATTAATGTGCCTAGTAGCCAGTTATTTTGTCATGGATTGCTGGATGCAGGATATGGTATGTATGTCTTTATTTATATCAACGTATTTGTTTTTGCGATGTCTGTAAGCTTTGGGAAAATAATTCTGGGACCAAACCCACAGGAGTTAGTCCTGGAAAACATTATTTTAACTTGAAAATTATGAAAAGCGTATAATTCCTTTTTACGAAATTACACAGTCCAGTAAAATTGTGACGATTTTGTAAATGTTTTTCGGACTACAGAATGTATGTATATGAATTAGCAAAATGGACAAGGAGTGTACTTAATTAGTTATCGTTTGCGAGTGAGATCTTTGGTGATTTAAAAAAATTTTTTAGCACTTCCAATTTTATGACTACAATTGCAACAATTCGTGTGTTTTTTTTGTATCATACTCTAAATGTTTTAGAGAACCATGTACCTTTCAAAGAATCTTAAAGGTCTCCAACCAAAGTTATTCCAAAGAAATAACTACGGGGCATTTTTATAAATCGTAGGGATTTCTGACATAAAAAGGGGCGTGTCATAAAAAATATTTTAGATCGGTATCCGATATACTTTTTCTACATTGCTATACTCTGTTTCTTAGTGTGTGTGTGTGTGTGTGTGTGTGTGTGTGTGTGTGTGTGTGTGTGTGTGTGTGTGTGTGTGTGTGTGTGTGTGTGTGTGTGTGTGTGAGAGAGAGAGGGTAACAAATAGACATAAGGAAATCTTATGACATGCCAGAGACGGAGTTAACCCTCCTTATATTCGGTGTTACGTTCGATATAATATCAATAAAAAGAAACTGTAATTTCTGACAGTGACCTTCCCTTACACACTTTAAGCATTTTCATGTCAAATCGGCACCTATGTGGAGTCGTCCACTGCTGCGAAAAATAAAGTGAAAGATTACCAGCTCGGTGGAGTAGTTGGCTAGAGCACACGATGGCAAGTTTGACAAGATAATCTCTCCATCGTCCTGCGGGTTCGAATCCCGCCACCGGCTCTGGCAATGTTGGTGGAAATGGTTGTGTGTTGTGTGTCCGCGTTTTACCATAAGTGTAATTCTCGCCCATGCAGTTCGGCCTAGGAATCGAGGGTTGTCTAATTTCTGTGGTTTATGTAGGTTTATGTTTGTAACAATTTTTGCGTCTTAACCTTGTCATCCTTTACATTTGGAATAAAAAGAATGGAAGTAAATGAAACTTTTTCACACAGATTTACGGAACAATAATCTGATTCTGTACGTGTTAGAAATATGTTAATTTTAATAATAAAGAAAAAGTAAAACACACAGTTATTGTTTCATCTGAACGACATATGAGTAATACTGGATGCATTAGAGTGGGGCCAGATGCGTGTTTATAAACAGCAAGTGGGCAAGCGTTTCCCATTTGTCGGATTCGCTAGGAGCTGTGACTTTCCCGTGCCTACGATTTCAATTTGACAAATTATTTAGTTATGATGTACGTATAGGAAGCAAGTATAGACAGTTTTGTTTACGATATAGACGAGATTTTCTGTTTAGTGTTTCTATTTATGATATATAATAATAATAATAATATAGCCGATGACATTCGCGTTTCTAAGGTCAACCGGGCTGAAGTCGGAGACCGAGGGATTTATTATGGCCAGCCAAGATGGTGTTATCAACACTTTGGTCTACCGCAACCGCGTGTGGCGTATAGAGATTCCTAACATCAACTGCAGGACCTGCCGCCAGGCGCCGGATTCGTTCATGCACATACTATCTGCATGTCCCGTATACGCGATATCAGGCTACATCCACCGACATAACGCGGCGTTACGAGTGCTATACTACCATCTAACGCACTCGTACGGGATAGAACAGACACCAGTGCTGCCTTACGTCCCCGGAGATACTGAGTCCGTTGTCGAAAACGAGCAATGCCGGATTGACTAGAACTATTCGTTCCCGACGGTCAGGCCAATCCAAGGCCAACTCAAGGTGATGTATGTCATCGAGTTTTCGGCACCTGCGGAGAAAAACATTACCTTGGAGGAAGAGGAGAAACGGACCAAATACCGCGATCTCCGGTACGAGCTCCAAGTGCCCGTATCCAGGCTACTCGGTCAAAATGGTCGTCCTAATAATCGGTGTACTCGGAGGGATAAAGCCTACGCTGCTTTCGGAATTGAAGACCATACCGACCTGCCAAAACTCAGCTGAGTGGCTGGCAGGCCAAATGCAGAAGGCGATCATTCTGGGTTTTCTTCGTCTGCTTAGGACACACGATTCTGATATCTGTAGTCACTAACCCTGCGGGATGTGGGGATTGGTTGTAGATAATGTGCCGGCGCGATTCCCGTGAGGCGTCGGAGACCACGGGAGGACTGTCCGGCATCGGATATTCCGGAAAAAAAAATAGCCGATATTTTCTGTCAGATGTAATGTCTTTGTAGACTACAAGATGAAGAGGAAGTCGGCGTCTTTAGAAACAGTACGAAGTACACCAAAAATTAATTAGCGGAAACCAACAAAGACAATTTAGCGTCGACTTACTAAAGTTTGTGATGGATCTGGAAGCAATTAGACAATCCGGTGTTCAGGGAATTTATAGGGAAATGTGTAGGGGGGACAATATGCAACTACCTAGTCCCACTACACTAAAAAAAGACTATATGCCACATGTTATTGGCAATGTTCGCTCTGAACTCGAGGTAGCTTAGCGTGGATGAGACAATCAACGCAGCGGGATCGAACTTGTCAACATATTGGTGGCATTTGATAGGAGCCAAGCCAAGGAGGAACTGCATATCACAAGAGGCTATTTGCTAGCGTCAAAAGTATTAGAACAGGTAAATGCAGCCAGTATGTCCACTCTTAAACGTGACAGTTTAAAACTATTGTGGGAGGACGGTTATGAACAAAATATAAACAAATTTTTAATATTTATTACGGACACCACAGCGTATCTGAAACTGACTGGCCGCATGTTACAAGACATATATACAGATCGAGCCAACCCGCTATATACAAGACTAACGATATGCACAGTTTACAGTCTCCCGTCTGTTAAGCGCGAGTGCCAGAAGGGTGCTTTTACAGCAGGTTAGGATATTGCCTTTCTCAAGAAGGAGGTTTTTTTGAGCATAAAAAAAAATTATAATGCCTACTTTTCGTAAAGTATAATAATTTATTAAAACTGTTTTGAATGCAGAAAATAACTAAAATATTTTAAAATAGCTGCGCTATCTAGCACCGAGAGGCGGTACTGCATAATTATTAGAAACAGTGATCTAATCGGACGAATTTAAAATGAATTTTTAAGCGGTACAATAATTTACTTTGTGTTAACTACCAATACAATGCTGTCAAGCAACTTGGAAAAACCTTTTACTGTCAATTTTTCTTCCTACTTTTTTCTATCAAACTTTTTTTGTTCGGACTTCGTATTCAGACGGGCAACTGTAAACTGCGCATACGCTAGTCGTGTATCTAGTGGGTTGGCTCGATCTGTATAGTTGTCTACGTGTAAATTACCTGACACACGCCTTAATCTCAGTCGCGGAAACAGTTAGGGAGTATTATCCCAAAGAATTTTAAATGTAAAAAAAAACTCCGACTGCGTATGATTGTTTTGTGAAATGCATCCACGCATACAACTGCCTCCAGAACCAATTATGACACGCTGGGATACCTGGATTGATGTCGCGAATTATTACTTTAGCAATTGGGAGAATGTGAAACAGGTCCCCCAACAGTTGGATTCTAATCACGCAGTGGCAACCGCCATATCCAATGTTCTATGGAAATCCACAACTTCTTTTCGCGAATTCCCCTGGCCATGCGTCAGCTGGAACGTAATATTCAAACTGATAAAAAGCAAAAGTCGATTTTTTTTTCCAAGAATAAATGTTTCTTTGTTGGTTTTGTCAAGTCACCGAAGTAACTCCCAGAAAATCCTAGGATCTTGTGTTGAGTAAAGAGAGACGAGGCCCTACAGTTTATTGCGCAATCCGAACCACATCTAGGGCATCGACAGTTCTCTCCTAAAATGCATTGTTATATCTTATAATAATTAAACACGTAATTAAAAATGCCACTCATCGTTCACCGGTACTAGGTACGATCTTGTTACATATACATATACTACTTGACAAATATTACAAGGCACAGATATGCGCGAGGCACCAATTATTGCACCACAATACACAAAACACCGAATACAACAATTTTCTGAAAGTTAGCTTTTGCAAGAGTGTATCGATGTAAACACTAAAGCAAACGTTGTGCGTATGACGGTCCACACTCTAAACAACTCTGGCCCTATGCACATCTTTATCTTACTGCCAAGATATTCTTTATCTTACTACCAAGATATAAAAGGTGTTTCAATAAGAGCGCAAGATTTGAATTGCGCGCCAGTTTAGTTGTCGTGATGTCAAAAGATTATGACATGCCAGGTCGATAGGAGACAGATGGAAGTTATTAAACATGGATCATTACATGATAGAATAACGCATCCTCGTTAAACATTATTATCAAAATGGTGAATGTTTGATTACCACGATTCGTAAAGTGCATCTAATTTTCGGTCGAAATAATGTTCCTCATTCATTTACTGTAAAAAGATTAATCGAAAAATTCGAAAGTACTGGTTCGGTTAGTAATGTGAAACACACGACACGAGCTCGTAGAGGTCGTTCAAAACAAAACATCAGGGCAGTTCGCGAGAGCGTGGCCGAGAGTTCAGGGACGTCGATTCGTCTTCAGCGTATTCTCACTAAAGATTTGCATCTCCATGCCTACAAAGCCCAATTAACTCAACAACTTCTGCCAACAAACCATGCACAGCGAAGAGAGTTCACCAATTGGATTCTTGAACAACGAGAAGTAAATGCCGATTTTGCGGACAAAATCATTTTCAGTGATGAGGCCCATTTTCACCTCGATGGCTTCGTTAATAGTCAAAACTGCCGCATTTGATCAGAAAATCCACAAATGATTCATGAGAAAGCAATGCATCCAAAACGTGTCACTGTTTGGTGTGAATTGTGGTCTGGAGGAATCATTGGGCAGTTTTTCTTCGAACACGAGGCAAGTAATGCAATAACGGTGATTGGCGAACGCTATCGTGCTATGATAACCCAGTTTTTTGTGCCTCAATTGGAAGATATTGCTCTTGACGACATATGGTTTCAGCAGGACTGCTGAACATGCCCAAGTCCTGGGTATATCCGATAGAAGTTTCACCGTTACAAAATTGTAACTGTGCAAAAACTAAGTAATTGGGACAAACTAAGTCGAATAGAGTTCTGCGTAAGATTCCAAGAATTACGACAACAGCATCCAGATATTGAACACCGTCTATTTATGTCCGATGAAGCTCATTTTTATTTGGACGGATTTGTTAACAAACAAAATTGTCGACACTGGGCCACAGAAAATCCACTTGAACTCCATCAACGACCTCTACATTCCCAAAGGGTTACTGTTTGGTGTGCTTTATCTTCAACGAGAGTAATTGGGCCATATTTTTTTGAGGAAGACGAACGTGCAGTGAATTACCTCTAGGAGACATGCAGATATGATAAGAACATTTTTTGAGCCCCTGAATTTCATGATGACGAACGCCAGTATTGGTTTCAACAGGACGGTGCTACCAGTCATACCGCAAATGTAAGTTTAACTGCCTGTAGAGAACTTTTTCCTACACGTCTAATCTCACGCCGTGGTGACATAAACTGGCCCGCCAGATCACCCGATTTGACTACACCCGATTATTTTTTGTGGGATTTTCTCAAAGGTCGGGTATTTCGACGAAGCCACGAAACATTGACCAATTAAAAGAAGCGATTCGCAACGAAATTCATGGAATTCCTGGCGCGGTGTTACGAGTTGTGATGAATAATTTTGTTCATCGGTTAGAAGAGTGTATGGAGATGGAAGGGGGCCATTTAACCCACACAATTTTTTCTTAAAAATAACTTCTTTTCTTCTTTTTCGTTGTAAAATTATTTGTTAAATGTTGTTACCTTTGCAAATAAAATATTTATTTCCAGTTTAAATTATAAAGTGAATTCTGCCGATCCAATATTTTGACAACTGTCAAAGAAACTCCAAAGCATGCTTTATTTAATGGATAGAAACGTCTTACGTTTAAAAAATGTATATTGATTTTAGAGCAATTTTAAATTGTAGTATGTTATAAACGATTAAATTTATTGTAAAAAAAATCACTAACCTAATATTAATCTCCCAACTTTGACCTTTATTTTAGCTGTTTTTCATATATTTAACTAAATTCATTTTAAATATTTGCAATACTTTTATGTTTTATTACTGTTGTTTTGTAGTCAGTTTGCATATAATAATCTCAACAGTTAATTTTTAATTGTACTATTGTTTCTGATTGTGATTACTTTGTTACTGGAATTAATTATTTTCAATCTTAGACGTCTTATCATCTTTACGTCATTTATAATTCTAAAACCTACCTTAACCCACACCCACAAAACTGTAATGTAAAAGGCATTTATTTTTATATCGAATAAAATATATTTACTCAAATACCCGTTTTTATATTCTCGGATTGAGCAGCTTTACATTTTGGTACAATTTTCCATTAAGTTTTTTTTTATCACATGTGCCTTGGAAATTTGTATGTCAATTTACAGAACAATAGGTCGCGTGCACGTGACGTCATAGTTTCTAGACTGAAAGAAAACAAAACTATATTCATGTTTTATGCTGATGGATTTGCATTTTTCAACAAAACTGTTATTTTTCATAATATCCTGATACTGAGACTGATAATTGATAGTTTATTCTTAGCTTTGCAACAAGCTCTTCTTGCAGGAAATTCCTTACAAAGAACTTCCTTTGCCCAACCACGAACGAATTGGTTTGGTTTTTAAAAACTTTTGAATGCCCCTTAACCTACGATTACAGTGCAAGCGACATCGCGCGAACTATCCCTCGCGCGTATACGCGTGTGTTAAAATTTTAAGGACATGGATGTTGAAGAGGAATTTTATTTAACTGAAAACTCGTTATTCAAACTGTTTGCATTTGAACAAAGAAAGAAGCAATGCTGAGTTAACGAAATATTCATAAATCGCCATTACATTTTCAGGTTTTTGAGGAATTAATTTGGTCCCACAATACCCTTCTGTCAAACACCAAAAAAAATAAGTTTTTCACTATCAATATTTAAATATTTATAACATATAGCGAAAACAGATACCTATGGAACAGGAAATTAAGCCGTTCGCGCCAAAAAAACAAGCCTGTTTAAACTTCCAGCGATAACCAGCGATTCGCTTATACTATAACCGCCTGTTCTAGTAATATGTTTTTGGCACCTATCGTGACCAATGATGTAGTTAATATGATTAAATCCATATCTCAAAAAAACTGCAGGTTTTGATGGTATACCTTGTTCGCTGCTTGTACATATCAGTGAATATATTGCCGATCCACTGTGTAAATTAATTAATCTTTCTTTTATTGAAGGCACTTTTCCTTCCAGCTTAAAAAAAGCAATATTGGTACCTATACATAAAAAAAACGATAAGGAACTAATATCTAACTACAGAGCAATATCCCTACTCTCTGTATTTTCGAAACTTTTCGAACTAGCGTATGCCTGTCAACTTAAAGCCTATTTAAATAAAAATAATATAATATCTTCTAGTCAATATGGGTTTAGGGAGGGATACTCTACGCAAGATGCAGTAAATTCGCTCTGTACTTTTTTTACTCGAAAATATTGACAAGAAGAAAAAGTGCGAATGTTTGTTTTTTGATATGTCCAGAGCATTTGACACAGTGAACCACGGAATGCTGCTCAGCAAATTGCATGCCTATGGTATAAGAGGGGTACCTAATTCGTGGATTAAATCTTATTTGAGTAATCGTACTCAGAGAGTAATATTAAAAGTTGATGGCAAATCACATCAATCTGATGATAAATTAGTTCCAACTGGTGTTCCTCAGGGCAGTACCCTAGGCCCCATTCTTTTCCTGATTTTCATCAATGACCTTTGCAACTATTTGAAAGTGTCGAATGAGTTTCACGTTATTCAATTTGCTGATGATGTGGCAGTTGCATCTGTGGCAAATAATGTTCCAGATCTATCGCGCAACGCAAACATTTGTACCTCAATAATGGACAGATATTGTAATAATTTTGGTTTGAAACTTAACGGGTCGAAAACTCAAATGTTAATGTTTACCCATATTACTCCTGATTTTAGTTTATTATCTAAAATTGATCATTTATCTATAAAAAAATAGTGACTCAGTCAAATTGTTAGGTATATTAGTGGATTATAACTTAAATTGGTTTGATCATATTGACTATTTAATAAAAAAATTTCTATTAGTTGCTATGTTTTACGGCAGCTTCGCTCTTATGTTAATTTTGATGTACTTAAATTATATTACTTTGGACATGTGCAATCAGTATTAAATTATGGCATTTTATGCTGGGGCAATTCTAGTAGAATGAATGATTTGTTCATAATGCAAAAAAAAATCATCAGAACCATGATGTTCAAGCATTGTACCTATTCCTGTAGGGACCTGTTTCCCTCTCTCAATATACTCACGCTACAGTCTTTATACATCTTATCGTGTTGTCTGTTTGTTAAATCTAATATTAACAAGTTCACTTTGTTTACAGATCGTAACATAAATTACAGTCTAAGAGATACCAATAACATTCTGTTACCAAAACATAAATTGTCTGTTGTTGCTAATGGTGTAACTATCATGCCCATTAAAATATTCAATCATCTACCCAACTACTTGAAAGAAATATCTTGTTTAAAGTTATTTAAATCAAAATTAAAAAAATTGTTGGTACACCATTCCTTCTACACTTCAGAAGAATTTTTTAGTGCCACCCTGTAACACTGGCATCGACAATTATTTACTTTTTATTTTTCACACAACCATAATATGCTTTTACACTTTTATACTTTGTAGTTTGTTTTTATATGACCACAGTTTGTTCTTATACTGCATGTGTTTGTTCATATACATATTTTTTGTTTATATACAGGGTGTCCCAGCCTCGCGTCGGCCAAATGTCCTGGCTCTCTTATAAGAGATATCGAAAAATTTAAAAATCGGGGTGATAGAGGTCGCAAAGGTACATAGTCTAAAAAATATTTTGAAATATACAGGGTTATCCATTTAGGCGTGACGACATAAACTTATGTTTTTTTAAATGGAACACTAGGTATATTATTACATATTTGAATTGTCCTTTTAAAGAAGACTCAAACGATATGCCACTTGATGGGTCTGCGATGGGTCGGTACCATGATATGGGTGAGTTTGTACCAAAAACATGCCAACTTTGTGAGCTCACTGTGACGTAATGGAAGAACAATTTGAGATCTAGATTGTGTCAAAAATTGTCAAACACCCTGTAGTTTACGCTACTGTTATCGGATCTAACGAAATCGGTCATTTTATACCGGGTGAGTCAGGAAGCGCCAAAACTATTATTTCTCATTTTTTTCAAATAGAACGCCCTGTATATTATGACACCAAAGGAAAGTCCTTTGAAAGAGCTTTCCACTGATATAAAGTTTCAAGGGTCTATCTATCATGGTTGCCAAGAATTTGATGGCAAAGTGGCACAATTCGAGGTTTATTAAAAAATTACGCTCAATTTTCAATTGTTTTGTGAATTTTCGCTGAAACGGCTCTTTTCAGTAAGACAATTTCGAAAATAATGATATCAACTTATCTGCACCATGATAGTTCTCTGCAGACAAAAAAAAAATCAAGAAAAAGAGGAAACGAAAACTTTATTTGGAAAGAAACTGGGTGGAAGCACTGGAAATTAAACTAAATGTTCAAAAATGTTCCCATTGTCCCTGACACACAGCCGTAAACGATTTTCAGTTGTTCTTCGAACATCGGCTAGTGTAGCTATTGAAACATTGCGAAATGTTGCAGCGATTCTTTCCTGCATATCCTCTCTGGTTGTGGGCGTCACCCTGTAGACCTCCTGCTTCACATAACCCCATAGAAAAAAATCCAAAGGAGCCGTGCCGGCCATCTTATGGGTCCTCCACGACCAATCCATTGTTCCCCTCTCCAATTAGTTAAAAAATCTTTTACTATTCGATGGTTATGTGGGGGCGCACCGTCGTGCTGGAACCACATGTTCTCTCTGACGTCTTCATCTACATCTTGAAGCAGCCCCTCTAAATTCAAACGCAAGAAATTGTGATATCTTCGGCCATTTAATGCCCCATCCTCAAAAAACCACGGTCCAATGACATGGTTGTCTATTATACCCCCCATACATTAATTGACCATCGATTTTGGTGATCCACTTGCCTGACCCAGTGCGGGTTTTCAGTCGCATAATAATGCATGTTATAGCGATTTACTGTCCCATTACTGCGAAAGGTAGCTTCATCGGTAAATAAAACCTTTGATAAAAATTGGGCATCTTCGTTAATTTTATTGAGCATTATATTGCAGAAATTAATACGATTTTGAAAATCTTCCCCATAAAGGTCTTGGTGTAATTGAATGTGATGGGGGTGATATTTGTATTTATTGATGATACGATTTACAGAAGTTTTACTTACATCGGTTTGTTGTTCAATTTCACGACAACTTATGTGAAGATTCTCTTGCACATGAAGCAAAACTGTCAATTCGTGTTCTTCATTATTTACAACCATGTTCCTCAATTTTCTTTTGGTATAACACACATTACCAGTGTCCTCAAATCTTTCTTCCAAGTTTTTAAATGAGTTGGGATCAGGAGTTCGTCTCTCGGGGTATTTCATACCATAAATCCTTGATGCCAATAAGCAATTCCTATCAGCTTGTCCCAAACAATATATCATATCAGTTAACTCTTGTTGGGTGAATTTCATTGTTACTCGTTCGTTTATATTAAGAAAAATATCAACACTCAAAATTTTACAACAATAAATTAAACTATTGACAAGACTGGTACTTTTATGACAGGTACCTACTTGATTTTTTTTGAATTTATTTCGATAAATTGAAAGTCTCTACAATTTTTTTTTATTTATTTTTTCGATGATAGTAAGTAGAACAACAGCTTCCCAAACTTAACAAATATTTTACTATCTTTCATTGAATTGAAAATAAAAGTATTTTTTAGAAGAATGAATTACACCATTTTAAAGCTGAGAAAAAAATACTACGAAAAGCTACGTTTTATTAAGCACCGTACTAAAATAATAAATCATTTCGCGACAAATTTACGTCGGGCTAGAAAAGACTTGTCATGACATGAATTTATACACGCATTTCAGAAAAAAAAAATTAAATTTATCAGGCGTTGACTATTTTATACTTAAGTATTTTTCTGCACTGAAGTACGGTATTTTTCTCCGAGTATAAGAATAATTATTTTTGAAATTTTCTTACTAAAAAGCGCCGATTTCAGCGAAAATTCACAAAACAATTGAAAATTGAGCGTAATTTTTTAATAAACCTCGAATTGTGCCACTTTGCCATCAAATTCTTGGCACCCATGATAGATAGACCCTTGAACCTTTATATCAGTGGAAAGCTCTTTCAAAGGGTTTTCCTTTGGTGTCATAATATACAGGGCGTTCCATTTGAAAAAAATGAGAAAAAGTAGTTTTGGCGTTTCCTGACTCACCCGGTATAAAATGACCGATTTCGTTAGATCCGATAACAGTAGCGTAAACTACAGGGTGTTTGACAATTTTTGACACAATCTAGATCTCAAAATGTTCTTCCACTACGTCACAGTGAGCTCATAAAATTGGCATGTTTTTGGTACAAACTCACCCATATGATGGTACCGATCCATCGCAGACCCATCAAGTGGCATATCGTTTGAGTCGTCTTTAAAAGGACAATTCAAATATGTAATAATATACCTAGTGTTCCATTTAAAAAAATATAAGTTTATGTCGTCACGCCTAAATGGATCGCCCTGTATATTTCAAAATATTTTTAGACTATGTACCTTTGCGCCCTCTATCACCCCGTTTTTGAAATTTTTCGATATCTCTTATAAGAGAGCCAGGACATTTGGCCGACGCGAGGCTGGGACACCCTGTATATATGTATATATACTTTTTTCCTTTTTTTTATTTATGTACATATTTTATATTATTCGTTATACACATTTTATACTTTGTAATTGTTGTTTTTTAGATTTTTTACTGACTTAGGTTATCAATAACTTTTTTTTTCTGATAACTTCTTATTAATTTTTGACGTTTTTCTATACATGTAATGCATGTCTACTGAAAAATAAAGAGATTATTTATTTATTTATTTATTTATTTATACTATAATTTCGTCGATCAAGTTGGCATCATCAGGATAATGAATAAAACTCATCTTCAGAGGGTGCGAACTTGGTTGGCGGCGCGTCGAGCATAGTACTCAGCGTTTTGTTGTTTGTAGAAACTGATTGCTGGTGTCGTCAACCCACTTGATTTAAAATTTTAATAAAGAAAATGGGTTTTTTTCATAAATGGCTAGCGATAAATACTTTTTTTTTTTAATTTTCATTTCTTATCAAAATATACGACTTTATCAAATTTATCCCTCAATCTCTAAGAGGTGGTAGAGGTTATCCATTTTCCCAGTCCTTAAGGTTTGAACTTGGGACGATCTGTACAGTCATAATCATAATACCCGAATATATCAAACACATGTTTCACCAGAATCGCATAGACTTGGCGTCAGCACATAGAAACAGATTATTTTAAAACTTACAACGCATCCTGCATTCTCCTTTGTGTTGAATGCATATTTATACAGAAATCAGTGGAATTAGTACGCGTGAATGCAATTATGTGCAGTATTATGTAATTATTATGTATGTGTTGAGGCATTCAGTCTAAACTAAATTAACAACCAAGTGCGTTCTCCGATCGTTGAGTTTTCTGAAACGTGAATATTTAGAGTAAGAGTATTACACAGAAAAATTTATGTATAATTTTATCCCAATTGTAAAACATTACGCTCCAAATTGATCTTAAAAAAGTCACAGGAATAATTTGTGCAAATAAATAAGATATTTTTGGAGTAATTTATCTTGTTAGGCCAGGCGACAGGTCGAAAAAAAAAGCCTCAATAAGGAAATAATTAGTGGAAAGCTGGAAATTGCTTTAATCGCTTTAATTGGACCCAGATATTACTCTCCCAAGTTTTCCCCCTCGAGCGAAGTCGGCGTTGGCGCTTCTGGCCCTAAGAAGGTACCATTTTTCGGTTTTTTGCAAATATCTCCTAAACCATCAACTTTATCAACAAAATACCTATTATAAAAAATAATCTAGAGTAAATTTGCTACTAAAATGTTCTTTACCGTTTGTCTATAAAGTGAACCGTTACGATGCTACGACCATTCAAATTGGAACCCTTTTTGATTCTTGCGGAAAAGTTATCGAAATCATATGCCATATCGAAGTTTCTACATGTTATAAATATTTGTCAGCATTCCAGGTGCACAAGTTGTTAACTTGTTACAAGTATAATGCCTGAGGAATTATATTGCTTTGAGGATGCTGTATAGTGGAGATTTCGAACAGCCTGGCTTCATCATACGAAGCACAATATCCTAGGCCCGAAAGAATATTGAGAAGTGCTTTAGAACCATACTTTCGTGACAGAACAGCCGCAAGACCTATTTGCACGGAAGACAGAAATGATCTCGGCCTGACTGGCGCTACAACAGCGTGTGCAATTGATGTGCACTTCTTCTTCCATGTGTTTTCCGCTGCGCGTTTCTTTTTTAGAATGATTTCTTCCAGGAAATAATTTAAAGATTGGGAAACATCACTTGCAGCATCGTCAAAAATGAATCGGATGGGGGATAGGTTTCTGTATCATAGATCGTGGATCTTATATCTTCCCTTATTATGTCTGCTGCGGCTTTTACAATTCTTAGACGCTCCTCCTGATCATCGATCTTTCGACCATTGTCCATTGTCGAAATTGGTACCATTGTACCGATTTTCCGTGAGTATTTTGTAGCCTGTGTCGCGAAAACAAATCACCGATTCATTGTTTTTTTCTTGCTGTGACAATGATATCAGCACCATATTTACCAAGCAACCTGTTTTTTAACGTTTTCTCATTAGGAATATAGCCCTCAAAATCTTCGAATATCTCTTTGAATGTGAATTGACATTCTTCTCGATTTCGTTCCATATAAGAGCAAGCGTACTCGAAAGCAGCAGTGATGTTTTCATCTTCGGGCCGACCAGGTGGCCTTGTCGATGTGGAAGAACTCTTGAAGAATGTTTTCGCGCAAGAGCCGTGATATCGACCCTCTGCAGCGACCAAACCATTTACATGTGCAATTCTCCTAGTAACAGCCTTGGCCCATGCATCGTCACGCTTACCAGCTGTCTCTACCAGTGTGTTTTTGAAATGGAGTGTTTTCACGCGATGAGCAGTATCGCGACTGTCAATGGGTTTTTTAATAACACTTTTTAAAAATTCTTCGGATGCATTTTTGCCACACACATACAATTAACCTTGAAGTCGAACTGTTCACACGATCGCGAGCTTCGGTCCGTTGTTGCCCTTTCCCAAGATTTTATTGCCGCGGCAATATTTTTGTCTTTGATATACGATTTTTGGCACTTAACATGAACCGTAACATTCTGCAATCCTTGTAATTGCACATGTCTATTATCACGTCTTTTCACACTACTTTCACGTAAGGTTGTTAATCCTCTCTCCTTCACTATAATAGTGTCTCCATCTTCTAAACCTTTTTCACAAATAAAACAAACAGTTGGATTACCAGCCGCGGCCATTGCCGCACTTTCTCAAACTACAATCTTGATTGATTATTTTGTCGCGGCAAGCCAGCTGCATCTGCAGGTGTTACTATCCCCACGTACACAATGTTGCCAGCGCCCTCGGAGAGAAATTAATGAAGTCTACTTGTAAAATGTACTGAATCTAAACTGAATGTACTTATAACATGTAAAAACTTTGATATGGCATATGATTTCGATAACTTTTCCGCAAGAATCAAAAAGGGTTCCAATTTGAATGGTCGTAGCATCGTAACGGTTCACTTTAGAGACAAACGGTAAAAAACATTTTTGTAGCAAATTTACTCTAGATTATTTTTTATAATAGGTATTTTGTTGGTAAAGTTGATGGTTTGGGAGATACTTGCAAAAAACCGAAAAATGGTACCTTCTTAGGGCCAGAAGGGCCAACGCCGACCTCGCTCGAGGGGGAAACCTTGGGAGAGTAATATCTGGGTCCAAATAAAGCGATTAAAGCAATTTCCAGGTTTCCACTAATTATTTCCTTATTGAACTACCTGTCGCCTGTCCTATGTATAGTTTAAGCATTAACTTTATTTGAAGTTTCTCTACAAACTTAGAAATCACCTAAATTGAATTCTGCAAATTTGGATTATGCGGTTGCACAAAAATAATTATTTTTACTTTACTTGTGGAACAAATTTCTCAAACAGATTAAGTTAGTTTCTACAATTTGTGTGAAATTTTTAAATAGATTCTGTTTAATTATACTTGCAAAACAAATGTAACATATTCAATGTATTAACAATTTAAACAAACGAGGAAAGAAAATCAATTACAGCATATGTTCGAACACAGATCGTTCAGCTGTGATACAGGCCCTGCATCAAATACAATCCCATCGCTAAAATTAAAATCAAAAAGTTCCTCGTCTGAATAGAAATCTAATGGATTTAGTTCGGGAGATCTTGGCAGCCAATTTGTTAAACCTCCTATCTATATCTAGTTAACCACACAGTCAATTCCCGTCCTTTATGCGAGAGTGCTCCATCATGTTGGCACCAAATCAGACGTAAAACATTGAGTGGTATATCTAAAATATTCCAACTGCATCTAGATACAAATTTTTCCTCTTCGTAATATATCCGAGGTACTTCGTTTTTAATACAATATTTGTGCAGAAGTTACTAATAAAAGACAGTAGTATTTTTTAAACACGTTTAAAAAAGTTACGAATGTTGGTAATATTGCCATTATGGCAATTGCCGATTTCTACATTTTGTGATGCTGATAAGTGATATAGTGACTACATAGTCGGATAGTTATTTCAGTTACGGGACAACTAATAAAATGAGAACAAGTATTGTGAAATGCAATGGGACACGACTTTTTTTAGGAATTAATTAATAACTAAAGCTGGCCGAGGTCACCTGGCCGACAGAGCCGTCATATGACTCATATGTTTACATCATATAATACTTGAATAAGTACAATAAATGGAAATAAATTTTAACAATAATGTTACATTTTATAAAAATTTGTATAAAACTCACCCTTTTAAGCAGATTTATGAAGTAGTTTGGTTGTCGTCATCACAAAGTGGGGAAGATCTATAGTATAATAGCATCAGGTATGTTTCTACAGCTGTCTCCGCCAGCGATGTTGGCTTTGGTGAAAAAATATGTTTATATTTTGAAAATGACCGTTCGACATCTACGGATGTAATACAGGCATAAGTAAAACAATCTGTGAACTCACTTAACGAAGTTGTAGATGCACCATCACAAATTTGTCTTAATTTGCTAAAATCAGGATTTTTCTGTAATACACTCTCGAATTTTTCACTAACGCGATTATTTTTTGCGTCATTTATAGCCTGTAACTGTGTATTTACGTCGTCCACTATTTGCAGCGATTCCACTAACGACAACGAACTATTTTGCAATTTTTCTATTGCGTCGTGTAGTCCTCTATAATTGTAATTAATAGTTTTTAAATCTGTTTCAAGGGAAACGTCTTGAAAGCTTTTCTGGCTTTCCCTAATAGCTGCAGCCTCGTTAGGGTTGAACTGTAGTATCACAGCTTTTATTTGTTGAAAATATTCAGCATAATAAAAAGCCGCTCTCAACCACGTTCCCCAACGTGTAAAAATCGGCTCTGGTGGTTCCGGAATACCAGGTCACAGTGTGTGAAATGCTCGAAGCCGTTTTTGGAGATTTGAGAAATACTTTTTTTTGTATTTGCTATTAATGCATCTACCTCTGGAAAACATTTTCGAATCGTTTCTGCCACAAGATGTAACGCATGCACTTTACACGTAACATGTAAAAACCTACAATTGTCTCTTTGAAGAGAACGGCCTACCACGCGCATTGTCGCGGCACCATCAGTCACAAACATCAATATTTGACTTGTTGAAAGTTCAAATTTTTCTAATGTCTCCAATACCACACGCGTAATTATTTCACCAGTACACGCAGTTAGTCTTTTACTAGCTAGTAAAAGTGGAAATATTGGTTTAAGAGGGTCCAGTACATGTACTATAATATTTAAAATAGAATTTTTTTTACAATCTGTTGTGTCGTCAATACATAACCAGAGCCGTGTATTTTTTAATCCACATTTAATCCTGTTTACAATGTCTTCACGAACAGCTGGAATATATCTACGTAACGATGTACGAATTGGTAAGTTCACCTGGGGATTGTATTTATTCCAAAACTCCCGAAATGGTTGTTTATCCAGTATGTGTAGAGGAATATTACAGGCTATTAACATTAACAATAAATCAAACATAAACTGAGTTGTCAAAGGCATGCCATTTTTTTTTTGATGTTGCACGGTATTGATATGACGACGACAATCTGTTTTGTGCCAGCACATTAAGTCTTGATTGCAAACTTTACAAATTATTTTGCATCCGTCATAGAATAAATCCGGAAATTCACCGATAAATTTATTCACTGTGTCCGCGTACGGTCGTTTTTTACCCTTTGGCGCGTTTCGCATTATGTATAATTTATAGGTACAACCTCACGCATTAACCTTTCAAATAAGACTGCAGCGTAAATCACTTCTAAATCGGCACGTGTGACGCCAGCGCAAGACCGTGGCTGTACTCCAGCCACCTCGGCCAGCTTTATTAATAACCTTCTATTATGTTATTGTACTTTATATTGCTAATTCCTTGCAAAATACAGCACATTTATGTACTCAAGTAATTACTTGAAACGGTGAAAAACAAGAAATTGGATTTTACCATGTTACAAATATAAGCTGTATCGTCATCATTTAAATGTAAAAGATTAGTGTATAATTACTGAAAAAGTCTAAAATAAATTTTTCTTAATTAAACCCATATGAATTACCTAAAACTAAATAACAAACCAGTAAACTAATTGTAGGTTCTGTACGATCGTAAAAGGTCTGTTATAAATTGAAAACACCTATAATATGACGCAGTTCAAATAAATAAACAAGCAGACATACCTGCAAGGCAGAACCCACACCACCTACATATCGCAATTGAGGACACATGTGATCTTGCGGGCCCGACAATCAGCAGTTTGTAATAATTGCATTTGTTAGATTGAGTCTTAGGCGTTTTATTATGTTATTGTGAAAAAAATGTCTCGTCGAATTCCTTCGCAAAATACCGTGCACCGGTGGATACAAAACAACCTGAAACTAAAGTTTAATGGCACAGAACATCACTGCAAATGCTGTAAAAAAGTTTAGAACAAATTATTAATAATATACATAATTGTAATATATTGTCTGTTTTGTATCGTCTATCGGTTTTGCACATGAAATTATTATTGATGTGTTCGCACACGAGCTGATTCTGCCACTGATAATCGCGAAATGACTACCTATTATACGGTCTCTAGCTGATAATATGTTGTGTGGATACAGCATTCGCATTCGACAACAATAGTAGTGTAACATCTACATCAAAGTTGTCTTTGCCAGTAACTTAGATATCGTGGGCTTCAGGTTCTGCCGTAATATGAAAGACACCAAATCATGAGTTAAGAGCTGTTAGTTATTGCCTCTGAATTTTGTCTCCCTAAGTATTATTTTACGATTCGGAAACAAAAAGTAGTCACCGGGTGCTAAATATGGACCATAAGGTGGGTGTTCAATTTCCTCGAAGTCACAATCAGCAACAGCAGCTTTTGCAAGTCTTGACTTGTGCACTGGTGCATTGTAGAGCAGCAAAACAACTCGCTTCCGTTTTCCGCGTCTATTAATTTTAATAGCATCTCTGAGGCGATGTAATAAGCTTGGATAATACTCTCCCGTTACTGTACTACCCATGTTCAGATAATAATCAATATACAAAATTCCGTGACAATCCCAAAAAATGGTTATCATTATTTTTCCTGCAGAAATAGTGATTTAAACTTCTTGGGATGGCTGGAGCCTTTGACATGCCACTGCATCATTGACTCATGTTTCGATCCAGGATCATAATAATGAATCCACGTTTCATCTCAAGTGACAAGTCGTTTGATAATTAAATCTGATTCGTCTCCACAAAGCGCCAAGAATTGTTCACACGTCTTTACTCGAACACGCATTTGATATGGCGAAAGCATTCGCGGAACCTATCTTGTACTAAACTTTGTCATTCCAAGGTAGTCATGTAGAATTCTGAAAACCGTGGTTTCTGAAACTCATAATAAAGCTGGCTAATTGTCGCTTCTTCGATCTTGTATCTTACCCGAACACTTGGTTTTCTTCACCACATTTGCCGACAGTTTTGACTACTTGCAAATAGTTGACTTGGAAGGACCAATCATTCCCATACACAACCGACATTTCTTCAACAATAATTTTTGGAGTTTTTCCTTGTTTTGTAAGCGTGGTATTCGATTTTATTCATTTTGAGAAATTAACAATGCGCGACAACAGAAACTGATAGTTAATGAAATTAATAATATTGCAATTGTTCTGTAAATTGACATACAAGTTTCCAAGGCATATGTGATTAAGATAAACTTAATGGAAAATTGTATCAAAATTTAAAATTACCCAGTGCGAGAATATAAAAACTACCCCGCGTGCATTATTCTACATCGAGGTATAGATACTTTGTAGCAAGAAAATCCGTTCTAGTTGGTGTTTGTAGTAGTACGTAATGTTCCGGTAATTTAACTTCAATTTTGTGCGGGTTGTTTTTGCCAAATCATAATTACACCTACTTTTTGGATACCGTTGACAGATTGCACGTTGATTAGCCTTCAAATTTATTTAAGCAATGGCCGTGGGTTATTAACTTATTATTATCAAATCCTGCTCTCGATAGTATTCATTCAGCTCCAAGTACGATTTAGTTTAAGCGGCCCCGCGAATTGAAAAAACCATTTTCGGGCCAATCTCCGCGTTTTCTGATAACTAGGTAACTATATTGATGTAGGTTAGTACGCTCGAATACTTGCCAAACATGTGATGCACTCTGTGGTCTAATAATAGTTTAACGGATTCGTGGACAGTGGCAAGGTCAATTAATTTTTTTTAGTGCTTCGCTGCTCGATCGGATCATCAGATGTGAAACGAAGATAATTTGGTCCGCTTATTCATATTTGAAACGAGTGAGAGAATATTTGTTTCTGCACAGATATTGCATACTTCTAAAAGAGTATTTATACAGGATGTCTCGTTTTTTATTAGCTTAGCAGAACTGTAACATTTAAGTCGTTTTTAGAAGCCTCATTTTATGAGTAAAAGTTCCTGTAAATATGGGTCGTTTAATTTCTGAGATACAGGGCGTTGATTTTAAAATATTTTTTTTTATTACAAAAATAATCGCTCACAATAAATTCATGATAATTACGGTGAAAGACTTAGTTGGTATTTGAGAGCAAATAACTCGGTACCTACTGAAAATTATCACCTATTATTTCCAGTGGCGAGGACGGACCAAGCCGCGCAGGGTGATAGAGGACCTCAATACGCATCGATTTCACCCCCATTTATGTTACGCGAAATTTGTTAGTTTAGGAGTTATTTTGGTTTTCATGCATTTTTAGCTAAATTCCTGTTTTGCGTACAAATTTTGTCATTCTGGCTTAACTATTAGTACTAGCGTCATGATTTTTTTATCAATGTAGTCCATAGTGGGCTTATCATCTTGAGAATTTTTTTTTATTGAAACCAAAACTATTTTGACAAAAAGAATCTTAAAATTTTATTAAAACAAAAATTCCTTTACAAGACTCTGGCAAAAAATAAAAAAGATACAACAAATTCTTAACAACCATCTTAAAAACTTTTCTACTGGCAATCAACCCTACAAATTTCATTCAGCTAGCCCCATAACTTCACATCGAAAATTTTAAATTTTTTGCAGTGTAAAAGGCGAAAATCCCACTTTTTAATTAAAAAACAGAAGGTGTCATGGGTGAGGCCCGCACAAACGATACAAACTGTGGACACATGTGTTTCGGACTTATGGTCCTCATCGGCACGGTGCTGCTAAGCTGAAAGGATGGGCGCACAACTTAGAACAACGACACAAAGGAACCCACTGATAGGCAGCCAGTCGTTTATTTGTGGCTGCAACTGAAAGATAAGGGTAGAAACGTAAGAGAGTTACTACAGCTATAGATGGTCGATTTCTACGAGTTACAGCCTAACTCGACATTGCACTGCCCGAATACTTTAAACCAAACTCTTAGCAGTTGAAAATGTAAACGTTTCTAACTTTACAAACAGTTAGAAGTTGTCTCCCAGAAGAGAATTTGCAACTAATGATTCCAGCCATCTTCTCTCTCACATTATTAATTTAACTCTAAGTTCTGTCACATTTCCAGACAGTCTGAAACTCTCCCATATTAAAGCCATTTATAAAAATGGTAAAAAAAATGTTATAAGTAACTATCGACCTATTGCCTTGCTGTCAAATATTAGTAAAACATCCAAAAAAATAATCTACAATGGGTTAATCACCTTTCTAGAAAGAAACCACTTAATATCAATATTTAAAATGACTTTAGAACAAATAAATCAACAAATTAGGGCAATATATGCTCTGTGTAAAATAACGAACTCTGTGAACAAAAGTAAAAATACCGTGGCTATATATCTAGACCTTTTGATTCGGTAGATCATGTTGTCTTAAGAAAAAAAGTTGAAATGTGTGGCATTCGAGGAGTTGCTTTACAATTAATAGTATCGTATCTTAATAACAGAAAGCAATATGTAAAGAGACAGATAAAACTGGAGAACTCTTATAATCAGACACACTACAAATACAAAGAGGTGTGTTACAGGGGTCAACACTGGATCCCTTGTTGTATATGCTATACACCAATGATTTACCCCTAGTGACCAATATTAACATCATAATGTATGCCGATGACACTTCGTTAATATTTAGTGAAAACAATGAGGAAAACCTGGCACAAACAGTTCTAAGCATGCTAGATATCTTAGAAAAATATTTTCACTCACTAAACCTCAAACTAAATAAAGAAACAACTCAATTTTATGTATGAAAAAAACAAATAATGAACTAATACTTACTAATGGCAATAATAGTTTAGCGGTCAACCACCAGCACTTCTTTCCTGGGTGTAAAAATTGATCGAGTAGAGACCACACGTAGATCATCTATATTATAACCTATAACTTTATTACTTCCTCACCCCTCAAAGTGAAGAAAAATTTGAAAATTTTTTTTGCATTTTTGGACGAATGTCGATACACAAAATTTCAGACAAAAAAAATGTCTGTCTGTGTGTCTGTCTGTCTGGTTCGCGATAGCAGAGATTGAGATAATGCTTACAAATTTGGTACACACATTCTAGAGGTCAAGGAAGAGATTGAGTTCGTTAATGAGCAAAATCGGTTCTAAAAATTGGAAATGTCAAAAAAATTTTAGTGAGATTTTTGAAACGTCAATTTGAAATGTCAAAACTTTTTTTTGACATTTCAAATTTTAAAATATTAGTGACATTCCACCAATGTGAATGTTTTTTTGAAACATCAATTTGAAATGTCAAAAAAAAAATTAGTGACATTCGACCAATGTGACTTTTTGAAACGTCGAAAATTACTTTTTCAAAAAAAAAATTAGTGATTCTACCAGTCCGGTTTAAAAATAAATAGTTTTTTGTACAGTAAAAATTCAAACAAATTGTTTTATAATTTTATTATTAATAAATATGGATTATAAACTATAAAAATATGGATAAAATCATCATGGAGAGCTCGCCTGAAGATGACCCGAATTTGATGAAACTTGGTGATAAGACGTTTTAAAGGGATGCTGAATAAGAATATGTAATCAATTTTTTTGAAAAAAAATCGCTAATAGCAATTAGCAGTTTTTGGCGTTAAAAAACGCATCCAAATTGGCCTAGTATTGCACTAATAAAAAACAGTATCATACGTAGAAAGACTTTTTGTTACCCTACATTCTAAAAAAAAATTTTTAAATCGCCTAAAAAATAAAGGAGTTTACAGGCTTGTACCACATTTAAGCGCGACACCCTGTATGTTATAAAATTACGTTGTCGCGGTTTAAATATGTTTATTTATATGTGAGATAAAAAAAACGTAGCACGTGTCATTTTAAGGTCAATGTGTAATTAATTCGCAATAGTTATGGGTGCAAGCGTGCACAAGATCTGTTTTGGATTGATCTTATTGGTCGTGCAATGCATTGCATTTGCTGTAGACAGTGGAATCGTTTGAAACTCGAATCAGTCGTGGATTGAGTTTTGTTGACACATTCAAATTATTAAAATTTTCGAAAAATATCCAATGGCCGACGGGAAGAAAATAGTTGTTCCGTTATGCAGGGTGTTTGGTAAATGGGTACAAATATTTTAAGATAAGATTCTATGATTGATTAAAAATGATTGTGAAGTACTCAATAACTGAAGTCAAATAAAGACTCGACTGGAGACTTTTGGGAAACAGATGGTTTCTTGTTAATTTGAGGCGATGATTCCGAATCTGCCTGCTGTCGAGCTGAATTTTTTTCAAATTAGCCCAAAAAATTCAAAAAGGCGGCAAATTTTCGCACTTTTTGCGAAAAAATTCTCGTACCTCGAAAAATATAATATATTGAAAAAAAATCAAGAGCAAATTTGTAGAGCATAAAATATACATCGAAATTGTATTATCTCAAAAAATTGTATTACTCATCATAAGCGTGCTGTAACTGTAAGTGAATCTTTTTTAACATATTGTATAATTACTTACCCGTTTTCTTTAAATGTTGGCACGTTTTGAAATCGTTCCATCAGAATTTAGGTTTGTATTATAAATTGGAAATACATAATCAATCAGTGACGACCTCAAAAATTGCATTTTATCAAGTTGATTTAAATTTGACGAAATATTTGCATTCGGGAAATTCTAAGGTTTGGAAAAACATACAAGAGGGCAAATTTATGGGCCATAAAAATGTAGAAATAGGTATACTCAAAGGGAAATTGTATTAACCATAGGCGTGCTGCAAGGAAGGAAAAAGTGAAATGTTTTAAACCTTTGCGATAATTTCCTATACGTATTTACTTAAAAATCTTGTTTTTAGGTGGTTTAAAGAAATACGTAAAATTTATAATTTAAAAATGAGTAAATGCAGTAGCGCGCATTTAATTTTTTTCTGTACCGACAGTGGAAGGGAAATTTTAATAAATAAAAAATATAAAATTTGGTGGAGTGTTTTTAAAATGCTGATGTATGTGGCATGCTTAATGAAATATTTGGACATTTTGCAGCACATTAGCATATTCAAATGCAATGTAGCCCCAATTTTTGACATTTGCAAAGCACTGTTTCATGAAGTTTTACATCCACATGCAACAACACGATTTAGGAGCAGCTTCCAAAGTGCGTTGAATTAGGAGTCATATCGTTAGTGCTTTGCCAATTACTTTTTCAGGATTGGGCAAGATTGAGTCGTTAACATTGGCGTTTTTCCATATAAAAGTTTGATAGTGGGCAGGAAAAATGTGATACGAATGAGTCTCACGTTGGAGGTAATTGTTCCATTTTTTAATTCTTGCCAAATAAAATATACCTTGCACTTATCAGTATTACATGTCAGTGTGCCCTCTAGTTTATAGTTTTACCACAAATTCTTTCACTCTTTCAGTACATTTTTCCTCAATAATAGGAAGCTCTCCCAATCCAGAAAGAAGTTTGTTATGTGTTAAATCAATGGGTCACGGTGTTTTTTTTGGTGATTCCGGATAAATAACTTCGGAACCGACTGCGGATTCGGGAATATCACGAAAAACATCGGAATTTGCTGAAGCTGTGCAAGGCTAGAAAAAACACCGAGGGCTATAAAATAAAGCTTCAGCAATTTCCCGATAAAAGTAAGAGGCTTTTTACGATAAAATGTTTTGAATTACTTTTTCTGAATTATTTTTTACAATTTCATATACGAGAATAAAAATTCTAGAGTTTGCTGTTCCAGTCATCATAGAAAGTTCTTTGAACTTAATATTACATGCTACACTGAATATCTAGTAGTCTCTTTTAAAACTTTAAACCTGAAAAAAATAAATAACATTATTCCATTTTGCTTCTATTGAGCAAGAATTTTTTGATGGTATCCAAAATCAAGCCAATTCACAATCAGTTATACCACTGCAGTCGCTAGTTGGTGGTGAATTGGTTTAAGGTATATACTTCTCCTGAGTAGACTATCCATAGGTGGTCTATTATGGGGAATCCGGTACAGTATTATGAAATGATAAAATATCAGTCCGTAAAAGACATTTGGTATGTCAATGGAAATATTGGTGGTGCATTTTAGTGAGAATAGTACATATTTGTTGGCTTGGTTGCACAGGTACTATGCACGAATGACGAAATATATACTTTTCTTGCTAAATTTCACCCAGTATTTTTATACAACAGTGCGCGAAATAACATTTTACGCACTGTTGTAAAAAAATCTTCATATCCTAAATATATCAACTTAATTAATTCCATGCAATCATAGATTTAGTGCTAGTTACATAACTAATCAGTCGCGTTCCGATCTCAGTTACCGTGACTTTGATGCTAGTTGGGATAATAATAGCATAAAACGTGAATTAGGAACTTGAACTGTAAATATCATCCCGATTTAAAAATTGACAGAAGGCATCTGATTTCTGTATAGTCAACTCGAGGCACAGATCAGTGACATAAGCTGCTTTTTTTCGTGCCAGAAAATGCAAAAATGTTTCGTGATCATAGCGCATGTTTTCAAATATGAGCTCTATGTGAAAGGTAATAATTAGAGAACTAGTACTGGAATGAATCATGATCACTTTGTTCACGAATCATCCCGCATCGGCACGAACGAAAGCAGCTATTGGGAATTTAAGCCTTTACGTCGACCCCTGGTGTCTAAAAATCGTACTTTGGCGAAACGAATCAGCTCTTTGTTTATATTCGTTTGATCACATTTGTATAGTTCATTTGTAGAGGTGGTCTACTACTGTTTTTATTATTTCATCAACATTTATTCTACAATATGCCGAAGAAAAGAGGCATAATACGAATTGTTGTGTGTAAAGTTTATTTCAAACTTATTTGCAACATAAAAATGTCGGCGACTTTTATCTCTTTACCTCCCTCAAAGTAGCCGACGTTTTTTGTTTTGCAAATAAGTTTTAAATAAACTTTACAATGGCCAGTCACGGAAAATGTGGATAGAATAATCCACGTTCACTATTTGCCCCAAGAAAGACGCGGGATTTGTTTATATCACCAAAAGCTCTGGTTAGTGATGGGTAAATTCCTGGGAAAGAAGCTATTGGAAAATTCCTGGGAATATTTTCTAAAAATTTACCCAAAAATTACCGATGATACTCATGAAATAAGATTTTTTTTTTAAGTTCAATCACTTCCACTCATGTTTATAAATAAAAAAATATTATTTCTTTAGAACACGCAACTTACTAAGTATGAGAAATATTCCATAGGCCGGAAAATTACCGGCTGCCCATCACTAGCTGTGATATTATGAAGAACATAGAGGAAAAGTATAGGAGAAAGCATAATTGATGGGAAAAGTAGTAACTTCTGCAATGCGTGTCCATTGGGACTATAATACAAAAGGTATATAAAATTATACTAGTGATATTTTTAGGTTAGGTACTTCCACAAATTAGCAAAAAAGAGTGCAAAATAGGTTAAATTTATTGAATTTACTTTCAAAGTTTCGATTAATGTAATAACATATATTTTTCTAACTAAGAAATAATCGTTATTAAATATGATTTGAACGAAACAACTACTCAGCGGGCAAATACCCCGACCTGCATTGGATTATACCTTCAAATCATGCTAGATCCGTAGCCAATATCATTTGTCAATTCCTAAGCATAACTTATTAGTTATGGAACAGACAAATGATAGTGGCCAACCTGCTAAATTGAGTAGGTTGGCCACTATCATTTGTCTGTTCCATAACCTATGCCATATTGAGGAGAACTAATAAGTTCGAAACCGGTCTATGTCTGGTTAGGAATTGACAAATGATATTGGCTACCGATCTATCATGATTCGAAGGTATAATCTATGGAGTGTAGAGAAGGAGGAACGTCTCTTATGGACGGTACGTTCAAAATGTGGTCTGAATTCTGTAAGGTATGAGATGTGGCGCTGATCGTATTATGGGATTGAGTCTGAAGTTAAACACTTACTATATCTCTGAAACTAGCTTCAGATTCTATAAACTAACGAAAACATAATATTATGTAGGTGTTGAAAAGAATTATACAGCGTAAAAAAATAATAAAAATAGTAAAAACAAAATCACGTAGAATACCTCCTCTAAATCAGCGCCACCTATTCTTCCATCGAAAATCCGATCACATTTTTTAACACGGAGACGTTTCTCCTTCTCTACACTCCATAGTATAATCCAATGCAGGTCGGGGTATTTGCCCGCTGAGTAGTTGTTTCGTTCAAATCATATTTAATAACAGTAGTTTAGTCCACCTGGGCTAGAGGTCGCCGCTCTCGGTACTTGCTTCGCAGGTCGCTATCCGCCACAGAGACCTATGATGTCGGTCGGATAGTAGCATTTGGACCATATGAGAAGTTTCACATACCTCTCACCACTACTTAGAAATAACCCACAAAGCAAATAAAACGGATGTAAACAAACCAAGAATCAGCTGATATTTACTCGTCTGATCGCAGCGCCATATGCGCCGTGGTGGTTTTAATTCCCAGTTATCTCACGGGCTGCGACTGTGACGGTAGTTATTTTCCAATCAAAATAAAAATAAATTCTGTCTCTTAGTCGTGATAATACGTTCAGAAGTGACCTATCAGTAAATTCTCTTATATGTGCATCAAACATAACCTATTTAGATGCAGATTGACAGCAGACTGACAAAATACACAAGGTATATTTTCGACATTGTAACGTGTGAATTATTATGTGCTCTAAATTTTGCCAGTCGTACATAATTAGTGTATAACTTAACTTTTAAATTAAATATCTAATCCAATTAAGAGTTTAATGTTTATTTTATTGTTTGGCTGTTAGATTTTTTTTGTCACTATATTTATAACGCTTTTATCAAACCCGAGATGTTTTTTTAATTTAACCCAAATTATCCGGTATTTGTAGATTCGAGATCAATATGTCACTAAAACAAAACCGTCTGGTTTGGGCTTAACACGGTATCTGTCGAGTATATTTTTGCATCAATGAAATGGGATCACGAATGTAATGGATGCCTGGAGCATTTTTATTTTGCGATAATTGTCGTTTCGCTACGTGATACATATGTTTACTTTCTAATACCCTCAAAGCGATTACGGGTAAGTGATAAATAAATAAAATATTTATAAATCCTTATCCGTTTTGTATAAAAAATTATGTGTATTACAGTTTTATTGTTGGGGTGGGTTAGTATTTCAATTAATATCAATAGTGTTAAAACATAAAATCAGAAATATGTGGTTAATGTTACAAATTTACTAATATAAATAAATACACTTTAACTTAAAGAACATCAGCTTGGTGGTGTCAGGAACAGCGCGCTAACTTCCACCTAGACAGCACAGGCTTAGATCCGGGCCGGACCATGGACATTTCCAGTGACCAGTCGTGTATTAGACGTCCCCACTACAATAAAACATCCTACATTTTATTTTTCCTCATTCCATTCGTATTATACAGGGTGTCCCAACAAAAAGTAGGCACCCTGAATAACTTTGGAGATAAAATTTTTTTTGAAAAATTGGTGAAACACGTCAACCTTGTTTCCAAGGGGGGACATATTTTAATGTAATACTTGTATACCTATCATCATCCCTCAACCCTACACGGCCACTCCCCTCAAAAAATTCAAATGGCAAAGGGTGTCGAGTGATACATCTTTTGAAACGTCAATTATCTACATAACTGTGTGTTTTTTAAACTTTTATCGATTCGTTCCTGAGAAATAATTGTCTCATTATTTTGGGTTCGGGAAATAAAAATAAAAGATGCAGTTTAAATTATCGTATATATTGTTCAAAATGACCCTCACGGACTTCCATACAGTAGTATAATCTATCTTGAAATTCTGTACGAACATTTCTGAACACATCTGGATTCAATAAACGGCATTCTCGAACAATTCTTTCACGTAACACTTCCAGATGGGGGTTTTGTTGTAAATACCTTCGATTTCAAATGGCCCCACAGAAAGAAATCCAAAGGAGTTAAGTCGGGTGACATAGCGGGCCACTTCACAGAACCTCTTCTTCCAATCCATCGCTCAGGAAACCGATTATCCAAAAATTGACGGACTGCTGTAGCAAAATGTGGGGGTGCCCCATCCTGTTGAAAAAATAGTTCGCTCTCAAAAAAGATTATCGTCTTCTTCGAGGATTTGGGTAATCATTGGGTCGATGTTATTTTCTAACAGATCGAGGTACCTTTCGCCATTTAAATTGTCAGGAATAAAAAACGGCCAGACAATGTGACCCCCTAAGATGCCAGCTCAAACATTTAACTTCTGAGGCCTTTGGGTATGAGTTTCCATGAACAAATGCGGATTGGTTTCACTCCAATATTTACAATTGTGCCTGTTTACCTCCCCATTTAACTGATATGTCGATTCCTCAGAAAAACACGTATTGTACAATAGATTGGCATTACCATTACCGTTTAATTGTTCACTAAAAATCTCACAGAATTCAAGCCGACGATCGGGATCATCTTCGTTTAATTCGTGTACCAATTTAAATTTATATGGATGAAATTTGTGGACGTTTACAATTCGATGAACACTGCTTCGTGATACACCGGAAGCCTCAGCTACTTTCCTGATCGATTGAGTATTATCCATCTGCAAATGACCCAGAACTGCCACTTCGACTGCTTCATCCCTAATCGGTCGCTGAGGTTCATGTTTTTGTTTCCTACAGAACCTGTTTCCATAAATTTTGTCAATAATTGTAAAACATACTGAGAATCAACCCTTCTATCTGGGTGATTTCTATTGAATATACGCTCCGTAGCTCTAGCATAATTATCGTTTTTAAAATAAATGCTGACAATTTCTATTCTCTCCCGAAGAGTATAAACCATTTGAGAACTCACTGTGGTAAAATGTATCTCGATTTAAAATTGGTTGTGAACAAATTAATGTTCAAGGACTATTAAATACTTATGAGTTTTTTATTATTCTAAAACTAAACGCACAAGGAAAGTGTTTTTTACGATTTCGATTATGTGTAATCATCAAAAATAAAATTATTTTCCTTAAGAACGAATCGATAAAAGTTAAAAAAAAATACACAGTTATGTAGGGAATTGAAAGACATTTCAAAAGATGTATCACTCGACCCCCCTTGCCATTTGAATTTTTTGAGGGGGTGGCCGTGTAGGGTAGAGGAATGATGATAGGTATACAAGTATTACATTAAAATATGCCTCCTTAGGAAACAAGGTCGATGTGTTTCACCAATTTTTCAAAAAAATTTTATGTCCAAAATTATTTAGGGTGCCTACTTTTGATTGGGACACCCTGTAGAAGGGATTATATTATGTACATTTTTGTTCCAATTTCTATATTGTGGTGGAAAAACATACATCATATGCCTGCTAAAATGGCATTTAAGCAAATTTATAATAATTTTGTGACAATAATTCATTAAAAATAAAACTAGAGGAACAAGAAAAACCGTTTATGATGAGAACATGTAGATGAATATTTTATTGTCTTTCATAAAAAACCCAGTCTACTTATTCTGTAGCTAAAGAATTAAATTTAGTCAGCAGTGTTGTGCGGACCTTAAAAAATATGAATTCAAACCACTCCATAGTACTATTGTTCAAGAATTAAATGAAAATGACCGTCGTACAGTGGACGGAAACGCCGAAAAGCTGGCCAAAATATAAAGGCATTGAGCTATTTTACTGAAATTGTGCATACAGGGATTTTTTGTGTCGCTGATCAAGAATCCGAAGTTGAATTTTGAAAAAACAAAATGGCGGCCATGAAATCCCCCCAAAACATACCAAAAATCGCCAATTATCGCTGCATTTTTACAAAACTTTGTATACAGTTTTTTTGGGTCGCTGATGAAGAATCCCATATAGAATTTCAAAAAAAATTACGGTCAAAAATATATACATAGTTCAAAAATTATCATTGAATTGAAGCGAATTCATGTGTTTCATTTGTTTCGGGAAAATTAGGATCTGGGGAATGGAATAAAAATGTGTAATGACTTTGAACGCATGAGTTTAGAACGCATGACGTTCTCATTTTATGAGAACGCATTCAAAAGGAGCCCACTTTATGGTGCACGAATGTGCATGCATCCGTGCATTCGCGCACAAATTGGTCAATATCTCGCAAAGATGCAAAAATATGCAGCTAATTTTTTATACACTTTCGAAAAAATTTTCATTGAACACATTCCAATAAGTTTCAAGACCAACCATCACCAACCGCGTAACTTATGGCTTTTTTTGTGGAGTTTATGAATCGTTGCATGTACAAAAATGCATTCCACTTTGATAATTATTTACTAATTACCATATAAATAAACTGATCTGATACTGAGATATTTTAATTGTACTTACTTTCTGATGCAGAATCCATTTTTATGACACAGAAAACTGCACTTTGAGAATTTTTACGCTGCAGACAAAATTTATCGATTTTTGAAGTGTTGCGAGCTGCCGAAGTGACGCGCTGCACGGTCGCACAATAAGTAATTTCCTCGCTCAGGTAGTGAACCCGGACCGGTATTAACGGTCTTTTCTAATGCTAGCGGTACCACTACAACGATTTAAAACGTTTCCTTTTCAAAAAAGAAATCTTCATTTTTTTAATTTTGGCCAGCTTTTTTGCGTTTCCGTCCACTGTGCGTCGACAGAAAATATTGTTTTGTTAACAAATAATGATTTATTGCATAATTTTTTTTGGACTGATGAGTGTTCCTTTTCTACAGCCGGCTTGTTTAACAGGCATTAACAGTCATCATTGGGCTACAGAAAATCCTCACATGTTGAATAAGTTAAAAAAGCAAAGGGCGCAAAACTGTTATTGTGTGGGTGGGATACACAGAAATAGGGAATATGCACTTGGATGATTTGCCAACTTTATTAACCTTGAGAACAATCTGGCAGCGAGACGGAGCTCCTCCGCATAAAGTCCGGCTAATCACGGATTATTTAAATCAAAAATATTCTATCTGGATTGGAAAAATGGTCCAATCCACTGGCCCGCAAAGATTCTCGATTTAAATTCCCTAGATTTTAATCTTTGGGGTGCTCTAAAAAATAATATTTATAGTGAAGAACTCTCAGGGGACACTGAATAACTTGAACATCTTATAGGAGAGGCAATAAATTTGTTTATTAAAAATGAGGTGTTTGAGAGAGTCATATCCAATTTCTTGAGGCGATGCGATGCTTCAAATGCACAGAAAATAATGGGAGTTGAAGATAATGTGATATAATTGTTATACTATTTTTATCTGTTATGTTACTGAAGATGATATTGTTCATTTGATAATTTCATTTAATTATAGCTTTCGTTTATTGTTTTATGTTTTGTGTTATAAAAATCACTTGTTTTTCTAGCCATTTAATCAGATTATTAGCGATATGTGAGTATCAAATTGTCTCAAATGTTTTTAATAAACTCAAAAACTAGTGGACTAATAACTATAACTATATATTGTTGTAATCAGAAAAAAAATCTACAACCTCAATATACAAAAAATATACAGGGTGTTTTATTTAAAAAAAATCATACTTTTTGTTCCACCCTGTATATTTTACACAATTTTAGGAAAACTTTGAGATATAAAATCAACATTAAAAATCGTTCAAGTCCATTTTTTGGACGAATTATTTGAGTTAAAAATAACAACAGTAACAGGTGGTTAACATTTATCTGACTTACCCTGTACTTCGATTGTTTACCGGTTTACCGAATATTTGTGTCCTATCTTTTACTTCTTTCTTTGGCCCAGTCCGCCCCTATAATCCGGTGCTCTCAATTTATTTTGGGTCGAACGACAAAGACAGAACCAACACTATACGGTTTGTTTATTTGCGAGGCTTGTAGGCGTGATGAATTCCAGTTTCATTGCCAAGGTCTTTGGGGGGGGACCTGAAAGGGTTAGGCTCCCGACGCGTGACGTCGCGGCTCAGCTTTTTATGCGATATTCGAGTGAATAAGTGTAATAGTAATAATAATCTCCGATATACATATTTCGGCAGTCACATCCCCAACGTAAGTACAACATTAGATACTGTAAGACAGTAAATTTATTAAATACATACATATATTTGACATTTAATTGATACCAAGGAATGCAGATTTTAAAATATTCAAATTGGATAAACATTTAATAAACGTTGTGATAAATAGTAATAGTATTTTGAAGGAGCTCACACGGGCGCTGTCGTAATTTTATCGCTCAGCTTCGATAAAAAAATGAACTAACCGGGATTTTCGAAAAGGTTAGAATATTCAGGTATTACCTGAATATTCTAACAATTTAATTTTTACAGTTTCAGATGAAGCAGAACAAATATTCCATTTTACTTTCCACTGGCAATCTAGCATCAACAATAGGTGCGTTCTATCTAACTGAGATCTCAGCTTATCTAAGTTGTTTTACGGTTACACTGCTACCAGTTTTATAAGAAATTATGTATATGATTAAATAATTCAAATTGATCATACAACAACACTGACAGAAGCCATCTGTTGAGACATGTGTTTCCGTCAATAGAGGGCGTCAGTGGAATTTCTTGTATGATTAATTTGAATCTAATCACATGATATATTAAGATCATTTATTTTATAATATAGGTGTTAGCCATGCCCGTATAAAAATTGTCAGCGCTTAAATTGTCTCATCTACCAGGTGGCTATACTGAGTTGTCTTCAACCACCAGGTGGCCAACACGAATATTATTAAAATTTATAGAAAATATACATTCCAATGATTCTCCTATCAATCGTGTTATAGTTCACTTACTACTACTATTGATGAGTACACCATTAAAAGTGAGATTGCTAAACTAAGTAATAAAAAGTCCACAGGTCTTGATGAAATTAGTATTAAATTACTAAAGAATATAAGTGACATAATATGCAAACCATTAGAATACCTTATTAATAAGTCATTGGAATGTGGAATTTTTCCAGATATTTTAAAAACAGCATGTGTTATACCACTGTATAAAAAAGAAGATCCACTCAATATAGCAAATTATCGACAAATTTCTCTTTTAAGTACTTTCTCTAAGCTAATTGAGAGGTTAGTCCATAATATGATAGTGCAGTTCTTAGGTAAGCATAATATTATCACATCTTGTCAACATGGCTTTACAGCCAATAAATCAATTGAAACTGCTTCCTACCATTTGCTAGATTTTGTTTACAAAGAGCTTGACCAGGGAATGTATGTAATGTCATTAATGTTTGATCTCTCCTGTGCCTTTGATACTGTTAACATCGAATTTTTAATTGCAAAATTGTATAATATTGGTATTCGGGGTGCATTGTTGCAGTGGATAAAATCTTACATGTCAAATAGGAAATTATTAGTGAAATATTCCGACATTATGTCTGATATAAGGGATGTCCATATGGGAGTACCCCAGGGTTCTGTGTTAGGTCCTTTATTATTTTCAATTTATGTAAACGATTTACCAAAATTTATTACCATAGGTAGAGTCACAATGTTTGCTGACGATACAACTATCACGGTTTCAGCACCTACCCCTACACAACTCTGTGAAAATGTCGCTAAGGTTTATGATGAACTAGACATATGGTGTCAGCGTAATCAGTTGATAATGAACAACAAGAAAACTGTTTATATAAATTTTCATATAAGAAAAGAGCTTACTCCTGACTTCTTATCTAATAATAATGTTGAAGTAGCGCAAAGTGTAAAATTTTTAGGAACACACCTAGATAGTAGGCTCTCTTGGGATGAACACATAGATTTTGTTTGCAAGAAATTAAATTCTGGTTATTTTGCCATATTACAAATGAAAAGTGTTTTAGATACCAACGGATTATTAAATATATATTATGCCTTGGTCTATAGTCATTTGTCTTTGAATATACTTGCTTGGGGAGTCGGTAGGAACATAAACAGGGTTTTAATTTCCCAAAAAAAGAATAATAAGGCTAATTTTTAATTTGAAACCACTAGATAGCTGCAGAAATGTTTTTAAAAAGAATAAAATTTTAACTGTAATATCTATTTTTATTTTAAAATGTGTGTGCTTTACATATAGATATAAACATAATTTTGACAGATTGGGAGGTACACATTCTTACAATATACGACATAATAATACGTTGAGTATTCCAACTCACACCTCTACTTTTTACAGTCACCAAACTATAATTGCATTTTGTTTAATAAGCTACCGAATGATCTGAAAAATATAAACTGTTTTAAAAAATTTAAAATGTGTGTCAAACTTTATTTACTAGAAATGTCTTTATATAGTGTTCAGGAATTTTTTATGTGAATTATTGTTAACTGTATATGTATGTGTTTTATATTTTTATATATTTATTTATTGACGTTTATACTCTTGAAAAATTTTTATTTATATTTATATACACCTTTTTTTTATTTTGTTTACTTGACTTACCATATGTGCAGTTTTTGTATTTCAACATGGTCAATAAATTATTATTATTTTTTTTTTTTTTTTTTTTTTTTTTTTTTCGGAATATCCGATGCCGGTCAGTCCTCCCGTGGCCTCCGACGCCTCACGGGAGTCGCGCCGGCGCATCAACTACAGCCACTCCCCACATCCCGCAGGGTTAGTGACTGTAGATACCAGAATCGTGTGCCCTAAGCAGACGGAGAGAACCCAGAATGACCGCCTTCTGCATTTGACCTGCCAGCCACTCGGCTGGTTTTTGGCAGGCCGGTATGATCTTCAGTTCCGAGAGCAGCGTAGGCTTTATCCCTCCGAGTACACCGATAATAAGGATGACCATTTTGACCGAGTAGCCTGGGTACAGCACTTGGAGCTCGTACCGGAGATCGCGATATTTGGTCCGTTTCTCCTCCTCCTTCAAGGTGATGTTTTTCTCCGCAGGTGCCGAGAACTCGATAACATACATCACCTTGAGTTGATGGTCGAGGAGGACTATGTCAGGCTTGTTGGCTTGGATTAGCCTGACAGTCGGGAACGAGTAGTTCCAGTAAATCCGGCATTTCTCGTTCTCGACAACGGACTCAATATCTCCGGGGACGTAAGGCAGCACTGGTGTCTGGTCTACCCCGTACGAGTGCCTTAGATGGTAGTATAGCACTCGTAAAGCCGCGTTATGTCGGTGGATGTAGGCCGAAATCGCATATATGGGGCATGCAGAAAGTAAGTGCATGAGCGATTCCGGCGCCTGATGGCAGGTCCTGCAGTTGATATCAGGAACCTCTACACGCCACACGCGGCTACGGTAGACCAAGGTGTTGATAACACCATCTTGGCAGGCCATAATGAATCCCTCGGTCTCCGACTTAAGCCCTGCTGACCTTAGAAAGGCGAAGGTCAGCCTGGTCGATAAACCCAGTGTTTCTATGTTCTTATAGAAGACACCATGCTGGGGTTTATCGACGTGCTGCCGAAACAGATTTTCCTGTTCGGCAGCTCTTATTCGGGCTTTCAGACGATTTGGCTGAAGTTCGGTGACTGACTCAACATCAGCACCTCGCCGGCCTCCTCGCCTGATGTCAAATGCGAGACCGAGTTCATCTGCGGCTCTTTTTGCTGCCTTGAACAATCCTGCTCCCACTCCTACAGTTTCGTGATGTTTTACGAACCGCAAGAGGGGATCTGAGCTCCTGAGTATGTTACATGCCATACTCAGTACTACTCTGCCATGCGTACACTCCAGGCTCAAGAGTCCTCGGCCCCCCCGTTGACGTGGGAGGTACACACGAGGAACGGACGATCTAGGATGAATACTTCTGTGAATATTCATCATCTTGCGGGTATCTCTGTCTAATTGGCGCAGCTCATCTACCCTCCACTTTACTACTCCGAAGGAGTAGAGCAGAATCGGAACGGCAAGCATATTAGTTGCAGACACCTTGTTCTTCCCCGAAAGTTCGGAAGACCAAATCTTTCGGAGGCGGTGTCTGTACTTGCCGCGGAGAGAATCCTTTATTTGTGTCACATCTTGGATGTGCCTTTGTTGCACACCCAGGTATGTATAGGTCTCTCCGGCATCCAGATGTCTTAGGATGCTTCCGTCTGCGAGCTGCGCATCATCAGAGAATTCCCCACATCGTCCTCTCTTGAGGTGGACGACTGCACATTTGTCCAACCCGAACTCCATACCAATTGCCCGCGTATATTCTTCGACCACCCTAAGAGCGTTTTGTAGTTCACGCTCTCCGGAGGCATAAAGTTTAAGGTCATCCATATAAAATAGATGGGTGACCTTATGCCTCCGGTCGCTGGGTGGCCCACATTGATATCCGCGGGTTTGGCGGAGCCCAACAGACAACGGCAGCAGTGAGATGCAGAAGAGGAGAGGGCTCAGGGAGTCACCCTGGAAAACTCCTCTCCTAAATGCCACCTGCTCTGTCGTGACCCGCTGCGCACCTGATGTTATGGTGAAGCGGGTCTTCCAGAGCGGCAGCAGCTGTTCTATGCATCTCACTAGTGGTGCTGGTACCGCAAGACATTCGAGCAAGTACAACAATAGCTCGTGCGATGTTGTATCAAATGCCTTGCGGTAATCAATCCAGGCCATCGATAGATTCCGCTTGTATTGCACAGAATCCTGTGTAATACAGCGGTCTATCAGCAGGCTGTCCTTGCAACCTGCCATGCCCTTCTTGGCACCACGCTGTTCGTGTATCTGCTGGAAGACCGGATCAACAGACCTCAGTGTCCTAGCATACAAGATACGTGTAAATATCTTGTAGCAAGAATTGAGGCAAGTGATCGGTCTATAATTCCTCGGGTCGGAAAGATCCTCCTTTTTGGGGATAAGCACAGTACGTCCCTCGACGAACCAGTCCGGAATCTGCTGCCCCTCGTTCAACCATGAGTTGAAAACTCGCGCCAGACGGCGGTGAGTGGAAGGAAATTTCTTCCACCACCAGTTGTTAATGCCGTCTGGGCCCGGGGCAGCGAAGTTCTTCGTACCAACAAGTGCTTGTTGGACTTCCTCCGTACTGATTGCCGGGCACACTTCTTCTGGCTCTTGAAGATGTCTGTGGCACAGAGCCTCGAAGTGTGCAATTGACGGAGTGTCGCTATTGAATGGACGCGTTGTTTCGTAGATTCCCTTCCAGAAGGTTTCGACACCTTCTACAGTCGGCGGATTGTCGACAACACGCTGTGGCTCTTGAAAGAGGCGGGAAGGATTCGTACGGAACAAATTGTTTTGTTCCATACTCCTCACTCGCCTCTTTAATGTTTTCTTTATCGCCATGAGCGCTCGGATCCTATCTAGACAGTGCTGCTTGGTGGTAAGCATCACTGTCAGATTTAGAGTATGGTGTTGACGTCTTAATCCGGCTGCTATGCGCCGGATTCTGGGAGTAAAAACTCTACCAGACGTCTTATATTCCACCACACTCTGGATCCGAGAAGCGTGTTGTCTGGCCGACTGTATCTTGCCTTCGATTTTTTGTACACGCCGCTTGGCTTTCTCGACCCCGTGATTGGTTGACCTCTCACGGGGGACGAGTTGCTTCGCGGCGTTGTACACGGCACAGTTGATTTGCCAGATGTCTACATCTTCCGGAATTTCCTCATCGATAACCGCGTCCATTCTAGCCAGGTCTTGTGGCTTTAGGTTAGCCCTGGTGTTAAGGCTAACCCTCGTCCTTAAATCTACACCGGTGAACTCTAAAGGATGTTCCCCATCAGCTGGTAATTGCCGCGGTGGTACTGCGGCTGGCAGTTCTTCCAGTTGACGGGGTGCCCTTACGTAACCTGTCCTGAGCAGAAAGGATACTTGATCTCTCAGATGTTGTTGAGAGAAGGCGCGATGCTCTGGGTGCATTTCGCACCAAAGTGCATGCATTCGCGCCATGTATCCCCCTTCGCTCAGGTTCGCTACTCTCGCGGCAGGTCAGCAAGTCATCCCGAAGTTCCCTCGTCCACTTAAAGCGTCCATGTTCATTGCCTTGGTTGTCAACGTTGAGACCATCCGGTAAGGCCCCTCCCACCTGTCTCTGACCCCCATCCGGTTGGGGTCGATTGTGAGGGGCCCTTCTTAGATTATAAGGAACCCAAGCAGTAAAGGTAGCAGGGTGGTTAGCCCTGGTACCCCGGCCGGCATTAGTCAGGCAGAGTTGCCTCTGCCTGTCCAGGGTGCACCAACGTGGAGGTTGCCGGTCCTTTGCACCCCTTATTATTATTATTATTATTATTATTATTATTACTTAGGAGCTGAAATATCTAATACGATTTTAAATTCTTGCATATTTTTCAAGTTACTTCTTCTAAAAACGATATCTGGCCGGTTATTCTGAATTAATGAGTAATGAACTACAAAAGAGCGCTGCCAAAAACTCCATACGGTTGGCCAATATGTCTATTATAAAGTAAATGTTAAGACGGTTTCAGACTATGGCTCTGAACAGCTACAGCAAAAAAAACCTAGAAATTTCTATTTTAAAACTAGAATTCTCTACTTTTGAAAGTAGAAATTTCTACTTTTAAAGTAGAAATTTCTAGTTTTAAAGTAGAAATTTCTAGTTTTGAATTTTGATCCAAAGGTGCTGTGTCGGCGTCTAAAAGGGGTTTTTTGCCAATAGCGCTTTACCAGTGGCTTCTAGGTAAAAAGTAGCCTGTATACAATTTTTTAAGGAGCATAGAAGTTTTGTGTGAAACCTGTTTTGGACGCCTCGCCTCTTAAGCTCATAAATTCAAAACCAGAAATTTCTACTTTACAATTAGAAATTTATAATTTCAAAATTAGAAATTTGTTTTAAAAGTAGAAATTTCTACTTTCAAAAGTAGAAAATTCTAGTTTTAAAGTAGTAATTTCTAGTTTTAAGAAATGTTTAAATCTTGCACTATATGTTCATAATTCAAGCATTAATACAGAGCGTCTTACTGCGACACTGCCGAATTTGTCTAATTCGTTGTATGCCAGATTTTACAGTACAAAATACCTACTAGCTAGACCCTCCAGCGACCGGTTTCTAGCTGTTTGCATTGAAAAAAGAAAACTAGTAAATTTGACCATCTATAATAGTGGCGATTCTCTACTTCTTATTGAGATAAAACAGAAATCTCTTATAATCCATTTAAAAAATGTCCATCCAAGAGAGTCATTTTTCGAAACGAACGCCAATGACACAACACGATAACACCAGTCGTTTATTTTATTAAATAACTGCTATAAAAATGTACCTACATTGCTGTACATCTCGGTTTACACGGACGATTTACATTAATATCGAGTTTGGGGGAAATTTGAACAGCATTATCATGGGAATTCTTTCATTTTTGTTTCATCCCAATAAAATTCGTAGAAAAATAATGAATACCTAACTAATGTCACACTTCCGAAGATTTCTCATAGTCAATTTTGTTTAATTAATTGTAATAATTAAAACACTGAAAATTAGTAGATCGTATTACATAAGATCAACAAGAGGCCGTGCCAAATATAAATTACACAACGAAAACTAGTAATTTTCCCACGAGCGGCCGTAACATAAATAAATTAGCAGGAGATACAAGTAACAAATAGCGAACCTTAAATAATGAATAATGATTGCAGACAAAAGTATTTTTTATTTGCTGCAAGCGCGACAAATATTCTAAATCCGTCTGTTGTTTTTTTTTAGGGATCCTAGACACGAAATTGGTGATTGCGGTAGGTCAGATGACATCATAATAATAACATCAGTGCGCATTAACCAAATTGTTTTGATACGTAGGTGTATTTATTCTAGATAGATTTAGATCAGATAGTGCAGTATGGATTTTTTTTAGCCTAAACAATCCTGACAAAAATATTTATCAATATATTCGACTGATGTGAACTTTATAACGGATTTGCCCTTCGTCAAGGACGGTCGATGGAAATGTGAGGAAAACTAAAAATAAGAATTACCTGTCCAAGGTTTAATTAAAATCAATAAAGCTAAGTGAGAGGTTATTTTGTGTTTTTTTAATGACGCATGATAAGGTTATTTTTATAGAACTTACTGTATTTTTAGGTGTCGTCATTCCATTTCGGACGCTATTTATTAAATGTATTTGTTCGTTATCATGACTGCTTCTTGTCTTTGAAAAAAAAAAAAAAAGGGGTTTAAGGGGGGGGGGGGGGTTTTTGGGGGGAAAAAAAATTTTTTGTGGTGGGGGGGTTTTTTAAAGGAAGGGGGGAATCTTTTGTAAAGGGGGGGGGGGGGGGGGGAAAAAAAAAAAAGGGGAAAAAAGAAAAGGAAAAAAGGGGAAAAAATAAAAAAAAAAAAAAAAAAAAAAAAAAAGGGGGGGGGGGGGGGGGGGGGGGGGGGGGGGGGGGAAAAAAAGGGGGGGGGGGGGGGGGGGGGGGGTTTAATTAAAAAATTTTTTTTTTTTGGGGGGAAAAGGGGGGGGGGGGGGGGGGGTGGGGGGTGTGTGGGGGGGGGGTGGGGGGGGGGGGGGGGTTTTTGGGTG